>CM033791.1:3573507-3654387 GCA_019656835.1 Rhododendron ovatum
TTAAGAGCAGGTGGAAGTTGGAACTCCCAATAAATTAAAAGGTGGGAAAACCTAATGTCTCTCTTCTAAAATATTTATTGCTTAGCTGGATTTGAGATTCTCGGAAAATTCTTCAATTGCAATTTGCATCATATCAGGATTGACCGAATTTGCATGTACTCATTTAACCATTATATGAAGTTGGAACTCCCAATGAATTATAACTACAAATTAATAATAATTGAGAATTGAATATAAAGTCTTTGTTGAACAAAAACTTATTATAATTCACTATGTTTGCCATCTTATACATTTCGTTGACTTTATTAAGAGCAGGTGCAAGTTGAAACTCCCAATGAATTATATTGGATGTTCACTTTAGCTGAGTGGTTCAGTCTTGCGGCATAGGATGTTGTTGAACAGAGTTCAAAACACGGTGGCAGCATTTTGAATTTTTATTTTTCAAGACTATGATATCTCTCTCTCTCTCTCTCTCTCTCTCTCTCTCTTTAAAAACCCTTACAGCTCTCTTTCTATCTCATTTTAAGTTTTTGCATAAATGCCCATATGGTTTGTATTTTTTTCCCACATGGAGAGGAATTTAACACATCTGGACATTAAGTTTTTTCCCACAAGTTTAATATTTTTATCGCAATAAATATTTTTTGCATAAATTCCCTCATGATTTTTAGTTTTTCGATTTGGAGAGGAACATAACACATTTGGACATTAATTTTTTTCTACAAGTTTAGTATTTCTATTAAAAATTCCTACATGGTTTGTTTTTTTTTTTTTTCATTAATTGGAGAGAAAATTAAATAACATATTTAGACATTAAAAAGTTTTTCCCACAAGTTTAATATTTTTATTGCAAGTTTTTTTACGAATTATAGTGAGTTGTATTGATACAAAAAGTGATTCACAAGCATGTCTATTTATATACTTTTATAAATAAATTATGCTGCCACCTCCTTATCCGAATCCTAGCTCCTCCCCTCTGTGATCATGCGAGAAACATTAGGCTCTTGCATCAACTGGATCAATTGTAAGGCATCAGATTCCACATCAATATTAGGGACATTGATATCCCATGCCATGTGGAGACGATCACGAAGTGCACTCTTTATAATTCGCTAATGTATGTCAACTACTAATAAGTATAATTCGTTGACTTTATTGGGAGCAGGTGCAAGTTGGATCCCAAGTGAAATATAATTACGAATTACAATGATGGAGTGTTGAATACAACGTCTTTGTTGAATATTATTAACTCTTTATAATTCGCTAACATATGCCAATTTATATAGATATTCGTTCATTTTATTGGGAGTCGGTGCGAGTTGGACCCCAATGAACTACTTCATCAGTCTCATATTGTTTGTTTGTACTGGGAATTCAATTTTATAAGAAGACTAATGCATATCCGTGCCTAAAGGCATGACGCAACACTTTCTAAATACAATCTAAATGAAGTATCAAATACCGATTGTTTTTAGATAAAAAAAAACCACTTTTTTGAATTTTTTGGATACAACCCTGGTTTTTAACTCCATCTCATATGGCGTGAATTCCTTATATGTGTATGTCCTCCTCCAAACGTTACAAATAACTGTTAAATGAAAATGTACCCATAGGATATATAGAAGCCAAGGTAGAAACTTGAAAACCTTTAATCTGATTTCTCTCTTTGTAACGTTCAAAATTTAAAAATAGTACAGAGAATGAAGAAGGTTGGTCTTCTCTTTTCTTTGTGTGTGTGTGTGTGTGTGTGTGTGGGGGGGGGGGGGGGGGGGGGGGGGGGGGGGGGGGTGGGTGTGGGGTTCAACGGACTGCCATGCAAATAAATCTGAAATCAAAACAAAATTGCAAAATCAAACCTTGATCCAAAGTTAAACAATCCCGCGATAGATTGAACAATGGTGGGAGCTTTGCAATTGAAATAGCTATTTAAATTGAGAAGAAAAAAATGGAGACTACCTGATTTCAAATCGACTGCAATTGGGAGTGTGTGTAGAGAGAGAGAGGAGGAGGAGGAGTCATAGATCTACCCTTGAATTTGTGACCAAAAGTGATCTAAGAGAGAGTATTCATTCTTGAAGAAAATCACAATACCGAGAAGGGGCGTTGGCTTTGGGAGCAGAGAGCCAAAAAGGGAATGTAGAAGAAGAAGAAGAAGAAGAAGAGAGAGAGAGAGAGAGAGAGAGAGAGAGAGAGAGAGAGAGAGAGAGAGAGAGAGAGAGAGAGTTTTGAACGTAAAATCTGATTAGTGGCAATTGTGCAATTACGACTGTTTGAGAGAGGGAGAGCCGTAGAATTTATGGGGCAAATTAATAGTAAGTGACTTTTAACTTTTCCTATGTAAGAGCTTTCATCTCAAGTTTAAAAAAAAATTGTGATGTATTCTCTAACTTACGGACCCGGGGGCTCTGCTGCGCCCATGAAGGCAGCAGCCCCTACTCAATACTGAAACGGCAACATTTTGGTGAAAAAAAAAAATTCTTGCCTTCTATTTGCAATCCTATGAAGTAGCAATGTGATTATGAGAGCCCTAAAGATAAATTTTGATTATGCCTCTTTAGAATAATATAATTAGAATAATATGATCTTCACACCTATTCAAACAAATTAAAAATTGGAGAACTTAATTTTTTAACTATATTTTTTAATATATAAACGGTATCAAAAAATTAAGTGCTCAAATTTGCACTCTGTTTGAATCAATGCAAAGATCTTGTTATTCTTATCATATTATTCTAAAAGATTATAATTAATTTTTATTTATAGGGCTCTCATAATCATATTTCTGCTCTACAGGGTCCTAAATAAAGAGTATATACTTAATATGAGAGCCCTAGAGATAAAAATGAATTACGACCAATTAGAATAATATTATTAGAATAACAAGATCTTTGCACTGATTAAACGAAGTGAAAATTTGAGCACTTAATTTTTTGAAACTATTTATATATTTAAAAATATGATTAAAAAATTAAGTACTCCAATTTTTAATCCGTTTTAACGGGTGTGACGATCTTATTATTCTGATCATATTATTTTAAAGAGGAATAATCAAATTTTGTCTTTAGGGCTCTCATAATCACGTCTTTGCTCCATAAAATTGCAAATGGGAAAATTTCAAAATACTCCCCAACCTTTACACCAAAATTCAATTAGATTTTCAACCTTTTAAAAACTTCAATTTTACTCCCAACGTTATCTTCCGTTAATTAAAACGCTCTCTTCCGTCCGAATGACTAACAGATTTCATTAAAAGTTTCATTAAATAGCATCCCGATCAAATTTCAATGATCTGAGCCGCTCAATATGTTCAAAACATGATTTTAAGGGTACTTGCCAGAAATCAGCAAAAAAAAAAAAAAATAACCGACAAGGGCTTCATCTAAACAGTTTTTTTATTGAACTATTCAATAAAAAACAGTTCAGATGAAGACCTGTCCGATCATTTTTTTTGTTTATTTCTTGCAGATTACCCTTAAAATCACGTTTGAATCATATTGAGCGGCTTAGATCATCAAAATTCGATTGGGAAAGAGGAGGTGCGGATCGATATGAATTTTGTTCAAGTCCGAACGTCCGGATGTTGCTTCGGTTTTGGACCTCTTCTTTTTTTATCGAATTTTGATGATTCGAGCCGCTCAATGTGATTAAAATGTGATTTTAACGGTACCTGCAAGAAGTCAGCAAATAAAATGATCAGGAAGGGCTTCATCTGAACAGTTTTTTATTGAACTCATTTTTTTTGCTAATTTCTTGCGGGTACTTTTAAAATTACATTTTGAACACATTGAGCGGCTCAGATCATCGAAATTCGAACGGGCCGCTATTTAACGGAGCTTTTAACGAAATCTGTTAGTCATTCGGACGGAAGGGAGCGTTTTGATTAGCGGAAGATAACATTGGAAGTAAAATTGAAGTTTTTAAAAGGTTGGGAGTCTAATTGAATTTTGGTGTAATGGTTGGGGGATATTTTGAAATTTTTCCATTGCAAATAGAAGGCAAGAAATTTTTTTTTTTTTTTACCAAAATGTTGTCGTTTTAGTGCTGGGTGGGGGCTGCTGCCTCCATGGGCGCAACAGAGCCTCCAGGTCCCTAACTTACTATCTCAGTTTCTAGATGACTGAGATTAAATGTTCTTTTTATCTCAGTTTTTCTGAAATAAGATATATTCTTTCATATATAATCTCAGTTTTTCAAAAACGAGGTCTATTCTGTAAGTTACAATCTCACTTTTAGATTATTAAGATTAAAATTTTTTTTCATCTCAGTTTTTGAAAATGAGATCTATTCTTCAAGTTACAATCTCACTTTTTAGATTACTGAGATTAAAAAATTCTTTCCATCTCAGTTTTTTCATATAACTGAGATTAAAACTATAGTTTATAACATATTATTACGCTTTTACAAAAAGTGAGATCTTTTTAGTTTTTGAACCGTGATTTTTATACCATTTGTAGTAGTGACATAAGATTCAAAAATTGTTCTCTCTTATTATATAGATATGCAATTTTTTTGATTGGCAAAAAAAAAATTTTATTAGGGAAAGAGAAAGGAATTCTTACCAAAAGTTGAAAAATATAGCCAGAGAGGCAAAGCCTAATACAGCACCCGAGGGCCTAAAATACCTAGAATATGCAATAAACAACACAAACAACCCGAAAAGGCCTAAAAAGTCCAATCAAACATTAAAGTCCGCCCTAAAGAAAATCCAAAACCTAAGACAGAGCTTCCACCACCGCGAGTTAGACACTACCGAAATCTACCTAGCCACTGGCCAACCCAAGGGAGATGCATCCCAGATCCGAGGATTTTAAGACCCAAAACGAATAAGGTTACGTCTGGCATGAATACGTATAGATTTCAGTTGAGGGTAATTAGTCGTAGCTTTTTTGAGGCAATGGGCCACCGTACCGTATTTATATTTACTGGGTCCATTAGTTTCAAATTTAGATCACAATGTCTATTCTATGGTTCAACAAAAATAGTTGGATTAGCGCATTTATTTATGTACTTTTAAGATATTTTATCAAAATAGATGATAGCACAAGTTTTATGTACAAGTGCAACTGCACGAATATGTGACGTGGATCGACCGTCACTAAGACACTTGTGACTATTTATAAAGTTATGAGATATGCTACAACCACACGGTCCACACCCAAATACACTTTATTTTACAAAACACAAGGGTCCCACGCCCTCTTACAAAACACAAGGGACTCACGACGTGAGTCCCTTGTGTTTTATAAGAAGGTGTGTATTTAGATGTGTAATTTTGGGTGTGGTTATAGAATTTTTGTAAAATTGTTGGAGGTTGAGAGCTAAGATGAAGGTGTCATGTCATGTGTCATCATGGTTTCATAGAATGGGACCCGGAGACTATGCCGCTCCATGCTGCAGAAAACCATTCACGTCCAAATTCAAACACGTACATCTCCAACACCAAGTAGGTGGGGTTGCGCCTTAACCATCTGCTTGATTTCTCCTCAAAATTTCCAACTCTCTCTCTCGTTAGAATAAGTAATTTGTAATCTTCTAAAATAATGTAGAATGAGTATTTAAATATCTAAGTTTAAAATAATTAGAAGTGTGTAGAAGTAATAATTACTAGAAGATATTTGTATGGGTAGGACTAGATAGTTCTAGAAGAAGTTTGAAAGATGTTTGTAATTAAGCACATGGGTTAAAACTAGAAAAATCTAGAAGTTAGGAGATATTTGTATTGCACATGTGACTTATCTCTAGCTAGAAAATTCTAGAGAATTGGATGTCCTCTATAAATAGAGCTTTCTTGTGACTCATTTTGTGTAATGAAAATCTACAAAAAGCCTTTCACAACTCCTCCTTATAACATCACTCACTCATCCTTTTCCACTCTCTTGTCCAATTTACTCCAAAATCTAACCTAGCACCCCAACAATTTTGGTATCAGAGCAGGCTTAACCGATCCATCCTTGTCCTTCTTTCATCCACTATGGAGACCAACTCTTCCACTTTCAACTATGCACAAAATCTCATCCCTATATTTGAGGGAGAGAACTATGACTATTGGAGTATCCAAATGCATACTTTATTTGTCTCACAAGAATTGTGGGATTTTGTTAAAAGCGGATACGAGGCACCTGGCAAATGCCTGAAGAAGAAGCAACTTGGTACGGAAGCAAGGAAGAAGAAAGTTCAAGGAGAACAAGAAGAGAGATGCTTTGGCTCTCCTCAACATTCAACGTGGGGTAAGCAAATCTATCTTTCCACGAATTATGGGTGCAAAAACTTCAAAAGAAGCATGGGAGACATTAAAAATTGAATATCAAGGTTATGATAGGGTTATCTCCATTAAACTTCAAACACTATGGAGAGACTTTGATAATCTAGCAATGAAGGAAAATGAATCCGTTCAAACGTTCTTTTCCCGAGTTGCTGGAATTATCAATCAAATTCGAAGTTATGGAGATACCCTTCCGGATAAAAGAATCGTTGAAAAGGTTCTTAGGAGTTTGCCTCCAAAGTTTGATCATGTTGTAGCCGCTATTAAAGAATCCAAGGATTTGTCTAAACTTACTCGACATGAACTAATGAGTTCTCTCGAGGCCTATGAACAAAGAATGAGCAGATTCACAAATCAATCATTGGAGCAAGCATTTCAAAGCAAAATCAATTTTGGAGGAAAGAACCAAGAAGATCAAGAGAAGGGTTCATCTCGAGGAGGAGGTATGAACGGACAAAGACGGGGAGGTCAAAATGCATTTCAAGCTCGGAACAAAGGAAAAGGATACGATAATCAGAGAAAATCCTAATGGCGGTAACTCTAACTCTTCTTGCATTATTTGCAAAAAATCTAATCATGCATCCAAAGATTGCAGATTTAAATGCAAGAGATGCAAGGTTTCTAATCATTCTGATCGAGATTGCTGGTTCAATCAAGAAAAAAACAAAGCTAATTTTTCAAAAGAAAATGAAGCTGAACACCTATTCTCTTGCATGAATGCTCAACAAGAATCAGATAACATTTGGTATCTGGATAGTGGATGCAGTAATCATATGACAGGCGATCGTGAAAAGTTCGTACAGCTTGATGATAAAATCTCTTCACAAGTAAAGCTCGGAGACGGAAAGCTGTAGAATGTGAAAGAAAAAGGAGTTATCGCTGTCTACACAAAGGGAGGTAACAAAAGATTAATTTCAGATGTCTTTTATGTTCCTGGACTTACTCAAAACTTATTATGTGTGGGGCAATTACTTCAAAAAGGATATGCACTTAACTTTGATAATGATGAGTGCACCATTATTGACAAGAAGAAAAATTTTAAAGTGGCAAAAGTCAAAATGACTCCAAATAAAGTTTTTCCGTTAATAATGCCACTTAATGAAAATTTTGCCCTAAAAAGAGAAAAAATTGATGACTCATATTTGTGGCATCTAAGATATGGCCACTTAAATTACAAGGGCATGAGATTACTAAAGGAGAAAAATATGGTGAAAGGGCTACCAAATATTGATAAAATTGATAAAATTTGTGAGGGATGCATATATGAAAAAATGCATAGACTCTCATTTCCAAAGTTCGCTTGGAGAGTTAAAGCGCCTTTGGAATTGGTGCATTCTGATATTTTTGGCCCTACCAGAACACCATCTCTTGGTGGAAAAAGATATTTTCTCCTCTTTGTTGATGACTATACAAGGATGATGTGGCTATACATCCTTGACAAAAAATCAGAAGCTTTCTCTGTATTCCTCAAATTTCAAGCCTTGGTGGAAAGACAAAGCGGAAGACAAATAAAGACACTTCGGACAGATCGTGGTGGCAAATTCATCTACACTCCATTCATGGACTATTGCAAGGAAAAAGGAATCAAGAGGCAACTCACAATCCGAAAAACACCTCAACAAAATGGAGTGGCAGAACGGAAGAACCGGACAATTGCAGAGATGGCACGGAGCATGCTTAAAGGCAAAGGGCTTCCTAACACATTCTGGGCCGAAGCTGTCAATACTGCTGTTTTCATCCTCAACCGTTCTCCCACTAAGGCAGTTCGAAACAAGACACCATATTAGGCGTGGAGCAAAGAGAAGCCTCAGGTAAATTTTCTAAAGATTTTTGGATGCATTGCATATGCATTAGTTCCCTCAGAAAAGAGGAAAAAATTTGATGAAAAAGGAGATAAATATATTTTCATCGGATATAGTGACGAGTCCAAGGGTTATCGTCTCTATAATTCAAACACAAATAAATTTATGGTTTCTCGAGATGTGATATTTGATGAAACTGCTGCGTGGAAGTGGGAGGACAATTCCTTCCAAGAGCCAAAGTTTTTTGAGCATGATGATGCAGGACATGAGCAAGAAACTTTGACTCCAGATCCAAGTCTAAATCAAAGCCCACGGACTAGTCCAGAGAGCTCGTCATCGGATGATCTCAATCCAATAAGAAAGGTACGTTCCTTACGAGATATATATGACTCTTGTGATTTTGCCTTCTTCACTTGTGAACCACATAATTTTGAGGAAGCAGCAAAAGAAGAAATTTGACTAAAAGCAATGAATGAAGAAATTGCAACTATCGAGAAAAATCACACGTGGGATCTTGTGGAGCTACCAAAAGGAAAGGACGTAATCGGACTCAAATGGGTTTATAAGACAAAATACAAAGAAGATGGATCAATCCAGAAGCACAAAGCACGCTTAGTAGCAAAAGGCTACTCACAGCAGTCTGGAGTGGATTTCAATGAAACATTTGCTCCTGTTGCTCGCATGGAGACCATCAGAACAGTTCTTGCCTTGGCAGCACATCACGAGCTTCCCGTATATCAGCTCGATGTTAAATCTGCTTTTCTCAATGGAGAACTAGAAGAAGAGGTTTACGTGGAGCAACCACAAGGCTATACAGCCAAAGGAAAAGAAGGCAAAGTGTATCGATTTCGGAAAGCCCTCTACGGCTTGAAGCAAGCACCTCGAGCTTGGAATAGCAATATTGACAAGTACTTCTGTCAAAGCGGATTTCAAAGAAGCCAAAGTGAACCTTCCCTATATGTCAAAAAAGGAGGTACGCAAGATTTTCTCATTATTTGCCTTTATGTTGATGATTTAATCTGCACAGGCACCAATGTAGCAATGCTCGATGAATTTAAAAATGCTATGATGAAGGAATATGAGATGACAGGTGTAGGCCTTATGAGATATTTTCTCGGCATTCAAGTAAGGCAGTCTAAAGGAGAGATTTTTATCTCTCAAGAAAAATATCTTGAAGACTTATTAAAGAAATTCCACATGAGCAACTGCAAACCAGTCTCTACTCCACTCTCTTTAAATGAGAAGTTGCAATTAAATGATGGAGCGGAGAAGATCGATGCTACGGCCTATCGAAGATTGGTTGGATCGCTAAACTATCTCACTCATACAAGGCCTGATATTGTGTATTCTGTAAATCTTATCTCGAGATTTATGCACTAGCCGAGCAAGCTACACTATGCAGCAGCCAAGCGGATCCTCCGTTATCTTCAAGGGACGAAGAAATTTGTCATCAAGTATACAAAAGAGAATGACTGCAAGCTTATTGGCTACATCAATAGTGATTGGGCCGGATCAATTGACGATCGAAAGAGCACATCTGGCCAAGTATTTTGCTTGGGAACTAAAATTATATCTTGGAGTTCCAAAAAGCAAAAGACAATTGTCTTGTCCTCAGCAGAAGCAGAATATATTGCAGCAACAGATGCAGCATGTGAAGTTGTATGGCTCAGAAGAATACTTTCTGATATGGAGCATAAAGAAGAAGGCCCTACAGTCATCTATTGCGATAATATGACAGCCATAGCAATGAGCAAAAATCCAGTCTTTCATGGCAGGACAAAGCACATTGAGCTTCGACATCACTTTATTAGAGACTTAGTGCAGAAAGGTGAAATTCAGCTTGAGTTCGTCAACACCAGGGAGCAGCTTGCGGACATCATGACCAAATCAGTAGCATTAGAAAAATTCTCTCAATTTCAAGAGATCTTGAAGATTACAAATTAAGAAGGAGTGTTAGAATAAGTAATTTGTAATCTTCTAGAATAATGTAGAATGAGTATTTAAATATCTAAGTTTAAAATAATTAGAAGTGTGTAGAAGTAATAATTACGAGAAGATATTTGTATGGGAAGGACTAGATAGTTCTAGAAGAAGCTTGAAAGATGTTTGTAATTAAGCACATGAGTTAAAACTAGAAAAATCTAGAAGTTAGGTGATATTTGTATTGCACATGTGCTTATCTCTAGCTAGAAAATTCTAGAGAATTGGATGTCCTCTATAAATAGAGCTTTCTTGTACTCATTTTGTATAATGAAAATCTACAAAAAGCCTTTCACAACTCCTCCTTATAACATCACTCACTCATCCTTTCCCACTCTCTTGTCCAATTTACTCCAAAATCTAACCTAGCACCCCAACATCTCTCTCTCTCTCAAAGAGCATGGCCAGTACTAGTAGTGAAACCCCTCCCTCATCACCTAGTGAGACTCCAACCATCAACAATTCTACCGAATCCAAACCGCTTGAGAACGCAGATCAAAAAGGCAAAAAACCGCTTGAGAACAACCACCACAATGCAGCTTCCAGCAGTGGAACCACCGACGAAGATGACAACCACGGTGGATCTCTTTCCCTCTCTTCTGATGTGATCCATAATGATCTCCTCCGTGTGAATTCGGACTTGGAGAAGTACATTGACCGTATGAAAGCGCAAATCAACAAGGCCAATAAGGAATTCGAGGAGCTGCGACTAAAATCATCGAGTAGTGAGACAGATCACTTCGACGAAGTACGAAAGGCCATCACGAAGCTTAAAGGCCAGATCCCTTGGGACCGCTCTTCCTATTCTAAACCACAACATAGGGAGCGGCCTAATATAAACAAGGCCAGATCCCTTGGGACCGCTCTTCCTATTCTATACCGGTGTCCCCCAAAAGGGGGAGACACCATAGGATATGTATATTCTGTTTTCACAACCTTGCTCATATTAAAGTGCAGCTGTGGGCGGCGGTTTCTTGAACTCTCCAACGGCAACGATGAAGGCGTCTTAATGCATATACGATGGCAATCTTGTGGTGGGAGCGGCGATCTTGTGGCAACTTAGTGCAGATTCGGTGGCAATCCTCCACCCACCCACCTCCATGAGCGGAGCTCTAGGTCCGACATCGACGCTGAGCGACTTTTTTGGTTTTTGTTTTGTTGTTTTTCGTATTTACGGAACGGTAGTGTCCCTTGTCTGTAATAGAATGTGCATCCTCTCGCTGAAGTTGTCCTACAAGTATAAAGTATTTTCAAGAAAAAAAAAACTCTTATATTGTGATAAAATGTTAAACTATCCTGTACAATTACGAGGAGAAGTCCCACCCCTACAGTAATATTGACAAGGGGAGAAATTGGTGTCGCACATTATTTCGCCAGATAATATTACACCCATCCTGGAGGCATGAGGGGAGTGGTATTTGAGAGAAGGTAGTTTTGTTTTTTTGATTTTCTGGTGTACCAAAAAAATACACAACTGGGCTGGATTTGAAGTTTAGTCTCTGTGGGCATGCAACCTTTTTACTAAACCACATCCCGGAGGGGAGTTCCACTAGCAAAAAGTGCAAAACAAGAGAGTTTTGTCTTTATTTTTTTTGTGTTTGTTAATTTTGTGTCAAATTTTTGTGAGTTATGATTTGTCTCGATGAGAGGAATTGAAAAATTCAATTTTTTTTGTTTACTTTTATCCAAATATTCTTAAAAATATCCATTCTTAAGATAAAAAAATGCCACTTTTTTCATTTTTTTCTTAAAAGTGGATATTTTTGAAAAATATTTGGCTAAAAGTAAAAAAAATTTGCTTATCTGATGCACAAAAAATTGACACAAAACTAACGAACATAGATTTTTTTAATAAAAACAAAACTTCAAAAAAATCCTAGAAGTTGAGCGGAACTCCTCAACCTCAATGAGTCGTCACTTACCTCTGAGCTTTAGAAAACCATTCACACCCAAATTCAAACACATACATCTCCAACACCAAGGAGGAGGGTTGCGCCTTAACCTTCTGCTTGATTTTCTCCTCAAATTTTCAATTCTCTCTCTCTCTCTCTCTCTCTCTCTCTCTCTCTCTCTCTCTCTCTCTCTCTCTCAAAGAGCATGGCCAGTACTGGCAGGGAAGCCCCTCCCTCATCACCTCGTGAGACTCCAACCATCAACAATTCTACCGAATCCAAACCGCTTGAGAACGCAGATCCTAAAGACAAAAAACCGCTTGAGAACAACCACTACAATGCAGCTTCCAGCAGTGAAATCACCAACGAAGATGACAACCATGGTGGAGCTCTTTCTCTCTCTTCTGAAATGATCCGTAAGGATCTCCTGGTCAGTACTAGCAGTGAAACCCCTCCCTCATCACCTACTAAAACTCCAACCATCAACAAATCTTCTACCAAAACCAAATCCAAGGGCTCAATACGGTCTTTGTTAGACAAGTTTTTTGTCACCAAACCCAAACCGCTTGAGAACAACCCCCACAATGCAGCTTCCAGCAGCGGAATCACCAATGAAGATGACAACCAAGGTGGAGCTCTTTCCCACTCTTCTGAAATGATCCAGAAGGATCTCCGCCTCTTGGAGTCGGCCTTGACGAAGTACATGCACCGTACAAATGAGAAAATCAACCGGGTCTGTGAGAAATTCAAGGAGCTACTAAAATTACCTAGTAGTGGGACAGATCACTTTGACGAAGTACGAAGGGCCATCAAGAAGCTTGAAGACCAGATCCCTTCGCTTGAGAACAACCACCACAATGCAGCTTCCGGCAGTGGAACCACCAACGAAGATGAAAACCACGGTGGAGCACCGAGTAGTGAGACAGATCGCTTTGACGAAGTACGAAGGGCCATCAGGAAGCTTGAAGACCAGATCCCTTTGCTTGAGAACAACCACCACAATGCAGCTTCCAGCAGTGGAACCACCAACGAAGATGACAGCCACGGTGGAGCTCTTTTCCACTCTACTGAAATGATGCAGAAGGATCTCCTCCTCTTGGATTTGGCCTTGATGGAGTTCATGCACCATACAAATGAGAAAATCAATGAGGCCAGTAAGGATTTCGATGAGCTACGACTAAAATCATCGAGTAGCGAGACAGATCACGTTGACAAAGTACGAAAGGCCATCACGAAGCTTAAAGGCCAGATCCCTTCGCACCGTTCTTCCCATTCCAAATCACAACATAGGGAGTGGCCTAATATAAATGAGTTCAAAGAGGAAATGACGCACTTCCCAGAGGTTAAGCAGACTGTTGATTTGGAGGTCCGTAGGAAATTGGCTTTCAGTGGGCTCCTTGAGCCATGGCATCGTTGTTTGTTATGTTTCTTTAGGTTCCCACCAGAGAAAATTATAAAGAGAACGACGATGATTTACTTGTGGATAGGCCAGGGATATATTTCCCAGCCAGATGCTGGCAAAAAGATCTTTGATGAGCTTATTGCAAAGCACTTCATTGAGCGTTGCTCCTCGGTGCCAAATAGTTGCAGGATGAGACTTTCAGTTCGTTCTTTTTTCTCCGAACTAGCTGAAGGTAAATCTACTTCAAATGGAGCGCCTCTTAATGGGGATTTTTTAAAGGATTGTCGTGGTCTAGCTGGGAACTCATGTCGGATCAACAGTGAGGCCATTATTAATAAAGAACTCAAAATATTAGAGAATGGGGAGAATATCCAAACTCTTCATCTCGGAAGGTGGCAAAACTCAGCTAAGCACCACATTGAACTAGAAGACATCAAAATTCTCGATGGATTGAAGAATCTGAGGTTGTTAAAGTTTCTTAGCCTGCGAGGAATTTCTATGATGACGGAGCTTCCCAAGTCCATTTTAGAGCTAAACTGTTTGGAGATCTTGGATCTCCGAGCTTGTCATAATCTTGAGGGGATTCCTGACAATATCGGTTTGCTTAAGTGTTTGACACACTTGGACATGTCCGAGTGTTACTTTTTGGAACACATGCCCAAGAGTCTTGCTCAACTATCAAACCTCGAAGTTCTTAAGGGATTCTTCATTGGACATCTCAAGAACAAAAAACAATCGTGTACTCTTTACGATTTGTCAAAGCTGCAAAAGTTGAGAAAACTTAACATCTACACAAGTGTTAAAAAGTTTCCTATAGGGTCGGACCTTGAAGCTTTACAAAAGTTTAAAGGCCTACTCAAGTTGACAATATCTTGGGGAGGATGTTCTTTAAAGGACGAAAAAAGTGACGGCACGACAACAGACTCTGGAGCAAAAGGGCTTCAGACATTTCATCCCAGACTGCAGAAACTAGACCTTCAAGGTTTCCCTATGAAGAGTCTACCCCATTGGCTGCGGCCTGCCAATCTGAAGGAACTAAAGAAACTCTACATCAGAGGAGGGAACTTATGTAATCTGGGGCAATTACCGGAACTCCCAGGGGAGCAATGGAAAGTGGAGATATTGCGTTTGAAGTACTTGAGTGAATTAGAGATAGATTGGAGCAAACTGAGGTTATTATTTCCCGAAATAATTTACTTGCACCAACTAAACTGCCCCAAGCTTATTTCCTTCCCGGTTAATGAGAGTGGTGTGTGGATGGACAAAGAGGCCATTGATACTCGTTTCTGGCTGCAGAAATTCTTCAAAAGCGATGGTGTCAGCTTAAGTTCTTTGTTGTGCTATGGTCCAAACTTAGCTCAGGATAGATTCTAACGTTTGTCCAGTAGATTAGCGTACAGCTTTAGTTAGTAAGGTTTTAGTGTGGTAATATTTTAGTGAAATGCGTAACGTTTCATACATGATTTTGTAACTCCCAAATATTTGTAAACCCCAGATTTGATTTCAATTTTTCATTCTTGGTTTTCCATTAAACCTCTCAATCATGTTAGATTTTAACATGTGAGTTATGGCGTTGTAATGGGATTATCATGCAATGTTAGAAACCTCTCGTTATCAAAGTATTATGGAGGACGCATTTGCTCCAACCCGTAAAATAAAATATGGAGATGTGGAGGAATGAGGGGTGTTTTGAGATGCTCTTATAAATTAGGGGGATGCTCTAGCATTTCAAGAGTACAAGTTTGTGAACTTCCCAAGTATCTTTTGAGTAATTATTCAATACTCCCGGAGTATATGAACAGTATATTCCTTCTTATTACATAACATATGGGTCCCACACAGGAAACACATATGAAACCCACATGTTGTAGCTAATGGGGTGAAATATCACAGATGCCCTCCATTTTAACAGACAAGAGGGACACCGTTAGGAGTGGGGATCAAATTGACACATATTTTAGACGTTAGAGACGAAATTGGACAAACGTTTAAATTAAGGACGAAATTAGCCACTTGCTATAATACTTTAGGAATCAAAAAGGTAAAAAAGCCTCTAGGTCCCTAGAGAAATTACTTGCTCGATGTTAGCTTTCAGATCCCAACAATATGAAGGAGAATTCTCACAGAAAATCCGGATCCAACAATATGCTAGTAAAAGACTAGTTGATATGTATCGATGAAAAGGGTCACTTGCGTTCTCACCGGTGACTTTTGTTTATTTATCAACAGTGTAATTCTCGATCGTATTAAAGTAGTAGTTCGAAGTTGCCAAAAAAATATTGGTGGTTTGGCTTAATAACCCGTTCGATTTATTTTTCTGTTTTTATTCAAAATATTTTTGTAGTTGTTAGTTTTGCATCAATATTTTGTAGATTCTTGATTTATGTTAATGAAAGGAATCTAAAAAGTAAAATATTATATTCGAAACTAATTTTTTTAATAAAGACAATAAAATCCAAAACATGCATGTTTTGAATTATTTCTGTCTTTATTCAATTTTTGCGTCAATTTTTTATTGTATAGATTCCTCTTGTAGAAATGAACTAATAACCCATCAAAAATTGACGCAAAGCTATGAAATGCGAAGATATTTTGAATAATTCTTTGGTCGAGACGAACCAACAAATCCATGAAAATTGACGCAAAACTAACAAATGCAAAAATATATTGAATGGAGACAAAAAATAATTTTCCAGAAAAATTAAGCCAAAACAGACCTAAGTAGTAGTATTTTGCCCCATCATTCAAAATGATTTGATAAGAGTTCTGCAAAAATTTCACTTAATCAGATATAGGTAATGAATTTGATATGCAAAATCCAATTATTGAGTCTAGAACTAAATAGAGCATTATTGAATTTTCTTCGATCAATTTAATTACCAATATGCAATTGAGCTTAATATTTGTGGGGCTTCCTAATTAAGAAATGAAATTTTACAAAATTCACGGTTTCCGATTATTGAAGGAAGACCCACAACATACCTCACAAATGTGTGTAAGGTAACTATTATAAGAGGTGAAGGTGCACAAAATTGTTATCATTATGCTTCCACTAAAAAATTACTGTGGACCATTTTTCTTCTCCACATAACAAGAGGAAAGCTAAAAAGAAAAAGGAAATGGAAAAGAACTTCTGGAATAGCGCAGAGCATGTAGGGAGTGGCATCGTTGTAATTGTGGCAACAACTGAGCCTATACTAGTATTGTACATCAATAATTAAAAAAAAATAGTGTGTAACCGCAGTTAAATAGGATGAGGATTGCAAGTGGAGTGGAGTGCAGACTTAGTTGGTGTCTCCCGTATACTCCTATTCCACTTCTTAAGTCCCCTAACATAGAGTAGATAAGGTTTAATGAATTAAAAAAAAAAAATTGAGGTTTGAATCGGTGGAGGTTAGAGCTGTTTTGTTCCCACGTGTGAAAGGTCAAACAAGATGAGGTGTTCAAGGTTTATATGGCACCGTATGTTAGATTTTTTGGAGAGTTTCAACCTATAATCAATTGACAATAGGTGGAGTAGTTTCTAGAATTTCTTAATCAAGTTTTGGTGGCTTAGATGAGTGATGTGGAACAAGTCTAACACTCTCCCTCACGTGCAGCCTAGATGCACGTGGAGATGACTGAGCAGGAGCTGACTGATTGACTCGAACGACAGAGACTTTTCCACGAGAGGTAAGGCCACCCAAGATCCAACTTTGATACCATGTGAAGAAAAGAGAAATGATGTATTATTGCTAGTCTTCAAACCATAACCTAGCACGCCTTTATATAGGCTACAAGACGCATAACAAGAAAATACGTATAATAAGGAAACCTAGACTAACTAAGAAATATAAGTAATAATCTGCCTAAATTGAAAATATAATAATAAAACTTAGAAAATATGGCAACATAATATTATGTTGACATCCCCCTCAAACTCAAGTAGGCTTACCAATTTGAGTCTGAAAAAGTAAAGAGAAACCAGGAGCAGCCATGCCAAGAGAAATTGAAAGAACCCAGGATAGAGAAACGACCAGGAGAGCAAAAAACAACCATGAGTGAAAGAAGCCATGACAATAGAGATTTGAAGTGAAAGTCAAATGTATGAACCCGTTACACATTACTACAAGTGTCCGGCGGCTAATGACAAAGTTTAGGCCGCCCGTCGAGAAAAAAAATTTCACAGGGCCTAGACCTTATAGCTCTGATACTATGATAAATATGAGAAATGATGTATTATTGATTGTGTTCAAACCATAACCTAACACACTTTTATATAGATTACATGATGCATAACAATCAAATACATATAATAAGGAAACCTAGAGTAACTAGGAAACATAAATAATAATCTGCAAAAACTGGAAACATAACAATAAAACTTAGAAAATATGGCAACATAAATATTATGTTGATACCATAAAATAATATTTTAAAATTTATGAATATTTTTCTAAATTTTAGTGAAATACGGATTGGACCCCACATAATATACAGTGTAACTATATAGAGTACCAATATTTAGTGCTTATAACAGCTGTAATCTTCTCTTTGTAATCGAATTCTTCCCTTCCTCTCTCTAAGTTTTTCCTTTCATTCTCTCTCCTCTTCTTGATTTGTTTTTCTCTCTTCTTACTTGGATCAAATTACACAGAATTCCTAAGTTCATTAATAGTATCAGAGCTGTAGTGACGATTGACGAAAGTCCACATATCGATCAAAAGAGATACCTATCACAAAGACAAATTAAAAGAGATCCTCGGGGGAGCTCATTGGTTACCCAGAGTAGATCTTTAAGGGCTCCGTGTTTCCACCTGTCCAGTCAATCCATCCATCCATCCATTCTACCACTCAAGCTTGAGTTTGCGATTTTCCATGGTCTGGCTCCTATCTTCTTCACAAACTAATTTATTATTCAGGTACTCTATGAACATTTACCCTTTTGGTGATGTTACATATATATAGCTCACTTTAAATTCATTTCCATTGAAGTGTGTGTAGAACAAAATCTTTCTATATATTGTTGAGATGATGGTACTGTTTTTATGAGTAGTTCGGAAAGTACAGTATTCAATTTCTCCGTTCCCAGAGAAATTACTTGCTCAAATCAATGTTAGCCTTTCAGATCCCGACAATTAATATATATTGCAAAATATCTGTAGGGGAAATATGTTGCACACCTATCAGTATAGATGTTGAAAGGAAGTCTTTTGCGTTAATGTAGCGTTGTGCCATGCTCTTGTCTTAATTATGTTTATGTGTTGTATTTTGCTTTTTGCTGCAGCCTGCAGATATAGAGAGCTTCCTCTTCTCAAATTTGAGTTGCATCAGATAAATCAAATCAGCATTGTGGCTTTGAAAATATCAGAAGAGCTAACTCCTCTTGTTCACTTGCATCCTCGATTAGTTTCTTCTGCAACAAATCCATTCGCTAGTTCTAGTGCTTCTTCAACTTGCCACACAGGTATGCAAACTCTATAATCGGTATTAGTAGAGAGCTTGTCCCATACAAGTAAACATGGTATTAGAGCTAGGCTGCCGGAAGCTTATAGACAAGACTCTCTTGATTGATTGCCGCGATATTTGTGTCTAAGTGCACCTGCACCTTGTCTTGTTATAGGCTTTTGTTGATGTGTGTCTTAGGGGCATATGTTAAACATCATTAAACGAAAAACAGATAAGCCCACTACTATGGGAAACAATGACAGAACGTAATGAGAGAAAAAAGTTATTTGTTCGAGACCAGAATACCCTTCTATTTTTCCCAACTTTTCACTCTCTTTTTCCCGTTTTCCTTGCCCCTTCAACTCCCTCAAGTTCTTTATCAAAATATCAACATATACAGATATAGTCCCCTGCAAAGTAAAAAAGAAGAAAAAGGGGATGGATAACTGAATTTAGAAATGCACATGTACGTAGAATTTTACTTGTTAAAATAACGCCTTTAAAATATTATAAAAAGTATTTTGTAGAAGTGTTTTTTTTGTAGTATTGCATAAATGGTTGGAGAGTTGAATTATTATTTTTTTTTGTCTTTATTCGATTTTTTTTCGCACTTTTTAGTTCTACGTCAATCTTTTTGTGGATTATAGGTTCTTTTCGACGGGAAAATTTTCAAAACTTCAAAACTATTTTTTTTAAATCAAGACAAAAATAATGCAACGCAGACAATTTTTTATATTATAATTGTCTTTATTAAAAAAAGATTAAACTTAATTTTGAACTTTTTTGATTTCTCTCATCAAGACAACTAAATCAATAATTCATTAAAATTGATGAAAATTAAATAATTCGAAAAAAGTTGAATAAAAAAGACAACATAATCCAAATGGCTTAGAAAGCCAAACCTAGCACTTTTGGAAATTAATGTCATCTCCGAACTACCACCCATGCACCTCGTTACAATGGAGGAAGGTTGTCGAAGTCCAATATTTGACAGCCTATAGATACTCCTAAGCTTAGCATGTGGATTGTGCAAGGAGTGGCAAAACTGTGAGAGAGCTGAGTCTGGTAAGAGTGTTTGAGAGAACCAGAGGTGTGTGAGAGGGAGTGGCAAAACTGTGAGAGAGCTGGCTCTGATTTTTCCTCCAGAGTTTTTTTTTTTTAAAACTATTAGTCTTAAATAGTGAATTTTTTTTTCTTCCAATTGTGTCCGTGTTGTGTGCGCGTGACTCCCCCAATCCTAACAAATGTACAATATATTAAGTGTGTCACTATATTTTTCTCCAAGCTTTATTTGTTCCAAAATCATATATATCGATATTTGATCGACATGATTTATTTCGCATTAATGTATTGACAAGATTAAGAAGTTGAATGGTTGTAATTGTCTTTCTCAAACCGAGAAATACCCACCTATGTTTTAAAACTTGGACTGGGTAGTGAATCAAAAAAGGGACCAGGTGGACGGATCATTAGTTCAACAGCGATTGAACCCAAATTGAACCGTTATGTCATAATTGTATTAAAAATATATTTATGGTGTAACAGAATAAAAAAATCAGCATATAAAAGAGTTGACATTAACAAATGTGTTGAATCTTCGAAAGAGGTGCAGTTTTCATGTTTTTCCTCCGTCCCACATCGGCTACAAATCCTTTTGGTAGCAACAGTTTCATCTATAAATGCATAACAACGGGTAGACCGCGAAAGGGAGGTGGGGTTCGTATGTAGGCTTGTTAATAGACTGAATTTGATCTGGATTTGTTTTAAAAAATTTGATCTGAATCCGATATTGTTAATCCGTAATCTGATAATTCAAATCAAATCCACCAATCCGGTAATCTAATACGGATTGTATCGGATTAAATTCATTTTCAATCTGATCCGAAAATAATTTTAAAAACCCAATTTTTCTTCACCTTCTCCCCCGACTCACTGCTGTCTGCTGTGATTTACAATCAAGAAATGGCGGTCAATGGTTTTCCACGGCTATCATCGATCTCTCAAGAAATGGTGCTCCAACACTTCTCAGACCAACACGCAACACTCTTACGCAACCAGTCCTCCCCAGACGTCGGGAAACAGCCGTTCACAGCTCTGACGTGGCTGAACCGTGCGAACTTCGACAACAGAGCCACCCAGCCGTACGGCGGCGGCCATAGTTTTAAATATCGGCCGATACGGTACGTATCGGCCGATACGTACCGGAATTTTCGGCTTCCGATACGGATATTGGCCGATATATCGGTGAGATTGAAATTCACAGGCGTATCGGCCGGTTCCCGATACGTATCGGTCTGTAACCGATATTTGGACCGATACGGCCGATACGGCGGGTACGGCCGATACGTATCGGTTCTGAAAAAAAAAAAAAACAGAAAAACAAAAAACAGGGCTCTCCTTCCACACACAGAGCATCAAACCATCAATTCCTTCCACTTTTCACAGCCAATGTGATAATTTAATTAAAATGTGAATGTTTTGGGTAAAAGTATATTACATGTCTATAATTTAATTAAAATGTGAATGTTTGGGGTAAAAGTATATTACATGTCTATAATTTAAGAGAATGGGCTATTACATGTCTTAAATTAATTAAAATGTGATAATTTAAGCTAATGTTTGGGGTAAAAGTATATTTTTCAAATTTTATACATGTTGCTGATGATTTTTAAAAATTCACGACCGCGACACCCGATTCTCGCGACGTATCACCGATATGTCCCGATACCGATATACCGCGACCGATACCGCGACGGCGACCGATACCGCGATTTAAAACTATGGCGGCGGCAGTAGACTCCTCCACTAGTGGCAGTCGATTGGAGCGAGAGCGATGAAAGTGGCGAAGAGAGAGATCTGGATGTGTGTCTCTCTCTCACGGACTCGGATCCCCTGTCCGAGTTTCCCTGTCTTACCCCTCTGTCCCAGTCTTCTGAGTGCAATTTTGTTCACCCTCTTTAAAAGAAGGTGAACGTTACCTTCTCTTTTATTGATTAAAATGATGTGGACCCCACCACAAAGTGATGTCATGCTTACCATGCAATACACTTTTTGGTAAGCATTATATCACTTTATAGTGAGGTCCACATCATTTCAATCAATAAGAAGGAAGGTAATATTCACCCTCTTAAGTGGAGGGTGAACAAAACTCAACTCCAGCCTTCTCCAGCTACCACGTTGCCCACTGCAACTCTCTTCAACTTTTTCTTCAACTCTGTTAGTACAACCCCATTCCGTTCCCTTTTATTCATTTCCTAGCTTATAAATGAATCTGACCTCTTTCTTTACTACTTGTCATCCCAAGAAACAATATTTGTTCAAATGCAGTAGTAAAACTACACTTCGGCACTTATTTTTTCAAAAAAAATAAAAAATCCTAATGAGTATTTGGGATTTTTGGCCAAAAAATGACTTAGTTTTTTGGTTTTTATTCTTTTTTTTTATATTTTTGAATTTTGTGTCAAACTTTTGTGATTTATTGATTCGTCTTATCTAGAGGAATCAGGAAAGTAGATTTTTTTTTATCGAAACTCATAATTTCTTTGAAAAGACAAAAATAAGTCAAAAAGACTGATTGTGTTATTTTAAACTTTTAAGTCTAAAATTTATTTTGATATTTTTTACTTTTCGTAAGTTTTTGTTTAGTTTTTCATTGTAATTTTTGGAATGACGAGATGAATCGAAAAAGTATAAAAGTATGGACTGATATTGAAAGAATTCAAATAAGACAGCAATTTAGACAAATAAGACTGTCATTTTAATACTTTTTTCGTCTTTAGTAAACCTTTTTTTTGCTTTCTGTCATAATTTTATACTTTTTAAACCCTTCTTGTTGGGATGGATGATTAATCCAAAAAATATCACGCGAATCTAACAAAAATTCAAAAAAATGAACAAAACACACAAAATGATGAAGAAAATTAAGTTAATAAAAATGCACCCTCAATTTGAATAAAAACAAAAAAAAAGTTACTTAACATATTAAACCAAAACATAGAAACCACCCAAATAATCATTAGGATTTTTTATTTTTTTTAAAAAAAAACAAGTGTCGAAGTGTAGTTTTACTATTGCACTTGAACAAATATTGTTTCTTGGGATGACAGGTTGTAAAGAAAGAGGTCAGATTCATTTAAGCCAAGAAACGAATAAAAGGAAACGAAATGGGGTTGAACTAACGGATCGGAGTTGAAAAAAAAGTTGAAGAGAGTTGGAGTGGGGCAACGTGGCAACTGGGGAAGCTGAGACAGAGGGGTAGGATAGAAAAAACTCGGACAGGGGATCTGAGTCCCTCTCTCACACCCCATTTTTTGGAGAAAAAAATTTACAGTATTTTTTTAATATTTTCCTAAAATTTTGGAATTTAAAAAATATGGGATCGGTTTCGGATTTTTAGATCGAATATCCAATTTTACGGATTCGGATTAGGATTATTACTACCGGATTTATGAAGTTTGGAACCGGATCAGATTCGAGCAATTTCAGATCCGAATCCAATCCGGTTCATTGATAGGACTATTTGGCGGTCGATTGGAGCGAGAGTGATGGAACTGGCGAAGAGAGAGATCTGGATGTGCCTCCCTCTCTCTCTCCCCCATTTTTTGGCGAAAAAAATTGCATTTTTTTAATATTTTCCTAAAAGTTTGGAATTCAAAAAAAATGGGATCGGTTTCGGATTTTCAGATCGGATATCCGATTTCACAGATTTGAATTACTACTACCGAATTTATGAAGTTCGGAACCGGATCAGATTCGAACAATTTCAAATCCGGATTGAATTCGGATCCAATCCGGTCCATTGACAGACCTAATATTAGGGCCGGCTCATAAATTTTGGAGGTCGGAAGCGAACCTCTTGAAGGAGGCCACCCTATATTTTTCATACAAAAGTGATCCACAAAAAGTCATAAAAAAAAACCAATACAAAAGATTTACCAATACAAAATAGAAGCATATAATTATCCCAAAAAAAATGCAACTATTACAATACCTCAAAATCCATCATTTGAAAATTATTCTTCTCGCACTTTTTGCTGCAAACGCACTGATTAAGTCTCCATAGTCAAGCTGCTTCACCAACTCCTTCTCGATAGACAACATAGCCAATCCATTTAATCTTTCTTGAGACATGGTTGACCGAAGATAATTTTTGATCAATTTCAACTTTGAAAAGCTTCTTTCCCCCGATGCAACTGTAACCGGTATAGTCAACAATATTCTGTATGCAATCCATGCATTCGGGAAACAACCATCCAATGTCTTCAAGTAATTCAACACATCAATTGACTTTCTTTTATCTTTTGGCAAAACATTCTTCAAAACTTTTAATTCTGAAAATAAATCTCTCCCATCAATATCAGAAAACTCACCACTTTTCAAGAGATCCTCAAGATTGGCACAAGAGGGCATCAACGCTTCATCCTCGACAGAATCCAAAGGGTTCAAATCAAACAAAAATCCAAAAGCTTTTTCATATACTTGAAATTGTTCGAATCTGTTCTCAAGTGAAGAAAGTGCTTGATCTACATATATAGGAAGTAATTGACTCGAAAGGACTCCTCAGCGGAATGTGTCACCTCTTCACTATTACTCTCATCAAATTGCTTCTTTCTACAAATGAGGCGCTTCTCTCCAAATATCTGTTCAATTTTCATTTCACATGCAATTTCTTTAGCTTCAATCATGGCCTTTGTGAACCCTTCCTCTCTATAATTTTTCATAAAAGCAATAAGTCCATTCAACTGATCTATAGCAATATCTATACGCATGTCTTCCTTTTGAAAAATTTTGCTAACGGAATTTACCGCAAACAACAAATTGTGCCAAATAACCATGCCAAGTAAGAACTCAAAATTTGCAATTCCATGTTCTGCTAAAGACTCCGCATCATTCTTTGATTTGGGATCATCATTAGCCTTGGCCAATTCAACTAAAGCACTCCTTATTTGTGGAGCTTGGTATCTTATAGCCTTTAACACTTTCAACACGAGCTTCCCAACGCGTTTGTGACAATGACTTGACTGTAATACTTACCTTATCTTTTAACACTTTCCACCTCTTTGGCGAAGACGAAAACAAGCAGTATATACGCTGTACAACTCCAAAAAAAGAAGTGGCTCGAGAACAAGAGTTGGCCATATCACAAAGTGCAAGATTAAGACTATGACAACCACATGGCGTGTAGAATGCCCTTGGGTTTATTTCGAGTAATCTTTGTTGGACACCTTTATGCTTCCCTTTCATGTTAGAGCCATTGTCATATCCTTGTCCTCTTATATTGTCAACATCAAGTTGAAGGGTGACCAGTACTTCATTAAGTGCATTAAAAAGCCCCAACCCTGTGGTATCATCAACCCTTAAAAACTCTACAAAGAACTCTTCCACCTTAATTGGACTTGTTGAAACATCCACACACCGGATTACGAGAGACATTTGTTCTTCATGACTTAAATCCGGAGTACAATCTAATATAACAGAAAAGTACTTTGCTTCTTTGACTTTTGTAATGATTGTGCTTTTGACATCCCCTGCTAGCATTTGAATGATCTCATTTTGGATATTGTGACCAAGGTAATGGTGATAAATCTCATTGCTCTTAATTCGCCAGAGGTGCTCTTGCATTACTGCATCAAACTCTGCAATCATTTCAATTGAACTTAAAAAATTTCCATTCCTCTCCTGATAAATCTTCTCATTATCTCCGCGAAATGCTAAATTGTCTTTAGCAAGTCTTTTCACTACAGCAAGTATCCTTAGCAACACCGCTCTCCAGTGTTCTTTCTCTTTGGTGATTTGTTCTTGTGCGCTGTTGTCAATTGTTTTATTCTTATCCAATCTTTTCTCCAATTCAATCCATTTGCTCATGCAAATAATGTGATCATTACTAGTCTCATGACTTTTAATCCTCTTACCAACATTTCTCCAATCTTTAAATCCTTCCATAGCCAATTGACTAATGTTTCGCTCTTCCTTAAACAACTTACAACAAAAGCAAAATATTTTGTCCACAACTTTTGAGTATACGAGACATCTTCTATCTTGTTTCTCCCCATTTGGCAAAAGCCGAGTGTAATGTCTGGAGGCAAAATGCCTATTAGCACCATCTCTAGGATAATCAACGTGTTCACCTCTTTTTAAAGGGCCTCTCTCTACCATCAAGTCTCTAAAATTCTGATCAACATTGTTCCAGTTACTTGGATCATAGATATCTAAAAGCACACCTTCCTCAGTAAGATCATTACGATTTTCATTACTAACATTTGCATTATCATTTTCATTCAAATCATGAATAACTTCCTCATTCACGAAATTTTCATCTTCTTTTTCCGGCGAATCTTCATGTTCCACATCCTCATCATCTTCAACTATAACAGAAGGTGTTGAACTCTCTGTTCGATTCTTGGAACGAAAAAACTTATTAATGTCGCCTTCTTGTGATTTAATTAGTTTTTCTATTCTTTGCTTCTTCTTTCTTTTCTCAGACCCAGAAGGATGCTTTCTACGAGGCATATCCAAATAATAGTCGGAACAATCTGCAAACCATTAGGTCATAAAATGATAAAATAATAAATAATTTATTATCAATGCTCACAACTCTAAAAGACATCACTAATTAGATTAAAATAAAAAAAACCCTAATCAAGTCTTCAAGCCTCCAATCAAACACCCATGAATTAAAATAAAAACATTCAAACCCCACATAATATTATTATATTCATCACCATAAATAGAAAATCCTAAAAATTTTACCAATTAGGTCAACTGGTTAAGATAATAAAAAACTTACTTGGTAGAGGTGGAGAGTTGGAGATAGTAAAAGAGAGGCCTCAAGAAATTCCGTGTGCAAGTATTTTCCGTCTACAGTCGTTGGTTGTTGTCTTCCCTCCCCTTCGACTCCTCAAGCATGAAGTCGTTTCTTGTTCCACCCGTACTTACTCCTTATGATCGGCTATATCTTCTTTTTCTTTTTTGATTTTTTTGATTGGCTATATTTCCTTGCTAGTTCCGGACTTCCTGCCGACCCTTTAGTTTTTTTCTTTTTTTTAATGCATTAGTGTTTCTAATGAATAATTCCACAATTTGGGCTTATTTTGTGGCTCCTAAATTTCAATTGGGCCTATTTTGTGTAAAGAAGTCTAGTGCAATTTTTTGTGAACCATATATATATATATATATATATATATATATATAGGAATCCTAAAATTTGGGGGCCCTCGTTTTTTAATTTTTTTCGGAGGCCCGAAGCGCTCGCTTCCCTCGCCTTGGCTATAAGCCGGCCCTGAGACCTATTAGTATGTGTACTGACCAAGGCAAGTACACTTGGCCCCAAGAATCCCAGTTTATTGGCGTTTGAAAGTTTTTTTTGTTCAATGAGAGTTCAAATTTTCACCGGTTCGGTTCAATTAACTCATTCCCAGTTTAGCGGTTCAACCATCTATTTCAAGCGGTTTTTATAAACGAGGCCAGTTTATGATTCATGGCGGGCCAACCGGTTGAATCGACTGGTCCAGTTTTTACAACATTGAATTACCCACAAACGTCTCAACCTGAGAGGCTGAGAGTGGTACGTGGAAAATGAAAGATCACCAAATTGATACTAGAACTCATGAGTTTCCATCCTATTCATATTCGCGTGTTAAGATTCAATCCTTCAATTGTATAATTTAGCAATATTTTTTTCTTACTATATATGTACGTATAGACATCTGTAGATATATACGTATTACGTATTAATATGTAGAAACTTTATGTCCATATCAAAATCAATTGGCAATGAGTGGAGAGATCCCAAATGTTATTAGGTGATCACTCATTCCACTTCCAAGCAATGTGAGACTCTATTTCCGTAACATCCCCCTCATGTGCAGACGCGTTTGAGGTCTGTCACGTGTGGCGACTTTTGGGTCCTATTGTCGTGCAGCTTTTTTGCTGGTCTGTTATTGTGGAGTGTGGATTGTAATTTTTTTTTTAAAATGTGGGGTGGAACGAGCCCTGCTCTGATATCATTGTGGTAGAATTGTCCGACATTGTTCTACAGTAGCATTAATTTATGAAATTTTGTTGAGGAAAAGTCTAATCTCCATAACAAAAGGTTAATTCAAATTGGAAATATAAAATGGGTATTTGATTTACACAACCAAATCAAAAGCTGTCCTGTCTAAGAGAGGGAGAGAGGAGGGCTGGTGGTGGTGATAATTTGATGAAATTCACGGATCTTCTTCTTTGCTGTTTCTTTTACTACTTTTTGATAAATTACGATTCACATCATACTTGTCAAAACTTATCATATTGGTGACAAGTTTATAATAATTTTGGACATTACGGTAAATTTGTTTTACAATGACATGATAAATTGCTTATAATAACAGTGTAATCTCTCTTTAGTTATAGATTTTCATAAGTGGAGTATGTATTTTTAGAAAGGTTTTTAGTTTACTTTATGATAAAGTTATGATGCCACGAACATGACACGTTTATGACATATTTCTTACACAAATAGAATGTTTTTTTTATGACTGTACAACAAATTTATCATATTTTTAGAGTATTTGGATGACTTCATGGTAAATTTATCAGTAGTATGTTCTATAGATGTGAATATCAGTTGAAATATGTTAAACTCATAATAATAAATCATGATAAGATTGTACAATTAAATATTTCGATATTAAATCAACATCAGCTTATTTTATGAATTCGTCAATGTTTTTTTACGAATTTATCAATGTAATAAATTTTTCGATTGAGTGATAGTACATTTGTCTTAAATTTTTAGCATATCTGTGAGAAATTATAAATTTGGTACAAATTCTTGATTTTAGTATTTCAAAAGATTTATAATGGGGTCTCGTTAAAGCATTGCCCATCAGGTGGTGGATAATAAGCATATAATACCAAATAAGTTAGGCATTTGAATACACTCCTCATGGATACTAATACAATTTCATGGACATCAAAACATTATTCTTGGATACATAAACACTTTTCACATATTATCCACCCTAAAGGCTAGGGTGGCTGTGGTTAGTATTTTGATATTTTTCTTCATGTCTTAGCTTAGAACACTACTACAAAATGGTATAAAGATTACGGTCCAAAAAATAAGAAGATCTCACTTTTTGAAAGAGCGAAATAAAATGTTATGGACTATAGTTTTAATCTTAGTTATATGAAAAAACTGAAATGAAAAGATTTTTTAATCTCAGTAATCTATAAAGTGAGATTGTAACTTAAAGAATAGATCTCATTTTCAAAAAACTGAGATTATTTATGAAAGAATATATCTCGTTTCGGAAAAAACTGAGATGGAAAGATTTTTTAATCTCAGTAATATAAAAGTGAGTTTGTAACTTAAAGAATAGATAAACTGAGATTGTATATAAAAGAATATATCTCGTTTCAAAAAAAACTGAGATGGAAAGATTTTTTAATTTCAATAATATAAAAGTGAGATTGTAACTTAAAGAATAGATCTCGTATAGGAAAAACTGAGATAAAAAGAACCTTTAATTTCAGTCATCTAAAAACTGAGATTGTAAGTTAGAGAACACATCACATTTTTTTTTATTTGGATTGAGATGAAAACTCTTGTATAGGAAAAGTTGAAGACCGCTTACCCCTTAATAGACTCCGCGCGCGATACAACTAAATAAATGTCACGATCGACATCCAAAATTCCGTCCTCTATTCTCGTTCGTCTCTCTCACTCTCAACCATTCTACAAAAAAGATTTCGTCGCCAAATGGGGCACATTCGGCAATGAAAATATAATTCGTTGCTTAATCGGTACCTTTGATGACAAAATTTATGAAAGTTGCGTTTCATTGCCAAATGTATATTGAGTATAACTCTATACTCAGAATTCCAATTAAGATAATTCAAATTGGATATGAACAATAACACAAAGGGCTATAACTTTCATATTTATCAAAATTGCTAATTTTAATATTTAAAAGTTTAAAATGACGTTCAAAATATATTTTAATGTTAAACGAACATGTTCTATATTAAATATTTCAATTACATATTGAAAAGTGTGTGTGGTGCAGTTGGTTGAGGCTTCTATGCAAAACTCAAGAGACTTGGGTTCAAAATCCCACAAGAGAAATAGAGTGGGATTTTTCCCCTTAGGAAATCGCCACTTTTAACCTCGGTTTTTCCAAAAACTGAGATTTTATAATAAAACTGAGATATAAAGTTGTTAAAGGTCACGGTTTTGTCATTTTTAATCACAATTTTTATTTTTTAGTCACGGTTTTATTTGAGTTTTAATCACAGTTTTTATCACGTGGTTAAAAGATGTGGACTTTTAGTTACACCTTGATAGACCACGGTTTTGAATGCGAGATTAAAAGTGAAAGATCACACCAAATGACCGAGATCTTTAGCTATTTTTGTAGTAGTGGAATTTGGTTGGGAATTCCAAGGGAGAAGATTTGGGAGTGAGGATTGGCGAGAGGATTAGGAGCAAGAAATGAAAATCCTGGGTTTTTTAAAGGTTTGACAAGAAAATAACCTAATATTAAAGTAACTAAGACTAATTCCTAAGAAACACTTGGGAACAAGACTACTATTTAAGAACCTCTAGATTTAATGAAGGAGTTTTTAAATATCAATCCTCAGATTTCATCCCACGTAAGTATTCATCCAACACTTTTTAAATAGTTATGTTGTCATCCTAGCTTTTAGATAATGAATTTTCTATATTATCCTTTTAATAGGATATTCATATGTAGGTGTATATTTTCCTCAATTAGTGAGATTATAGTAATTACAGTTATCTAAAATCATGGAATGATTAATGGATAGGAATAGAGGGAATTTCCAATTTTTCAAATCCTTAATGGATATATTCTAAACCATTCTCTCTCCTTAATTTCGTGAATATTCAAATCGTTATTTTTTGTGAATTTTGGTAAAACATGAATACAATACACTATGATTTATTTAAAAAATATGTATACACCTTATTTTATTAAGGAAAATACATGAATAAATTAATTGAAAAATATGACTAAATTAATCAAAAAATAATGAATACACCATCTTTTAATCAACCATAAAAAGCATAAATAAATTAACTGACCTTTTCATTAATACACCATTGAAAAACATGAATACACATATTTTATTCATGAAATCACATAAATAAACATAAAAAACATGAATACACCATGAAAAAAAATGAATACAAATGACCTTCTCGTCGGTGACCGAAAAATGTATTTATTCATATTGGAATACATGACAAATCATGAAAAAAAAGGGGAACTTAAATAGGGATCCTATTCTATATAAATACTTAATTCCTCATCTAGTGGGTTTGAAAACTTATCTTTTCATCCTCAAATTCAAATAAATCCTAAACTACCCTATTTCTCTCCTAATCTTTTAAATCTCTCTTATCATTTCTAATTATCTCAATTCTCTCTCCAACTTTTCAAATCTTTCTCTCACCTAATCTTTTAAATTCTCTCTCCTAATCTTCTCTCTCCAATTTTCATTTCCATAAAATTTAAAACACAACACAAAATTAAAAAAATCAAACTATAAAAAAAACAGAAATCATGATAGCTTTCGAACAACTTGGACTATCCCGAACATGACAAATAGGTTACAAACATGATAAAATTAGGTTACAAATATGATAATCTACCATTAACTATTTTTTTTGAATGGCGAAAAATTTATTAAAACGGGGATAGGGGAGGGGAATCGAACCAAAGGTTGAAAATAGTACATGACAATTGACAAGGGACAAAGCCCTAACTCCTGAGGTCTATGTAGCTACCATTAACTATAATGACATATTTCAGAAAAAATTAATTATACAATGTATTCAAACCAATCTATCATGAAACTCAAACAAACCAAATAGAATATAAAATGAATTCTTGAAGTTCGATCGTAGAAACTCAAAAATCATGATAACTTTTGAACAAACGCAAACAAACACAAATTTCTAAATCAACATTACCCTTATTTTCATAAAGGTGCTAATGAATATGATGAATTTTCAAACACTAGTGACAAACATAATAACCCGTCTTTGCATAACACTAATAAACATGATCAATTTTCAAACACTAGTGACAAACATGATAATCGGCCTGTGGACACGCGTCCCGGGAATGGAATTTTTTTATGAACAATTTGGGTGCGGCCCCTTTTTTTGGAAAAACACGATAAAACACTTCGATTTAGAGTCGCCACTCGAATTTTAACGGGAAATACCCAAGAAACCGAACTTGAAACGCTTGCTACTGTTTGATTTTGAAAAAGGCTGGTAGACTAAATTGTCCTCACCTTCGATATCTGAGGTTCGGAAGCCAGGTTATGAGAGGAGAAAGATTTTATGACACCGCTCTCACCAAATCCGGAGATCGGTCTCTACTCAGACATTTTGTAAAACATTTGCATTTTTCTCTCATTAATCATTTTTTAGCTAATGATTCAGAGTCGCCACTCGGGTTTTAGCGGTGAAATACCTAAGAAACCGAACTTGAAACCCTTGCTACGTGTTTGATTTTGAAAAAAGCTTGTAGACTGGACCGTCGTCACTTTCACTATCTGAGATTCGGAAGCCAGGTTACGAGAGGAGAAGGGTTTTATGGTACCGGGCACCCCTCTCGTCCAATCCAGAGATCAATCTCTACTTGAGCATTTTGTAAAACATTTATATTTTTCTCTCATTGATCATTTTTTAGCCAATTAGGGTGGAGCAACAAATAAAAGAGATTAAAACTGTAACAAGCTACATTATGTGACAAAATGGATGGATGATTGATTGAGACAATGAATATAGATTGAGAATAAGTATTTGTGAGCATTTTAGGTAAACTGGAACACACTGTCCCTGAATGATGCACACAAGAGGGAGCCTGTATGCACTGGCCAGGCCACTGTATATAGAGGTGACTTGCGTACGTCACACTAGGACTGGCGTGCGCTGGTAGACCTAAACCCACAACTCTTGCTTTCAACCCTCTAGGCTCTGGAAAGCATCTGTGCACACTTAGAATAAACCACACAGTTTATAGAGCAGAACATATACAGTTACAGACAGATAAAATGACTTTAGAGAAACGAAATAGACAGAATACCCTATAAATAGTGTGGAGAAATAAACAAAGACCAAGGCTTGATTGCCATGCAAGGGCCAGTCACTGGATGAGATCTAACTGTCGTACGCCAGTCATTGGGGACTGTACGCCAGTTATACCTTTCTGTCCAGTGTTTGGTTTTGCATCTTCTGTGCTCTGGAACATGACCAGAAGGATCCCAGACTCATTCCAAAACAACCGAAATAATATTAAGAAAGTAAAGTTAGCAATTTTAACTATGAAAAGCAGTAAACTGGTTATTAGACATGCTCATAGTGATGAATAGACAAGAAATAAAGTATAAAACGAAGATCCAGACCCTAGTTCACAACTGGAGTGCGCCAGTTCCGAAGGACTCCGAACTGGAGTACGCCAGTTACTAACCGGAGTACGCCAGTTCCAGACAGATCCCAGACAGATCAAGTTAAAAATTGTACGTACTGCCACGGACTGGCGTACGCATGCTTACGACCGGTGCACGCCGATTCTAGTCAGATCCCAGACAAATCAACTTAAAACCTTACTTGCTTTAGGGTCAGGACTGGTATTAATTATCAGCTTTGACCCTGCAAGCCCCCCTCAGAGATCATAACAGAAAGTTTACAAAGGTTGGTATACCTTTGGTTTAGAGCTTGATGGAATGTTTAAGTTTTGAACTTGGAGTTTGAGGGATGGATGATGAGCAAAAAGGGAATAGATAGTGTGGGAGAGAGTCCTTTGCTTACTCTTTCAATGAAATGAATGAAAGAAGAGGGAGCAAAGACTAAAGAAAGAGAGAAAGAACTTCGGAGTTTTATGAGTGTAACCTTTTTTTTTTGAACCTTTTATAAGGATGAAGAGAGGGGGTATATATAGGGGGAGAGGGAATGAAAGAGGGAAAATGGCAGTCAAAGTGACTGGTGCCTTAGCCCTTAAGCCTTTACTTCCATTGGATGAGAGGGAAAAGGTGATGGGATGGGTGTAAGAGATGTCCCCCGGCAGAGACTGATTTTTCGAAGGATTCGAAGGTTCTCATGTGTTGTAGACCCCTACCCATGGCTTCTGTATGCTGAAAAACACAAGTTTGACTAGAGGTTTAACTGGCGTACTCCAGTCCAAGCCTGGTCAATGGTCAAAATTGATCGATGACTGACACATGGTAGAGGACCAGCGCACGCCATTTGAGTACCAACGTATGCAAGTTGGGTTTTGCTGAGACCTTTTGGTTCTGGTTTAGAGAGTTTGAAAGGGATCTGAAAGGGTTTTGGAATGCTCAAAGCTCAAACATACTAACGTTTCCGGGGTGTTCTTAATCCGTTTCATCATCAGGGAATCAAATACCGTAAGTAAACTAATCTGGACAGTCCAATATAGGGTGTCTACACGGCCCGTATCTGTATAACACTAATGAACATGATGAATTTGCAAACACTAATGAAAATAAATTATGAAAACGTACCTTCAACATAACATACAACGCATCAAAAATTTCGGAAAATTAGCCTTGCAAAAATTAAAGTGAACTCTACTCTTATCTTTACCCAAACCCCTTAAACTTCACAGATCAACTAAATTAGCAATCGACTCTAGGTAGGAGGAAGTTATCATCGGAGCCAAGCATCCACCACCCATCGTCTCAAAAATTAACTGTTAAGAGCATTAACACAAACCCAACACTTAATTAGTTTAATTTGTGAAGAACATAACGAAATTAAACATACGGAAAAGATCTAGCGCTACACCCGTCACCTCTGTGAATGGCTCTAGGTAGGAGCGAGTTGCCGCCGTAGCCGAGCATCCACCACCCATCATCTAAAAAATTAACTATTAACAGCATCAAAAGCACAAACCCAACACTTAATTAGTTTAATTTGTGAAGAACATAACGAAATTAAACATACGGAAAAGATCTAGCGCTACACCCGTCACCTCTGTGAATGGCTCTGCAAAAAGCAGAATTGATGCATGCTCCTAAATCATGAAGCATGTGTGTCTTTCACAAGCCCACTAATAGCTGTGCACCACTGTTGTGATTTTCACAACTCATTGCTTCGTGTTTACGAAAAATGGGGACACCTGGGAAACAAAAGGAGAAACAAAAGGAGGAGGTTTCGGTTTAGAAAATGTACTCAAGGAGATCAACAAGGTTGTTGGAGAAGAAAATGATGGAATTGAACATGAATGACGAGGAAAGGATCGAACAGATTGATTTTGCAGGGTCTGATAAGGAAATGGCTAATGAGATCGAAGGGAATGTGAAAAAGCATTATGATAATATGGGTGGAGCATTGGAGGATCAGGGTACGTAATTCAAATAAATCCTAAAATTGTGGGGGATCGGAAACATCCTCGTCCCTAAATATATGGGATAATCGAAATATTAATATACACAATATCTATATTAATATATAATTAGGGGTATAATGGGGTAACAAAGCATTTTGAGGATAAAAATATAAATATTCAAAACTACAATGATGAACACCTAAATAAGTCTTTTAGATAAGATGCCTATTTAGTTTCTTTAAAAAAAACACACACACAAGAAATAACCCGCTACAAACAATCCCAACCTCAAAGGAAACCCTTCCATAACCTCATCCATCTCCTTCTCATGACCCGGGAACAAACAACCCGTGACCGGCAGTCCGAAAACGCTATGGTCAAGAACACGAGTGCTGACATACTAGCAAGGACAAAATCCGAAAGCCCGAGCCTGCACCTTTCCTCTTTAGGCACTTACACTTCGATACCGGGCTTAAACATGGCCAGCCCGTTGGGTGTGATGAACCCATAGTAGACCCGCCTGTCCGGCATGCAAAAGCTGTCCGTGAAGTGGAAGATGCAGCAGGAAAGCACGCACAGGGGGGGCAGGGCGGTGATCATGAGGGTGGTGACATGGGTGCACTCACCAGTGGTTCGGCTCATTTACGGAACATTTACGGAACGAGCCTAGAATTGAGGTTCAGGTTCAGTTCGTTTAGCAGACGAATCGAACTCGAACGAGCTCTTACCGAACCGAGTCTCGAACAGTTCGCGAATGGCTCAGTTCATTTACAGCCCTACTCACCACCACTGCCGCGGTAGACGGTGGGGACGAGGGTCTCGAAGGTGAGGAGATTGCCGATGGGCAGGAAGTTGGCGAGGAGTGAGGTCTTGGATAAAGTTTTTTGGATGACCTTCGCCACCATGGTGCGGCGTTTCCGGCCACGGAGGTGGTGGTGGTGGTGGGAATTTCTTCGTTTGGAGGGGTGGCATTGTAGATATTGATTCTGATTTCTTCTCCTCTGGTTTGAACAATACTGTTTCAAGATTTTAGAGAGGGATTGGGTGAAATGGGCGAGATTTATGGGATTTTGAAAACTAATATGGAATTTTTTTGAACCTGGATAGGATTGGGATGAAATCGGCGAGATTTATGGAATTTTTTCGAATTTGGGTCAAATGGTGACCACCAATTTTCTGGCAGGGACTGGAGGTTTACGTTCCCATCCTCTTTTTCGGTGATACATATATATATACGGGGCGGTTCCGGTGACACTTATAAAAACCCTTAAAAAAACCCTCCAAATCTTAATCTCATAGTTTCCGATCAAATTTTGATGATCCGAGCCGCTCAATGTGTTCAGAACGTGATTTTAAGGGTGCCCGCAAGAAACTGGCAAAAAAACTAACCGGGAAGGGCTTGATTTGAGCAGTTTTTTATTGGACCGTTCAATAAAGTTCAATAAAAAACTGTTCGGATGAAGCCCTTCCCTATCTTTTTTTTTTGCTGATTTCTCGCGGACACCCTTAAAATCACGTTCTGATCACATTGAGCGGTTCGGATCATCAAAATTCGATCGGGAACTATGAAATGTTTTTTTAAGGGTTTTTTTAAATGTCCCTAGAACCGCCCCGATATATATATATATATATATATATATATATATATATATATAGTATTGGTATTATGAAAAAATAAGGATGAAATCATAAGTACAAAATGATGACCGGAAGCAAAAAAGTATCATTTACAATGTCTAAAGTGTTATCTTATTTGAGCATTTTCTACATCGGTTTATATTTTTGTACTTTTTCGATTCGTCTAGTTGAGACAAACGATTAACCCTAAAAATTATGACGAAAAGCTAAATAAAAAGATACGAAAAAGTAAAAAAATACCTAAATAAGTTTTAGATTTATAAATTTACAAGAACGCAGAGAGTTGCTATATGTTGAGGTAAACGATGCAAAATATGAGGTAATTGTTTACACCATAATTTAGTAACTTAGTCTAATATGATCTATTGAGTCAAAATGTTATACGTGTCAGCACGTTTTAGACTAATTAATGTAAATGCAATGTGAAGCCTATTAAGGAAAATTAAGTGGACTGATCGACGGTTAATATTCAACTCCGGAACACGTTTCAGAGCATGAGTTACATACAGATCGTGGATAAGACAATTAGTGCGGGCAGGCAGTTGAAGCAATTACAACATTGGGAACATGTGAGATCAAGCAACCGCCTCGTAGTGGAGCAAGAATAGGAAGCATGGAAGTAACCACTCAATTCAAATCAAATGAGGGAATTCCATCTGATTTGAATTTCAAGTTGAAGACAACCTATAAATACAAGAATAGAAGATATTTAAAACCCCCAATCAATCGCCCAAAGGCTTCTACTTTTATCTGTACTTTACATTTCTTGCTCTAGGAGTAGCTTGTAACGTAACTTTCCGTTCGATTGTGTTCTCACCGTCGATCGACTTCTACCTCGAAGAATAATAAAGTCCATTTTGTTGTTCTTTTTTCATCTCCATTCACTTCATTAAGTTTGCTTTCAAAGAAGTCCTGAAATACGGCAAGAAACCAAACTCCACCACCATAAACACCCACATTCTAGCACACTCAACAACTCTTAGTCGATTCGTTGACTGCAAGTAAAAAATAGACAAACAGTAATGTAGCGCGGATATTGTTTAAAAAATTGCAAAATACCTGTAGGGGAAATATGTTGCACATGCACCAATCTGTATAGATGTTGAAAGGTAGTCTTTTGCGTTAATGTAGCGTTGTGCCATGTTCTTATCTTAATTATGTTTATGTGTTGTATTTTGCTTTTTGCTGCAGCCTGCAGATATAGAGAGCTTCCTCTTCTCAAATTTGAGTTGCATCAGATAATCAAATTAGCATTGTGGCTTTGAAAATATCAGAAGAGCTAACTCCTCTTGTTCACTTGTAGCCTCGATTAGTTTCTTCTGCAACAAATCCATTTGCTAGTTCTAGTGCCTCTTCAACTTGCGACACAGGTATGCAAACTCTATAATTGGTATTAGTAGAGAGCTTGTCCCACACTAGCAAACATGGTATTAGAGCTAGGCTGTTAGAAGCTTATAGACAAGACTCTCTTGATTGATTGCCGCGATATTTGTGTCTAAGTGCACCTTGTGTCGTTATAATCCCCATATTGTATATCCTTTGTTTATCTCTCCACGTGCAAGTGAGGGCTCACACGTGTGGAGTTGTGGTTAGCTGATGGGAAATTAAGAGAGAATTATTACACACTAACAAACTCAAAATTTTATTTAACTCAAACACAACTCAACACTTACAGAATACAACTCTCAACGATCGCCTCTCTCTTTTCTCTCGTTCTCATCTCACAGTGACGGAAACCCACTAATTGGTTGGCTTCTTGGAAAAAAAATTTCAACTCTAAAAATCAGAAAATCTATGAGTACCGACCAAAGGGGAGGATATACACGAAAAAAGGGTGCTTAGATCAAGCATCCTACACACCTCGGATGCCATTGATTCTCGCGCAGGCCCCATCGGTTTTTTATTTTAAAATTTTTGGACGGCTCGGATCGGCCGTCCGGTGGCCGGAGACGGCCCCCCGGCGGCCGTCGGTACGTTTTCCCTCCCCTTTGGTCGGTACATATAGCAGCTCTCCTCTAAAAATACTCATTATCTTTACTTTCAATCATTACTTTCATTTCTCTTTCTACTATAACCTCTTATCTCCAGTCATTACTCTTATTTCTCCTTTCACTCATTACACCAAAAACCAAACCCAAATTTTTTTCAAAAGCCAACCGAACAAGGGCTTAGGGGTTCCCAATTCTCTGTCACTCTCTCTGCCCTCTCTTTCTTTTTCCTACACTTGATGACCACAAGACAAGACAATATACTTATACGCTATAGAGAAATGCCTTAAAGCCACACAAACAAAACCAGCTAGGGGATGGCCCATCTATTAATCTCAACTCTTCCTCTGCCTTAGAACTCCAAGACACAACAAACCCTACTTATTAAAATCAAGCATATCACCCAATCATGTTTACCACTTCACTACAAATGCTTGTCCTATATTAATTAATTACAACCTCCAAAATTACTTGATTTTAAGTTAGATGCTTTCAAGAACGGATCGAGGCATGTATAAGCTAGGGGGTAAGGGCAACTCCAAACGCTAGAATCACCCGTTATACAGTGTAAAATATACAGATAATAGCAATAATGTATCATCGCACCCTCAAATCTCATAAAGTAGGAAAATATCATTACTACAAGTAAATAGTTTTGCATACCATAAAATTATTCATATTTTTGGTATTTCGGTCCCATGTATCCAGGCATAAATAGCACTTCCTAAAGAGTATTTGTGACACCCCGCTTTCTGGTGGTCGGCGGTACTGCAGGAAGCAGGCTCCGTCCAGACGGGAGGGGGCAAGTCATGGTTTATAAGGAAAGATCTCTCCTACTTGTACAAGGCCTTTTAAAGCCGTGAGGGCGGGCCAAAACACATAGGAACTTTACAGTTAAGCGTGCTCATCCTGGGGTAGTCCAGGGATGGGTGACCTACTGGGAAGTCTATGGGCTTTGGGCGTCTAAAGCGGACAATATTGTACAAAGATGGAGCGGGTTGTTACAAATGGTATCAGAGCCCCGCCCTGGGCAAAGTGGTGAGTAGGATGCGCTCTGCTACCACGGACCCCAGGGGAGGTTGTTGGGCCTGTGCAACGAGGACGTTGCATCCCTAAGGGGGGTAGATTGTGACACCCCGCTTTCCGGTGGCCGGCGGTATTGCAGGAAGCAGGCTCCGTCCGGACGGGAGGGGGCAAGTCATGGTTTACAAGGAAAGATCTCTCCTACTTGTACAAGGCCTTTTAAAGCCGTGAGGGCGGGCCAAAGCACATAGGAACTTTACAGTTAAGCGTGCTCATCCTGGGGTAGTCCAGGGATGGGTGACCTACTGGGAAGTCTATGGGATTTGGGCGTCTAAAGCGGACAATATTGTACAAAGATGGAGCGGGTCGTTACAGTATTGCTACAGGTACCGACCGGTACCGTAGGGAAACATAAGGACGGCCGTGCCGGGCCGTGTCTGTCCACCGGACGGCCGATCCGAGCCGTTCAAAAATTCTAAAAAAAAAAAAAAAACAAGGGGGTTTGCGTGAGATTCAATGGCATCCGACGCGTGTAGGGTGCTCGATCCAAACACTCCATTTTCGTATATATATGCATATATATACGAAAATGGAGTGTTTGGATCGAGCACCCTACACGCGTCGGATGCCATTGAATCTCGCATATATATATGAAAATGGAGTGTTTGGATCGAGCACCCTACACGCGTCGGATGCCATTGAATCTCGCGCGAGCCCCCTCGTGTTTTTTTTTATAGAATTTTTGGACGGCTCGGATCGGCCGTCCGGTGGCCGGAGGTGGCCCGGCGCGGCTGTCCATACGATTTCCCTACGGTACCGGTCGGTACTTGTAGGATTTTCGCTTCCTAAAACAAGTTGAGAAGGTTGATATTGCCTGTTGGGTTATTGATTCCTTTTGAGAGTGATAACTGTCTTTTTAATGTATTCGGTTATTTCGTACCATTGGCAATGAAACATGAAAAAAAAAAAAAAAATACCAGTAGCCGGGGAAGTACTGCTTTAGAAAAAATCTCGTCCAAAAATCTAGGGACACAATCCAAACACAATACCAGACAGAATCTCTCACATATGTGTGGGCTCCATATATATGTGAGAGGTTGTATTGCGTGTGAACCCCACATATACGTCAAAGATTGTATTTGAATTATTGTGTATGTAGCATTTCTGAAATCGCATGGTGGGTATCTCGATAGTTAAATTTGGGGGACTACAACAGAAGATGATTTTGTGGACCCACACCGCCGAAAACAAGTCCAGCTATACTAATGAGGAAGATCGCAGTAGAGATTACAAGCTAAATTATTTTCCAGACAACTGTACCGGCACGTTTTATACAGTAGGTTCATTACAACTCACAACTATACATGTTTTAATCCAGACTGTTCTGTTTCTCGATAGTTGGCAACCTCGACACCAATTGTAACTGATTCTGTGTACGGTTGCTCAAAAAATCTGGTGAACCGTGAAACCAATCCGTACCAAACCGATTCGTACCTTTTGGATTTTGTCCGTGGATTAATGGTCCGGACACGGATTGAAAAATTAGAATACCGTAACTCGTGGTTCGGTTCACGGATTTTCATTACGAAACCGTGGATTAACAGAACCGGACCGTAAGATATTTATTTTATATAAATAATATATATGTGTGTGTATTTATATAATAAATTGTTAGTAATGTTAACACTTTTTTCCACCAATTTTAGTATTTTATCTTAATAATGGGATATAGTGTAGATGAACATAAAATATAAGGAGTGAATCGTAGTTTTTTTGTATAAATTACGAGTAACATTAGTTGAGTTTTAGTAGTTTATTTTTTTTCGGTTCTTTTATGTTATGTAATGTACTATAATGATACAATCTTACTAGTGTTTTAGATTCTTTGAATTTGATTTCTAAAATAAGCCTTTTATAGTTTATGTAATAAGTATTTTTTGGTGGTGTTAAACTTAATTATGAATGTAACCTTCTTCCCTTTTATTGTGGGATACATGCTTGAGCTTTATTTTTGCTAAAATCCGTGGACAAAATCGTAATCGATCCGCGAGTCACGGATCAGATTGGAACCGGACCGTAGGACTTTTGGTCTGGATACAAATTTCATTTTGTAAAAACCGTGGCTAACGGTTCGGTCCTCAAATTCCTAGAAATCCGAACATAACTGGACCGCGAGCAGCCCTAATTCTGTGCGGTGGTGAGCACTATTCAATTACGGCGGACATGCATGGTTGGAGAATCCTTGATTTCAGGTCGAGCCACGAAAAAGAGATTCCTTGCATTCGGGGTATCTCGATACCGATCGAGATTCTTCCGCTTGAAGTTTCTTGATCGCAAGATTCCTTGATACCGAGATTGCTCACATTTGTGATTTTTCGCAGTTTCAGATAACACAACTTTTGGAAAAAGCTATGAGTACATATGAGAATGTACATATTGTACATATATTAGTTTTGTGGGGCTCATTTCAGGTCTCACAGATATGATTCGAATCACCCATTATTTTTCAAATATTTTTTAATGGAGCCGTATAAAAAATCAGATCAACCCGATATCGGTAATGAATTTTTTTAGAATATGTAGGGGTAGAACTACTTAATTGCTCAGTTTTGCTGCTACAAATTCAGAAAAAATTCTTATCGATATCGGGTTGAGCTGATTTTTTTACAGGGCTTTGTAAAAAAATGCTTTAAAAATAATGGGTGGTCCGAACTTTTTGTCCGTGTGAAGAATGCTGAGATAATTTAATAAAATAGGGATGTTGGTAAATCAACAAATAAAAAAAGATTTACATGAAATGGAAAAAAACATGGTTGGCCAACCTGAGCATTGGGACTCAAGATATGTGTCCACTACTAGTACTTTATTAGCTGGGGGACCTAGGTTAAGTCCCGCTAAAGGCATTTTGAGATTTTTGGATTTTTTTTTGTTTTTATTTAAACTTTTTTTTATATTTATTCGTTTTGCGACAAATTTTTTACCCTTATTAATTTGTCTCGACGAGAGAAATCAAAAAAGTAAAATGTTTTGAGTTTTACCCAAATAAAAGGTAAAAAAAATTATTTTTTCAATTCTTCTTGTCAAGACGAAACAACTGGAGTAAAAGTTTGTCGTAAAATGAGCAAATGCGAAAATAAAATTGAATAAGGACAAAACAAAAATGCCCAAAAATTTCAAAAAGCCCTTATCACTTAGGGTAACGTGCCCCTACTCACTTCCATACTACTTTTTTTTTTCCAACTAAGCTTTTCCCTTGTTTGATTTAAGGCTGCAAAGTATATATAGTTCGCAGCACACTTGTGAATCTTTTCTTGACGATCCAAGATGTTTATCACATAGAGATAATCAAATAAATTGTCCACGTATAAAATCATGTTGATCAGACACCCATAACAATCTGATAAGAACATTTTATTTATGCAAAAAATAGTTACACCATGTATTTTTGCTAAGTAAAAATATTTGGATGAAGAGGTTTTTAAAGTCTAATCAATATAGGTTTGTGAATGGGCAATTTACTTGACGAGCCCTATCATATAAACAGTTCAAAAGTTTATATTAAAAAAAAACCAGAGTGCCTAAGAAGAAGAGAACAACAAAATAAAATTTTGCAAAACGTATTTTGTTGCCTCACCACTCGGTTCTCTAAATTCTTTTAACCTTTGATGTTAAATAAAAATAGGTTTTTCATTATTCTTTGTTAAGTCGATGTATCTTAATGAAAAATTTTAGTTGTGAATAGGTATGTGTGAATATGTTTAAATTTTTTTGGAATGGTGTATAATTGTAGTTGACGGTGAAACTCTTTGAGGTTATGAACGATAATGTGTGCCCCCACTATAAGAAATTTCTGGGTTTGTCAATGTTTATTAGGATCTCTTGTGCTATCGAAATCGACATCGTCATGTAACTTAAGAAGTGATCAATTTTAACCTCGAGCATTTGAGGGAGGTTTTTGAAAGTAATGAATGAAGAGAGATAGATAGGGAAAATGTATATAAATGATATTGTCTTTTATTTGTCTCTTGGTTGTGTATTTCGTTTTGGTGGGTGTTAGCTAGCATTTCTTTTTTAACCCAAAAAATAGTGAGGTATATGCATGTGTTGTGATTAACTCTTTATATATATATATATATATATATATATTTTATTAATGTTGATTGTTCATGAATTGCCCATGTAAAACATTGACAAATTAAAGGCGATACTCCCTCCATCCCTATTTAATTGTCCACTACGGTGTTGTGTGAATTTTCAACGGCTTATATCTCTTGACGTATATTGCTAAAAATATGCAATATAGATCTTGTTTGATAGATCTCAATTTTTTCTATGAGACAATGATTTCAAAAACATAAAATATAATATACGTTGAGAGATATAAGTCGTTGAAAATGTACGCAAAATCGTAGTAAACAATTAAATAGGGACGAAGGGAGTATCATTTATATACATGAGAAAGGTTACAGTGTTGCACAATGCAAGTATAAAAGTAGTTCCAGATCCAGAAAAAATAGAATACATAATTCGTCGGTCTGTCAAGGAATAAAAGACTACAAAAAAAAAGAGCACAATTCAAGAATATGATCTCCATTTTTTGATTATATACGGCTACATATTGTTGGGGTGCTTAGTTATATTTTGAAGTAAATTGGACAAGAGAGTGGGAAAGGATGAGTGAGTGATGTTATAAGGAGGAGTTGTGAAAGGCTTTTAGTAGATTTTCATTACTTAAAAATGAGTACAACATGGCTCTATTTATAGAGCACTTCCACCAACATAGAATTCTCTAGAATTCTCTAGGTAGAGATAAGCACATGTGCATTACAAAGATCACCTAATTTCTAGATTTTTCTAATTTTAACCCATGTGCTTAATTATAAACATCTTTCAAGCTTCTTCTAGAACTATCTAGTCCTACCCATACAAATATCTTCTAGTAATTATTACTTCTACACACTTCTAATACAATTATTACTTCTACACACTTCTAATAATTTTTTTACTTATTCTACATTATTCTAGAAGATTACAAATTACATTTTTTAACACTCCTCCTTAATTTGTAATCTTCATGATCTCTTGAAATTGAGAGAATTTATCTGCTGCCACTGCTTTGGTCATTATGTCAGCTAGCTGCTCCTTCGTGTTGACGAACTCAAGCTGAATTTCTCCTTTCTGCACTAAGTCTCTGATAAAGTGATGTCGGAGCTCAATGTGCTTTGTCCTGCCATGAAAGACTGGATTTTTGCTCATTGCTATGGCTGACATATTATCGCAATAGATGATTGTAGGTTCTTCTTTTTTATGCTCCATGTCAGAAAGAATCCTTCTTAGCCATATTGCTTCACAAGTTGCATCTGTAGCTGCCATATATTCTGCTTCTGCCGATGACAGTGCAATTGTCTTTTGCTTCTTAGAACTCCAAGAAATTATTTTAGATCCCAAACAAAATACATAGCCAGATGTGCTCTTTCGATCATCGATTGATCCGGCCCAATCACTATCGGTATAGCCAATAAGCTTGCAGTCATTCTCTTTTATATACTTGATGCCAAATTTCTTTGTCCCTTGAAGATAACGGAGGATCCGCTTAGCTGCTGCATAGTGTAGCTTGCTCGGCTCGTGCATAAATCTCGAGATAAGATTTACAGAATACACAATATCAGGCCTTGTATGAGTGAGATAGTTTAGCGATCCAACCAATCTTCGATAGGCCGTAGCATCGACCTTCTCCGCTCCATCATTTAATTGCAACTTCTCATTTAAAGAGAGTGGAGTAGAGACTGGTTTGCAGTTGCTCATGCGGAATTTCTTTAATAAGTCTTCAAGATATTTTTCTTGAGAGATAAAAATCTCTCCTTTAGACTGCCTTACTTGAATGCCGAGAAAATATCTCATAAGGCCTAGATCTGTCATCTCATATTCCTTCATCATAGCAATTTTAAATTCATCGAGCATTACTACATTGGTGCCTGTGTAGATTAAATCATCAACATAAAGGCAAACAATGAGAAAATCTTGCGTACCTCCTTTTTTGACATATAAGGAAGGTTCACTTTGGCTTCTTTGAAATCCGCTTTGACAGAAGTACTTGTCAATATTGCTATTCCAAGCTCGCGGTGCTTGCTTCAAGCCGTAGAGGGCCTTCCGAAGTCGATACACTTTGCCTTCTTTTCCTTTGACTGTATAGCCTTGTGGTTGCTCCACGTAAACCTCTTCTTCTAGTTCACCATTGAGAAAAGCAGATTTAACATCGAGTTGATATACGGGAAGCTCGTGATGTGCTGCCAAGGCAAGAACTGTTCTAATTGTCTCCATGCGAGCGACAGGAGCAAATGTTTCATTGAAATTCACTCCAGGCTGCTGTGGGTAGCCTTTTGCTACTAGGCGTGCTTTGTGCTTCTGGATTGATCCATCTTCTTTGTATTTTGTCTTATAGACCTATTTGAGTCCGATTACGTCCTTTCCTTTTGGTAGCTCCACAAGATCCCATGTGTGATTTTTTTCGATAGTTGCAATTTCTTCTTTCATTGCTTTTAGCCAAATTTCTTCTTTTGCTGCTTCCTCAAAATTTTGTGGTTCACAAGTGAAGAAGGCAAAATCACAAGAGTCATATATATCTCGTAAGGAACGTACCTTTCTTGTTGGATTGAGATCATCCGATGATGAGCTCTCTGGACTGGTCCGTGGGCTTTGATTTGGACTTGGGTTTGGAGTCAAAGCTTCTTGCTCATGTCCTGCATCATCAACCTCAAAAAGCTTTGGCTCTTGAAAGGAATTGTCCTCCCACTTCCACGCCGCAGCTTCATCAAATATTACATCTCGAGAAATAGTAAATTTATTTGTGTTTGGATTATAGAGACGATAGCCCTTGGATTCGTCACTATATCCGATGAAAATATATTTCTCCAATTTTTCGTCAAATTTTTCCTTTTTTTCTGAGGGAACTAATGCATATGCAATGCATCCAAAAATCTTTAGAAAATTTACCTGAGGCTTCTCTTTGCTCCACGCCTCATATGGGGTCTTGTTTTGAACTGCCTTAGTGGGAGAACGGTTGAGGATGAAAACAGCAGTATTGACAGTTTCGGCCCAGAATGTGTTAGGAAGCCCTTTGCCTTTAAGCATGCTCCGTGCCATCTCTGCAATTGTCCGATTCTTCCGTTCTGTCACTCCATTTTGTTGAGGTGTTTTTCGGATTGTAAGTTGCCTCTTGATTCCTTTTTCCTGGCAATAGTCCATAAATGGAGTGTAGATAAATTCGCCACCACGATCTGTCCGAAGTGTCTTTATTTGTCTTCCGCTTTATCTCTCCACCAAGGCTTGAAATTTGAGAAATACAGAGAAAACTTCTGATTTTTTGTCAAGGATGTATAGCCACATCATCCTTGTATAGTCATCAACAAAGAGGAGAAAATATCTTTTTCCACCAAGAGATGGTGTTCTGGTAGGGCCAAAAATATCAGAATGCACTAATTCCAAAGGCGCTTTAGCTCTCCAAGCGAACTTTGGAAATGGTAGTCTATACATTTTTCCATATATACATCCTTCACAAACTTTATCAATTTTATCAATATTTGGTAGCCCTTTCACCATATTTTTCTCCTTTAGTAATCTCATGCCCTTGTAATTTAAGTGGCCATATCTTAGATGCCACAAATATGAGTCATCAATTTTTTCTCCTTTAAGGGCAAAATTTTCATTAAGTGGCATTATTAACGGAAAAACTTTATTTGGAGTCATTTTGACTTTTGCCACTTTAAAATTTTTCTTTTTGTTAATAATGGTGCACTCATCATTATCAAAGTTAAGTGCATATCCTTTTTGAAGTAATTGCCCCACGCTTAGTAAGTTTTGAGTAAGTCCCGGAACATAAAAGACATCAGAAATTAGTCTTTTGTTACCTCCTTTGGTATAGACGGCAATAACTCCTTTTCCTTCGATATTTTGCAGCTTTCCATCTCCGAGTTTCACTTGTGAAGAAGCTTTATCATCCAACTGCACAAACTTTTTACGATCACCTGTCATATGATTACTGCATCCACTGTCCAGATACCAAATGTTATCCGACTCTTGTTGAGCATTCATGCAAGAGAATAAGTGTTCAGCTTCATTTTCTTCTGAAAAATTAGCTTTATTTTTTTCTTGATTGAACCAGTAATCTCGATCAGAATGATTAGAAACCTGGCATCTCTTGCATTTAAATCTGCAATCTTTGGATGCATGATTAGATTTTTTGCAAATAATGCAAGAAGAGTTAGAGTTACCACCATTAGGATTCCTTTGATTATCGTATCCTTTTCCTTTGTTCCGAGCTTGAAATGCATTTTGGCCTCCCCGTCTTTGTCCGTTCATGCCTCCTCCTCGAGATGAACCCTTCTCTTGATCTTCTTGGTTCTTTCCTCCAAAATTGATTTTGCTTTAAAATGCTTGCTCCAAGGATTGATTTGTGAACCTGCTCATTCTTTGTTCATGGGCCTCGAGAGAACTCATTAGTTCATGTCGAGTAAGTTTAGACAAATCCTTGGATTCTTCAATAGCGGCTACAACATGTTCAAACTTTGGAGGCAAACTCCTAAGAACCTTTTCAACGATTCTTTTATCCGGAAGGGTATCTCCATAACTTCGAATTTGATTGATAATTCCAGCAACTCGGGAAAAGAACGTTTGAACGGATTCATTTTCCTTCATTGCTAGATTATCAAAGTCTCTCCATAATGTTTAAAGTTTAATGGAGATAACCCTATCATAACCTTGATATTCAATTTTTAATGTCTCCCATGCTTCTTTTGAAGTTTTTGCACCCATAATTCGTGGAAAGATAGATTTGCTTACCCCACGTTGAATGTTGAGGAGAGCCAAAGCATCTCTCTTCTTGTTCTCCTTGAATTTCTTCTTCCTTACTTCCGTCCAAGTTGCTTCTTCTTCGGCATTTGCCGGTGCCTCGTATCCGCTTTCAACAAGATCCCACAATTCTTGTGAGACAAATAAAGTATGCATTTGGATGCTCCAATAGTCATAGTTCTCTCCCTCAAATATAGGGATGAGATTTTGTGCATAGTTGAAAGTGGAAGAGTTGGTCTCCATGGTGGATGAAAGAAGGTCAAGGATGGATCGGTTAAGCCTGCTTTGATACCAAAATTGTTGGGGTGCTTAGTTATATTTTGAAGTAAATTGGACAAGAGAGTGGGAAAGGATGAGTGAGTGATGTTATAAGGAGGAGTTGTGAAAGGCTTTTAGTAGATTTTCATTACTTAAAAATGAGTACAACATGGCTCTATTTATAGAGCACTTCCACCAACATAGAATTCTCTAGAATTCTCTAGGTAGAGATAAGCACATGTGCATTACAAAGATCACCTAACTTCTAGATTTTTCTAGTTTTAACCCATGTGCTTAATTATAAACATCTTTCAAGCTTCTTCTAGAACTATCTAGTCCTACCCATACAAATATCTTCTAGTAATTATTACTTCTACACACTTCTAATACAATTATTACTTCTACACACTTCTAATAATTTTTTTACTTATTCTACATTATTCTAGAAGATTACAAATTACATTTTTTAACACATATAATCATATAGATGGAGAATCAAAGAGTTTAGTGAACCAACTGGACAAAAATCTGTTAGGGTACGTACTACTCCATTTACCACGTACGGATTATTAATCTTAGTTCGTTTGTTTTCTTTTCTTTTTTGATCAGCAAAAGAGAACCTATATGCCTCCTGTTATGCTTATTTCTGATTTGCTGGACCATTTAAAGCTGGAAGGAAGTTTATGCGATTGGAGATACCAAAAGCTTTGTCTTCTCAAATAAGTTTCGCACCACGTACACAGTTCCTTTGGAAATATCAGAAGAACTGACGCGCGCCGTAGCAGAAAATGTCTACTCCGCAAAGCATAATTGAGCAGTTGGGATGTAGAGCCTTTTATGAAGCGGTCAATGCAGCAAGTAAAGCAGGGAAGTATGTTCTTCAGTACAGGATGAACTTGGACAGATTGCGAATTGAAATGAGAAGTCTTGAAGATTGTCGGGTAATAATCGAAAGAAAATTTCGTGAGGCCAATGATCGTGGTGAAGAGATTCAGCATGCTGTTTTACGCTGGTTAGAGGATGCGGACGAGATGAAAAATTATGTTCAGGACCTTCTAATCGAGCAAATTACAGCCGAGGCAAAAATGCACTGCTTTGCATGCTCATGTCCTAGCATCAAGCGGCGGTACCGATTGGGCAAACAAGCAGAAGAGAAGATAGCAGATGTCAACCAACTCGCTGCTTGGGGCAGCCGATTTGATGTAGTTTCACACCCCAGGCCACCTCCTCCAGAACTTGAATTTCCATCTGCCGAGAATTATGTTCACTTGGATTCTAGGACACCAATTTTTGAGGGTATTGTGAATGCGTTAAAAGATCCCAAAGTTAAAATGGTTGGCGTACATGGGCTAGGAGGGGTCGGTAAGACCACATTAGTCAAGAAGATCGCCAAAAACATGCTAGATGATGGAACTTTTAAGCAAGTCCTGCCAGTAGTCGTCTCTAGGTATCTCAATGTGAAGGACATACAAAAAAAACTGGCTGACAGATTGAATTTTGCATTGGATGCCACAAAGGATGAAAAGGGAAGAGCGAATGAGTTGTGGCATAAATTCAAGAATGGCGAGAAATATCTGGTAATATTGGATGATATTTGGGAAAAGGTGGACTTGAAGGCAATAGGTATTCCTGTCATGGAAGGAAATATAGGGTGTAAAGTTGTGCTAACGTCTCGAAAGGAAGATTTGTTAAGAATCACAAGGGACGTCTATAGAAATTTTCCAATTCAAGTGCTACCGGAGGAAGAAGGATGGAACCTGTTCAAGAAGAAGGTGGGAAATACTATCGAGTCTCAGCCAGAAATAGATTCCCTAGCACGCGAAGTGTGTAGAAAATGCAAAGGATTACCGGTCGCCATAAATGCTCTTGGAGCCGCGTTGGCAGATAAGCCAGTCTACGTGTGGAAGAATGCACTCGAAAAACTTGGGAGGCACATGATCACGAACATTGAGGGCATTGACCTAACTCTTTGGGCTTCTGTAAAGTTGAGCTACGATGTGCTGGGGTCCTCGGATGCAAAATATTGTTTCTTGCTTTGTTGTTTGTTTCTTGAAGATGCCAAGATGTCAATCGACGACTTGACGAGATATTGTGTGGCGAGGAGTTTGCTTGCTCAAAACCCTCGTACATTTGATGAAGCAAGAACTGCCGTGCGTACAGAGGTTGAAGTCCTCAAATCAGCTTCTTTGTTGTCAACTGAAGATCATGAAACTGTTGTTGAAATTCATGATGTCATAAGAGATGTTGGTATCTCAATTGCTCGTGAGAAAGAAGCATTTCTGGTAGATCATGGTGCCCTTCGATGGCCATGGAATCCCATAAATGGGCCATCGTACAAAGCAATATCATTAAGCTTCGAAAGTATTAAAGGACTTCCAGATGGATTGGTATATCCACAACTGGAAACCTTAATGGTTGACAATAGCAAACTTTCCGATCTTGAGGTTCCAAACAATTTTTTCAATGGGATGATACAACTTAAAGTGTTAACTTTTACTCGAATGACTCTACGGCAACTCCCATTATCACTCGCAAAATTGGCAAACCTTCGGATGTTATATCTCAATCATTGCGAGTTGGTAGACCTAGCTATACTCAGGGATTTAAAAACAAACCTTGAAGTGCTTGGCCTACAGAGTTCTATTATCAAGGCACTGCCACAAGAGATCGGACAGTTGACTAGTCTACGGGTGTTAGATCTCACAGATTGTGACGACCTTAAGGTGATTCCACAAGGTGTCATATCCAATTTGACAAGCCTGGAGGAACTATACTTTCCAAGCACATTTAAGGAATGGGAGGTCACAAGTGACAAGAAACAGGAGACAAGCAACAATAATAATGTAAGCCTCGAGGAGCTAAGGTGGTTATTGAGTACTGGTCAATTAACCACTTTACATATACATATACCAGATGTCATGTTATTGCCCAAGGAGATCCTAATGTTTCAGAACTTGAAGAGATTTAGGATCTCACTGGGTTCTAACTTCGAAATTAATGAAAATTTCCTAAGAAGAAGGGTCTTGAAACATGAAGGGTCTTCTTTAGGAAATGTGGTGGACAAAGCTGATCACGTGATATACCTCAGTGGCATCAAGAGTTTGGAGAACATACTTCATGACAACGGAGATGGAAATGTATCTCTTGAATTTGATTATCATCCTAATGAGCAAAGTTCAATCCTGCAAAGTCATGAGATGCATTGGTTAAATTCATTCAATAGGTTAATTGTGTTACGTATTTCAGATTGTAAGACAAAGTATCTCTTCTCCCAATCTACCGTGAGAGGACTTGTCCATCTGGAAGAACTAGTAGTACAATCCTGTGAAAGAATGGAGGAAATAGTTGAATTTGAAGGACAAAATGATGAAGATGAACTCACAAGTGAGTTGAAGTTCAACAAATTGAAGCGGCTAGTGTTGCAATTTCTACCAAACTTCATAAGCTTTTATGCCAAAAAGGAGAAGGTGGAAACAACCATGGGAAGCTCTTCTGCCCGTGCCCAACCTCTTTTCAATGAAAAGGTATCATTGCCCTTTTAATTAATTTACTTCGGTATTTTTTCGGCTGGTTCTTATTTCAACATGTTGTTTATATTGAGGAATGAGTTCAACATTCGGCTTCAGTGCCACATTGATGGTAAGTTAATCCCACAAAGCCTAGTTTTAAGGTTTGTGTAAAATAATGTGAGCTTCTGATTTTATTTTTATTTTATTTTATTTTTAAAAAGAAGGGAAATGTGAAGTACTCCCAACTTTATATGGGGATTCCGTCACGAATGCTTAACTTTAACTACAAATTGGCGTAACAAAATTGAAAATGGCATTCGAACAAGAATCACAAATAATGTCGTAACAAAATTGATACCATAAAATGGTGTAACATTCATTGGAAAAAATATAGGGGAAATGATATTGGCACTTCAAAAATTGATGCAGGCACTCCAAAATCAGTGTAACTCCAAAGCCACTTTTCTTTGTTTTTTGGAGTGCCTGCATCAATTTTTAGAATGCCAATATCATTTCCCAAATGTAGACCATGCATAACATTTTGAAACTGGCATAACATGCAATATTTTCAAAATCATTTATATAACTTTTCCCCCGTCATAACATTCACCACAATTGGTATACCATGTACCATGAAAAAAACATACTTCCTCTATCCCAAAAGGATTGTCCGGTCATGAAAACAAGAACTTAAAAAAATACATTTATAGCTTGAAAAATTTAAATTTTTTAGATATAGGGAGTATGAACTAAAAGAACTCATGCACAGTACTCCTTTCGGGTAGGGGAAGAAAGCAAAGCACGATCATAGTTACCCAACTTTAAATGTTTGTTCTTTACCGTTTGGGAGATGTGATAGGGATTTTATTATTAAATCCAATAGGCTATTTTTGTAGGAGAGTGATTTTCACACTCCCCATATTGTTTGGGAGATGTAACAAGATTTTATGATTAAATTAAATAGGCTATTTTTCCATGAGAGTGATTTTTACACTACCCAAATTGTTAACCGCACTCTCAAAGGGAGTGCAAAAATCAATTGGGATGCGCGAAAATCACTCCCCTTTTTCCTATGAATTTTACACGTAAAAATTGAAATAATATGCAAGTAGCTTCAATTGGAGCCACAAGCAGGAGGAATTTGCTGGTTTTACTCAATCAACTTGCTAGAAACACAAACAAATTTACACTAACACATACACACACTCACAAAACACATACATGGGTCCCACACACAGTGCAGTGTGTGGAGTGTGTGTATATGTTTGTGTAATATTGTTTATGGTTCTAGCATTTTTGTTACTCAATTTTATTCCGAAATTAGGTAAACTAAGTCAAGAAACACATTATATGTCCACAAGTAGTGCCTTTCTCGAAATTATGAGCTAAGGGTACGTAAGTGATGCAGGCCAGGTCAATATTTTAGTTATTTTAGAAATATAGAAATTTTAATGTATTAATTTTAATTTAGTATTTTAGTAGGAACTGTTATGTTTTAGCTTTAAATAGTCTAGAATATTAGGTTTTCTTATTTAGATTGATTTTATTTCCTTATTATTATTTTCTTGTTCTCCAAAATTTAGATTTTAGCTTTTCTTTATTTTATTTCCTTTCTAGTATTTCTAGTCTATCATTATAATAAGGATGTAAGCTTAAGGGCTAATTGGTTGTTTATGATTGATTAATGAAAATTTGACAAATTTTCTCATAATTGTGTGTTCGTAGAAGGAGTACCTCTAGTTTATACTTGTTCATGATTGTCTCTGTTGCGTGTTTCTTTTTTTCAACACGCCTCCCTACATGCATCAGTAAGACTACTACATAGAAATCCGCATTAAATTTATCTTTTACTATGCTATACTTATTTGTTACAGTGCTATTAGTTATTTTCAACGTAGTTCGGCCTGAATTTATTTGCCTATAGCTGAGCCTGATCGGTAGAATATTGTTGCTAAACATCAGGTTCATTACCATATGTAAGCGCTCATAAATAGATCTCAAATGTTGCATTCCACTCTGGACCGAGGGATTGCATGCATTCCGTTCATAATAGATAGCATTTCGTATGACTGCACACAGAACTATATGATCGAGTTTAGCATATAGTATGTAATCGGTAATCCCTATATTACATTTGCTCAAAGCCTCAAACTTGATACTGCTCAACATTTTTGCCTGTTTAATTACTTTGTAGGTACGTAGTATATCAGTAGAAATCACAAAGCACTGTCAAGTTTGATGGTGTGATTAAGGATTTACTCATAATATGCGTTGTTCTTAACAGGTGTTTTGTGTCTTCAATGCTTGGTTCTAAAATTTTCAAGAGCTTTCCTTCATTAATTAAGCTTGGGTATGACGTTTAAAAGAGAATATTTAATATATATGCATTTTTTTTTTTTGTGGAGCATTTTTGTACTTGGGCGCTCAATTGAGTTGGTACTGCGTAAGGGGGAGTATTTATTCGTTCTGGCTAAAAGTTGCTTTTGGCTTGTGTTTTTATCTTGTTGCATGCTCACTTGCTTTATGTGTTTGAATGCTTGGTTTATGAGCATTGCATGGTGTGAGGGGGAGCATTTGGGTGTTCGTTCCGCCCTTTTGTCTTTCCGTGACAAAAAAGCGGGAGAAGTTCTTTGGTTTGAAAGCTTGGGGAGACGTTGCTCTACGTTTTGGATTGCTTAGCTTATGCCTTGATAATTCCTTAGCCTATGCTTGATCTTGTAATTTTCTTTAGCTATGCTCATCTTGTTGCTTATGCTTTGCATGTGATAGCTTTACTAATTGTTTCGATTTTCGTTGCGTTATATTATGTTGGTATCATATCTTGTCTACGCATGCTTGCTCTTGGATGAGTTACCTTTGCAGGATCTTGGCATTTATCATGGAAACTTCATTGCCTAGTGTGTTTGAGTTTTTAGAAGTTTCTTAGACTTGTTAGGATTTGTTTTCATGTATTGCTTTTGTTGTTTAAATGATTTTGTCCTGAAAAAGCCAAAGGGGGAGATTGTTAGTATGATTGGTGTTTTCCGGATTTTGTCAAAACCATTGGAGTCTGTTTTGTTCTTTTTTTCATTTGGGTTTGGGAGAGAGTTTGTTTTTTTATCTTGTCTAGACACTCCGCCCGGTGAATGAAGCTAGAAATGTTGAGAAACTCATGTCTTGAAGGATGCTCAGATTATGTTCGAAAGAGGTATATGCATTCATATGCATTTAGCGTAATATTTTTCCATGCATCTTTTCTAGTTTCATGCCTAAACTATTATTGAGTAATCAGATTTTTAATTCCATGGCATTAGCTCTCTTGGTTTGTTTTATGGGTAATGGAGGAAATTTTTTCGAAGGCATTTAGAGTGTTTGATTGGCCTTGGTTTGAAAGGGGAAATTTTCTTAGGCATTAGATGAACAAAATGCTGTGCTAGCGGAGCACCCTAGTAGCGCGCTAGCACTTGTACGCGCCCTAAGAGTGCTAGGGCCCTCTGGTGGTGCTATTCAAAATGTTCTTGATTTTTTATTTAATTTTAATTCCTGAGTTTGAATGCAAGTGCCTCTGCAGCGCGCTAGCACCCCGACGTGTCTTTTTCTCATTGGCTAGCTCTTTCGTACCAGCTCATATATAAGCATATTTTTCACTCTCTTAGGATACGCACTCTTGCATTTGCCCACTTTAGAAAGAAAATCAATTTCACTCATATCTCTTGTGTGCTATGCTTTTGTGATGATCTAAATTGAGCATTTGATTATCTTTTATCATCCTAGAGAAAATGCTCTAATATCCAATGTATATATTCTCTCTAGGTTGATTTGTTTTTCACAAAAAACTTCATCTCTTTTAAATTCATACATTGTTGCCTATGAATCTACATGGCCGGATGATACCGGAGTCGTTCTAGAACGGAGATCGAGATGGTATTGCTCGAGGAGTCCATGGAATCAAGAAGGGACACGGGGTGCTAGGCAAGGAGCAGAGTTAGGTGTGATTTGGGGTAAAAGTCGGTAATTCCTAATTTGTAGTCTTTTTGCCTAACCTTTTGATTCATGGAAAATTGAGTAGATTAGGCCATAGTTTTATGCTTAGAGTTTGTTGACCCTAAGTAGTTTTCACGTATATCTCGTGTTTTTGCGTTCTTTAGTTTTATTGCTCTTTACTTATATTATTAAATTGTAGTGCTTGGCATGGACATTGGATAATTGTTTGAGTTGTTTATGGCTCTAAATTTAGATTGGAATTGGTAGTGCTTAATATAATTTCAGGGGTCAACCTTTTGATGGAAGAATTACCGACAGAATTGTGCCCTAAATTACTTCGCAGGTTATTTTACCCGTCTTGGAGATTTTAGAAGTGGATCGGTTGGGTAACATAGTAGAGATTTGGGACAAGCAATCACCTTGGCTCAACGAAAACACAGTGTCCTCCTTCGAACTGAGGGAAATGAAAGTCCAACAGTGTAAGACACTGATGAATTTGGTTCCTTCCAATATACTTCCACGGCTACAGCGTCTGCAAAAACTGTATGTAGAAGGCTGTCCAAATATTGAATCAATAGTCTTCAAGAAAGAAAAAGAAGAAGAAGCGGCTGATGACAGTTCCTTGATCATCCCTCGACTATGGTATCTTAGAATTAGCGACATGGAGAACCTTAAAAGTTTCTATTCAAGTTCTACAGCATCCAATACCCAATTCTTGTTCAATCACCAGGTATGAATGTCAATCATAGCTCCTTTTGTTAACCATGGTCATGCAAAAGTCAAAAAACAGAAGATAAAGATTAGAACTAACTTAAATATTCAAATTTGATCAACACTTAAGTAGGAAAAGTCAATTCCGTTAACTGTTAACCTACATTCCTCACGCCACCTTGAGGTTGCAAACCCCATCTCCGGGGCATAGGCCTGGCAATTAGCGGGGATTATGGGATGAGGGGACTACAGTTGGACACCCTTGTTAGGGGACGTGCATAAAAAAAGAAAAAAAAAAAAAAAATGACAAGGTTTTAGCTGTAGATATTTTCTTAATGAAAGTTTTAAAGATTCTCCTTTCTTTTGAACGGCCAAAAAGGAAAAGTTCTACAATTTATAGATCAACCATCTGATGTTACATTACAATGATCAACCATCTGATATTATATTACAATTTTGGGTTCCGCTATCATAGCTTTTTTCCGGGGAAACAGCCCTCATTGCAGAGGTTGTTGCCGTTGAAACTGCATAATGAATTCCATCTGCCCCCTTTTATTGTCAGGTTAATGAGATTAGCACCTTGAAATAGCAGTTGAACTCCTCATCTCATTTCCTCCTTTCTCCTTTCTCCTTGCACTTAAGTGCACTCTTGATGTGGTTGGGCCAAAGGCCTCTTGGCGATCGACAGATATCATTGCATTCTCTTTCACAGCAATGAATTAACTCACGATCATCAGCTGCAAATTGCCTGTTCATCAGTCCCAAATTACCTTCATCTTAGTTTTGTCGATCTACTTGAACTTTGACAAAACAAAATCACTATTTGCATGGTTCGTGGCTAATGATTGAACTGCCGCACAGATTTCTTGTTCACCCTTTCATCTTTCATTTATTTGGATGACCAATATATTGACCAATAACCATAGCTCTGGGTAGCAAGTGTAATGACCTTACTCCATGGAGTATGTGCTCATTAAGAATACGGACACACACATAGACACAAATTCAGATTTGGACATGAAAATGTCAATTGCGAAAAGGTGGGACACAGAAAAAATAGTGTACTCCGTCTATCCATGTTTTTATTGTCCTGTAATTGTCCTCTTTGAAAAGTCAAACAAAAAAGTTCATCAGTTTCCACAACAAACACTAAAGTCAGGTAGAGAGATGAGAGATGATCCACTCAAGTCGAGGTGACTGTTGAACTTGTTTCGTCTGGGGGGTGATCAAGAGAGAGAGATGAGAGATGATCGATCTTCTGAAGCCCGAAGGTAAGTTTAACCCAGACCATTACTGATTCCACGCCTGTGACGAAAATTGAAATAGGCGTTCACAGGGACGGATTCAGAAATTTCCTCTAGTGGGGGCACCAATTTTTACTACCCTTGAACAAAATTTGCAATCAAGCACAATAATATAAATTTATACTTCATCATATGCAAAAAGGGTTAAATTTCCAAAAAATTCTTAAAAATAAACACGAAAAGGGTTATAATCCTCTCATGGCTTCTCTGGTGAGAGCCACCATCGAGGGACAAAATTGGAAAAAACAACGCTCATATTTTTTTATTAGTGATTATTTATAAAGTGATTGTGTGTGCTTATAACATTATCCGTAAAATTAAATGATCTAATTTTCAATCCGTTTGAATCGGTGCGAAAACCTTTTTTTTCTGATCATATTTTTCTAAAAGGTCATAATTAATTTTTGTCTTTAGAGATCTCATGTGGAAGCCCTAAGAGAGTTGTAGAACCAAATGAAGAACAGATACTTAAATGTTCCAATTTTCAATCCATTTGAATCGGTGAGAAGTTCTCATTTTTTTTTATCATTTTATCCTAAAGAGTCATAATTAATTTTTAATTGTAGAGCTCTCAAATGAGAGTCCTAAGAGAGCTGAACTAAATAAAAAGCAAGACACTTAAGTGTTCCAATTTTTAATTCGTTTGAACAGGTGCAAAAATCTTTTTTTTTTTATCATTTTATTTTAAAGGGTCATAATTAGTTTTTAACTTTAGGGCTCTCATAATTAATTTTTAAATTAATTTTTTTTTATAAAAAACTGAATTGAGTGGGGGCACATGCCCCCACGAGCCCCATAGTGCATCCGTCCCTGGCCGTGCACCTTGTCGCATGGTTGCCTTTTCTCCAGGTGTGCGCCTTTCTCGGTTTGTTTCAAGTCGCCTCGTCTGGACTTAGTCAAGGCACCAACCTTGCGCCTTGATGCACCTCGCGTATAGGCTCGCCTTTGACAACCGTACAATGGGAAACCTTTTTTGAATGAAAGGGTACATTTGCTTCATATTTTTTGACACGATCCCTCTCCAGCACAACAATGGGACTAGACAATCCAATTAGGCATTTTTTGGGGCTCTTCTTGGGCCCATTTCATTAGTCGGAACTTTTTATAGAACTTGTTATGAATCTTATCTATGTTAATCGGACATCAATTGATTTAGTTCGGAAGATATTTATCTTAAAAAAAAAAAAGATTGCAACACTGGACAAAACCCCATTTGTTGTACGTGTGTAGATGTATTCTGAAAACATATCAAACGATAACTAGTCAATATGATTTTTGGTGCCTCCGCGAAATTGTATGGTTCCAAGAAAGTGGGCCCATAGGGGCCTACAAGGGAGCTCAAAAGGATTGAGGATCCTTTCCCATTCTTCATAGAAAAAAATGCTGTACTTGCTATAAGTGTGTAAAAAAAGATGGAGAAAGTTATGGTACACAAGGTATACCGTATATCTAGATTATAACAATTTCTGATTTTAATTATGTCAATTTTTGGTTTTCTAATGTATATTTATAATTTTAGTTACGACTTATACTTTAAAATTAACATGTTGAACATGTCATTAGTAGGTTATCCATAATTAAAAAATATTGTTATTATACAACCACAATTATTCGTACCAGAATCCATAATACTTATACTCCAACCAAATATATGCGTACAAGATCACAAATTAAATAATGCTACCCACAAATGTTATAACAACACCATAAATTGACGTTATCTTATCACAATGGGTCGTACCAAAAAATTCCTGACAGGTATGATATTTCGTAACAAAATCAAACTATGTCGTACCAGAATCAATAATTGTTATACCCAAGCAAAATACATGTGTAAAATACCACAAATTATACAGTATAAAGTTACCATAATTGTTATGACAATACCAAAAATTGTCATTTTCTTACCACATGGCATATCAAAAGAAACTATATGTCATATACCACAAATTATGTGACATAATCATAATTGTTATGACAATATAAAAAATTGACGTTTTCTTACCACAAAGTGTTGTACTAAAGGAAATCGATTAAAATATTTTGTAACAAAGACCAAAATATATTGTACCACAATTAACAATAGTTAAACCCAACCAAAATACATGTCTAAAATATCACAAATTAAATAACGTAACCACAATTATTATGACAATACCATCAATTGACGTTTTCTTTCCACAACATGTCGTACCAAAGGAAATTTTTGCTCAAAATTTTCATCCAAGAAATTCACCAAAAAGTAAGTACTATACCCAAATTTTCAAATACAACTATAATTTCCTCTCAAAATTTTCCTCCAAATCAAATTCTTTCTCTAAAAAATTTAATCCAAAAAATCAAAGTTCCTCTATTTTTTTGTGGAAAAATGAGAGTTCACTAAAAATTAATTAACCAACAGTCTTAAGACAAGAATTTGGATTCGACCTTCTTGGTGAAATGGGTTGAGTATGATTGTCAAAAATATGATCAATTTTAACTTAAGTTTTGTTTTTTGACTTTTCTGTTATGATGATCGATCTAAGCCGTTAGGATATCAAGTCTTACAACATTCAACATTGTTACTAAAATTAGAGATCATCGGATATTGACAAGTACGTATCAAAAGACATTAAAGTTTAATAATGTAATGTTGATCAAATTGGACTAAAAAATTGATCATATTAAACAGTCTAACTTTATTGTTAATTAAATTAGTTTTAAATTATTTTATTATTTTATCACATTCATCAAATGCTTCCAATTTGATCATTTAACCATCTTAATAAAATCAAACGGTTCATATTATGAGCTCATTATTGTGAAAATTAAATAACGTAAACATAGTGATCATAATTATTATTATCTACCTAATAAAACACAAGGGTGTGGGCCTCCACACAAGACAAGTTGATCCAAGGGTTGAGATTGATTTGATCCAAGGGTTTATGTGTGCTCTCCAACTCTCTTAAGAAAACATCCACACTCTTACAAATATATTACAGAAATGTCATATGTTCTTTTTACCCATTGTTTATATTACAAAAATGCTTGCACCTACGGCACTACAGGAGTGAGTGCGTAGTGCCGTAGGCATGGGCAAACACTAGTAATATAATAATGCATGGCATTGTTCTGTAAAAAAAATATTATTTTTATGGGTTTTTTTTTACTACTTTTAACATACGAGAGTCATACATAATTATGTGTTCAAATAGATATGAACATAATCAATAAATTACAACAATAAAAAATAAAAAATCAATTATTTTCATAATTTTAAGTTTAATACTTTAGAAAGTTAAAAAAATTCCTAAAAAATCCAATTTCTAGTCCACCCAAACTAATATTGCACCGCATGAGAAAGCCCATTAAAGAGAGAAGAGAGAGAAACTCAACAAGAGAAAGAGATGACCAGTAAGATAGGTAGCCATTTTTTTTAATTAAAAAATTGAACGGTTAAGATTAAATTATCTCAAATCCAAAGGAATATATAGAGGGTGCATGCGGTACACACTTATTAAGGGGGTGTACCAAAGGTATCGCCATGCATTGACCCTTTTTCCATTAACTGTGAGCTTGTCACTCAAATAGAATTTTAAAGGTAAAAGAAACTCAAATTCAGAAAATACGAAAATCTGGACAAAAGTTTGTGCATCTATGAAGCACGGGTACTTCAGAAATGTCGCCGTACCCGTACCGGGTACGGATACAGGTACGGGTACGGCGCCGGTACGGCAAAAACGTATCGGGTACGGCAAAATTTGATCGGGTACTTTTGATAATTTTGGGTACGGCATGGGTACGTTTTAGCCCAAAATGATTTTTTTTCAAAATTTCAGAGATTTTTTTGTAAATAATTATAAAATATGGGCTTATTGTGTAATTTTTTTTATCTTTTATATACACATACACGTTTACTGAGTCACTGAGAGAGGCAGCGGTCCAGGGCTCTAAATCGGAACAGAAGACGTAAGTTCTCTCTCTTTTATACACACATACACGTTTACACTGAGTCAATGTTTGTAAGTACTGTTGGTATGTAAGGAACAAGGAACTCGTCTAGCTTTGATCTAGGCACGTTGAACTTGATGTATGAATTTTGAACTTTTATCTATGTTGCTTTTTGTTGGTAAAATGGGTTTATATTTCATTTAAAGCAATAAAAATAGAAAAAAATTATATATCTATTCGCCGTACCCCCGCCGTACCCGTACCCTACTTTTTTTGGGTTTTGCCGTTTTTCGTACCCGTACCCGTATCATACCCGTACCACGTACCGGTACCCATGCTCCATAGCTGTGCATAGTCTTTTGTTGTATGAACGTATAAAAGCAAACTCTGATTTGCAATATGGAATCATAGAGATGCCAGCGAGTCTTGCGTTATTAAATGTTTCAGTATGAGAAAACGCATGAAATGGAATGTTTTTTTTTTTTGATGACCAAGGAACAGTCTCACAGACAAGCCACAATTGGACCCGACTGCACAACCCAAACCTCGGGAAAACTAGTGCGGCCACACCAGTTACGGTCCCCCACTTACTATAAGGGTACTCACCCGGTGGGGAATCGAACCCTTGACCACGGGGAGTACTCCCAAAATTAGTCATTCACCCTTACCACTGGGGCAACCCCTGGGTGTGTTTCGATGGAATGTTATGTAAAGTCATTTCACCTTGGACTCAAGTCAAATTGAGATACACCTTTCAAACCAGTAACACAAGACCATTAGTTTCTTTTGGATCATGTGATTGTTGGCATGATTGTACTGCTTTGTATTGCAGGTCACATTTCCTGCATTGGAAAAATTGGAACTAGAAAGGTGTGCGAGTTTGAAAAATAGGAGTTTATTTCATCCTTACATGGTCAGAGTTCTTGAAAATCTCCGGGAACTAGTAGTTAATGATTGCTTGAAGATGGAAGCAGTAATTGACAAGGAAGAAGAAGTAAAAGACGGAAAACAAAGAAAGACAGATAAAACTCTGTTCCCACGTTTGAGTAAATTAGAACTTCGTCGTCTACCAGAACTGAGGATGTTTTGCCACTTCACTCGTCCTTTAGAACTGCCACTGCTAAGCGAGATGGCCATATGGGATTGCCCTAACATAGATTCATTCTCTTCGGGACCTGTGAGCACCCCAAATCTCTCCTTGAAAGGTGTCTCCCGAAATGGCTAAGATGGTGATGACACGACAGTGACGGCACAAAAAATCAAGAGGATAAGGAACCAAAAAATGGGTGAAAGAAAATATCTGGAAGGATGTCCATAGAAGAAGTGTAACTTGGCTGGCCAATGCACACTTTTCTTGAATCACCTGTAGGTTGCAACTTTTAATCTTCCAACACTATTTTTTGCTCCATAGTCTATCTTTTGCCTTACTGTATTTTGCCTTTCAGTATTCCCAGTTTGACCTTCTTGCCTTCTAACTCCTCATAATAATTTCAGTGTAGCTGCAACAAAAACGTGTATAACTCTTTTTGGCAAGTGTAAAAAACTATTGTGCCTGATCTAGAATCCTGTAACACAGTATTTACCCATCTGTTGTCGTAAAATAGGTGAGCAGCTCCTGTTTAGGTGTTTAGAATTTAGCCCCATGCAGAAATGATAAAATTACTTGGCGCGTATCAGGACTGAGGACTCTTGTTTAGCTCCGAAAAAGTGGCTAATATGGAAGACTATGAGGCTGCTGTTAGCGACAATACTAATGTTGTGTTCAAGTAAGCTGATTCTGATATTTATCTGGTTTCTTGTACGTTATGACAATTAAGACAGATACATATACCCCTTATAGTTTCCACTTTCCACTGCCGATGATGATTAGGTGTTCGCATTTCCTAACTGCTTAGAATCTTTTTCAACAACCACTCAAGAAAAGTGGTATCTTTCTATAGACGTTGGAGAGTGAACATCTTATACGTTCTACATGTGTATTGAACAGTGGATACATTCACATTCGTTCCAGAAGTTTATCGAAAAATAAGAATGGTTATGTTTTGGGCTCCAACAGCGTCAACAAAAGCCAACTTCAATCTGGCAGCTGAATAAAATCAGACTTAATCATTTTTGTGAATATAGGTGATGTAATTGGACAATTTTTCTGACTTTCTGGGATTGTGGGACATTTTTCAATTTATCACTTTGCTCTTCGAGGTTTCGATTAGCTATCTTACATTCCTAGGCCGCCCTTAAAAGGATTAGCCCATGTTTCAAACTTCCACGATCTTGTCTGTTTTCCTGAGCTGTTCAATGTCAGTTTGTGAATCAGAGTATATTCATGGCACAACTTTTCTGTCCTTTTTATTCCAACTTTTCTGATTTATGTTAAATACAAGAATCCTTTAGGGTTTGGAATTAAAAAGGAATCTAGAGATTGTTGGGTTTATCTCGATCCCACTTGCAACAAAAGCGTAAAGAAATTAAACACGCACAAAAAAGACACATTAAGATATCTTAGCAAATGGATGATCGATCAGCAATTTTAGGTACAAGTTGTAATGCGCAGAATTTGTGACGTGGGTCAACCTCTGTGATCATTAAGGGCACTTGTCACGTGTCAATCAGTGGAGAGTGTGCGAACATGGTTTCGGAGAATGTAATGTTACTTGAATGTGTGATGTTGATTAGAAAGGGAACTATAAGGGATCGGAGTTGAGGATTTGCAACAAACAGTGGCTACTGACTCCCTTACCATAAAACGACATAGACTAATCATGGTTGCGTGTCTTAGAGGGCTAAGTATACATTGTTGGGCTCATTTCCTATCCTCTTGAACTTTTGGGATTCGATGCTTTAATGTGGTATGAGTTTTGATTTCTATGTATAAATTTTTGCATCTCCACGTTTAAGATGGGCTCCACGTGAGAGAGAGGATGTATGACAACTTGATATACATTGTTGGGCCAATTTACTAATAAGTAACACCTCGTCCTTTTGGGCAATTGATGCCCTAACAGCACGTTCAGCATACCTACTTTTTAGTTTTTGCTCCCTGGGGGATCCTGAGATTCAAACTCTTAGGAGATATGCCTTAGAATTTGGGATGGTCGAGGAAAAGTATTTGACTTTCTAAAAGATTTGTTTCCTTGTTGGTTTAGACTTTGGGTGCAAAGAATGAAAGAATTGAGGAATGCTACGTACGCTACCTCCGTACACTACACATTCCACTACCTTCCAAAACGAAGTCATTTTGGGGACCTAAAAAAAAAAACGAAAGTCATGTTTTCCCCCAAACCAGTTGATACAGAGAACGGAGAGAGAGAAGAAACCCAACCCAACCCACGGCCAACCACCACCACTGCGGATGACATTGACGAAGAAGAAATCTCTATGACCACCGACCACCACAACCGCCGTAGGCAGACAAGGCTTTCAGACTTGGAAATAGGGCTAAAAACTTTTTAAAAAAATCACAAAACCAGCAAAGGGGATGCAAGATCGAGGCTCCATATGCAGATTGGAAATCAAGCTCATCGCAATTGCAAAATGCAAAAACAATCCTTTGAAAATCTGGCATCCTTGTGTTCGAGATCGAGAGAGACCTTCGTTGGTGTACAATCCCAATATCTATGAATTGAAATTGGAACCCTAGAACGATCAATACCAGCGTTCGAGATTGAGAGAGAGACCTTCATCGGCGTACGGCAGTGGCGGTGGTGGTCAAAACCTTCGTCAGCGTTCAAGATCGATACAACGGTGGTGGTTCGAAGCTCGTCAGTGTATGGCAGTGGTGGTGCTTGGCAGTCATAGAGGTTTCTTCTTCGTCGGTATCGTCGGCAGTGGTGGTGGTTGGCAGTAGGTTGGGTTGGGTTAGGTGTGGTGTCTGTATCGACTAGTTTGGGGGAAGAGGGAAACAGGGTTTTGGTTTTTCTTTTTAGGAGGTCCCCAAAACGAGGTGAGATAGTGGAGGAAGGTAGTGTACATAACTTTATTACAAAGGATTTTGTTTGGGTATGTATTGGTTTTAGAAAAAATTATGTGGCTATAAATATAGCCTTATTCTCTTCATTAGATTTTGGACTTCTTGAGTGAATCCTTTTAAGTGTGCCCCCATGGGGTCCTTGGTAGAATATTAGGGTTATTTGTTTGTCCCTGAGTTCATTAAGATTAGGCTCCTTAGGATACCGTTATGGATTATTTCATGTTGGGTATTGTTAGCACCTTGATTTCCAAGGCTTGCTAAGCTTGGCTAGCGGTGGCACCTTGCACCCTAGCCAACCGGTGGAATCAAAGGCATGAGGCAGACACGTCTTTACAAGGTGACCCGATGGTGTCTGTTGGTGTTGGCACTGGTCCCTTAAACAAGTGGCAGGCGTGATGCACGTGAAGGCCCGATGATATCGAGGCAGAGATGCTAAACGAGAAGCAGGCTTGTGGGACAAGGCAATCGAGGAAAACGGCTAAGTATTAGGAGCTGGGGTTGGATCACGAAATTGGCCAGGCAGTCTTGAGTTGACTGGGAAAAACGGAAGCAGACTTGGGTTGGCTTGGGCAAAACGGTTATTGACGGTTAACAGCGTTCTGCACATGTTGCTGGGAGCATGGGACAGGTGTCCAAGGCAAAAACGGATTGCATGTGTTGCTGGCAGCATGGGACAGGTGTCCAAGGCAGAAACGGGCAGTTATCGGCAGTTATTTCTAGGCAGTTTCAGATTTCTATGTGCTGGCAGATTCTAGCAATGCCAGCACAGCCCTAGGGCAATTGGGGGTGTCAACTGCAAGATCATGGGTTGGCCCATGATCTCATGTACTTAGTGGCAGGTTTTTATGATTATAAGCCTATTTAGGCAAGGCATTTTCGTAGCCTAAGGCAAAGGGATGTTCTGTCTAAACTCTTGAGTGTATTCCTTTGTAAGTTGGTGCTTAATAAAGGTTGGGATAGTTCCCGTAACTCTTGTGTGTGTTCTAGACGTTCAAAATATAACGGGTGTGTGAGTAAACACGAGTTGGCTGAGACCAAGTTGCTGGCAAACTTGGTGCCATCACGGACAGATTTCTAGGCAAAAAACAGCCCCATGACAGGTATCATTGTGAAGATTTGGGATCCGTTTTGTGTTGAAGCTTTGATATTAGGGAAATTTGTTTGTCTCTTTGGGTTTTGCCTGGGGTTTGTGTCTCCCTTTTGGGTTCTACCAAAGATTTGTCACCTAGATATCTTTTTGGTGCTTCTTTGTGAGTTACGGGTGTAGCCGGCTCTTTGTATTCTCTCATCGTTTTGTAGTGAATCATCTCGCTCTTCTCGCCCGTGGATGTACCCATCTTGAGGAACCACGTAAATCCTTGTGTCTTGCTTATCGCTTGTTAATTTGTTATATTTTCAATTTCGTTTTTGGCATAACACAAACTTCTGAAAAATGCAAGAATTCAAACTTTTTGATACCTATTTTCCGGGATTCGAATGTCGGTTTGGAATCCCGTAGTTTGTCTTCTTTACGATATAAATATAGTGGATTGTATTTTGGTCGAGGAGCAAAAAGAAACATAAAAAGGTGCTGGTAATTCTCTTGCTTTCGATTACGGAAAAAAATGGTTACTTTCTTGCTTGGAGAAGGTAACTGGATCCCGTGAACTACATATTTAGACCAGGTCCTTCAGGATCCTCATACTTATCAATATTTCGATCGTGTTTATGTGGTCATAATTCTGCATAATGAGTAACTCCCTGGAACCTGAACCTGCTATTTGCTCGTTTTCAACTTCTTCAGCGGATATATCTTTTCACTCTTGATGGTTGCCCATTTCGGGGAATGGTTTACATTGCCAGAGTCATGCTTCGTATGGGGTGGAGGATACAGCAGCAAGCAGCCAAATAACAAGGGAAACTTAATAGGCTTAGTATATGATTTTGGGGACAAGAAATCATGAACGATCGATATTTATCCAAGCTTTTATCGTCTCTTTGCTGAAGCTTTTGAGGCAATGGAAATTCATGGTCTGATCAGCATACATGTTTTGTTTACATCGATTAGCAGTTGAAAATTGTGAGTGCTTTTTGGTAGTTTGGTGTGAGAATGAGATATAGAATTAACTCATGTCCATGAGTGTCTACAATGCCCATCATGTTTGTTGAGGAAAAATGTTGAAATTTTGAACTGTTGAAGATTTGCTAGCAGCAAGTTCAGAACCCTGTTTTTTAGGGTACGGATGCCCGTTGATGGACCTTATTTGAATTGGATCAGGTTGATGTTAATATTTGAAACGGTGTTGGGGAAGTTTCTATGAGAAATTAAACAGAAGCAGCAAGTAACGAGTTTCAACAAGAATTTAATTAGAACTGTACTGCCAATATAAGAATTAGTAAAGATTGAGGTACAGCAGTGCATGTACAGCAGCCCCATACAAATGGGTTTTGCGCCCGTCTCGGGTTCCGCAAAGATAATCGGAGCCGCTCATTTTGTTCAAAACATATTGTTTACGGTCCTTGTAAAAAATCATCTCAATCCGATATCGGAAAAGGCGTTTACAAATCATCCAACTTTGCTTCAGAATTTAGGCTAAATTCTGAAGCAAAGTTGGATGATTCGTAAAAGCCTTTTCCGATATCGGATTGAGATGATTTTTTACAGGGACCGTAAACAATATGTTTTGAACAAAATGAGCGACTCCGATCATCTTTGCGGGACCCGAGACGGGCGCAAAATCCATCTGTACTGGCTGCTATACACGCACTGCTGTACCATTAGCAGCTCTCTATAAGAATGGAACTAGGCGTCCATTGCAGCAATTTTTCTAGGTGAAATTAGACGTCCAACAAGAGAGATCATGATCCCGGCGGTTTCCCTTGGAGACCCATCAGAGTACGCATTGAAACGTATCACTAGGTCTCTGAACTCAACTCCCCCCTGTTGATATCATAGGTAAGCCATCTCCAGCCTCTAACTCCGGCAGCCCTCAGTCTACTTTCTCGCGAGTGAAAATATTTGCTGTAAAAACCATAAGCAAGCAAATCGCAGTTCATCCAGAAGCCTTCAGGCTGAACTAGTCCAAGGAATCTACTTCCTGCTGGCCAAAACTCGCTCTCTTTGATCCAAGATTCGCCTACTTTGTCCCTCAGTATCCAGATAATAAAGTGGGTGATCATGAGCTTCCTCCTTACACAGACGAGAGTGTCACCCAGATTCAGTCGAACCAGTATACTACGTCCAGGTTTAAGTTCACTGCGCATCTCACTGAACGGACCGCGCCAACCTCGGAAATTTTCAGACCCAATATCGAAGGTACCAATGGTGTTCGGGCAATTATTTGAACCATCATGAGATATAAACCAAAACAAAGTCCCTCCACAATTTACGTACTCAGGAGACCTGGGATAAAAGGGAACATGAGGAATATCTCTCCAGGACACCGAACGAAGTGTGTATATGGCACCCTGGAGAAAAAGACGAGTGTTTGGCAATACTGATCCAAGGAGAACAATTTTGTGTTCCTTGGTGGTGGAAGAATACCCAAATCCCCACCGTTAATCAGAAAATCTTCATCAAAATAAGAAGCCACAAGCACTTTAATTAATTTCCTCTCTGGTAATTGGATTGCATATGTTAAAACAGTTCTCATTTTCATTAAAAACTGCCATTAAGCCACCAGATGTCTTAGGATCATCCGCCAAAAGTAGTCCGGAAGAAATTCTCGTCGCTTCAATGCCACCTGATAGGCTGATACTCTTTCAACAAAATATAAGTCAGGATTTGAATCATCGAACCTATAAACATGGCCAGGATTTTCAACTGCACGGCTAAAATGCATTTCAACAAATTTAGGGTGGCTTATTATGGTATACCAGAGTTTGTATCTGCACTTGGCTCGTCCAACGGACTTAAAGAGGTAACCTGAGAAAGACAGCGACTGGGATTTTCCATGGGAGATCATGAATGTGAAGTTATTGATGATGTTTCCCTAGTGCTACTTCACAATGTACCAATGCCATTTCCTTTGCTCATGATCTGTTTTTACATCGAGCAATACGTCAAGTAACTCACAAGATGGCAGCAAAAGCAAGACATAACCGTGGATCGACTCATCAAGTTGCCATTGAAATAAAATCCCACAAGGAAAAGCACTTGCCATTCGTTGGTTGTTAGAGGCATCCCGAAAACGGCTGGGTCACAACATGGCTTCCAAATTGAGTTCTGAGTTAGTGACCTTATTTATCAAATCCTTTGATTTGGTGTCCGATGGCAATGGAGTTTAAGCCCAATTTATTGCACATGTAATGTGGTAGCAATTGCCATTAGATAGACTTCAATCGGCTATTAGTTGTCATCGAATGTGTATCGGCTAAATTGAGGAATCTACACATCTAAATTGAGGAATATGATCGTATCCTGAATTCAGTGGAGGCCGATGAATTTCGATCCCATTTTAGAAGGATCTTCTTCTTCTTCCCCTGTTTTTGCATAGCAACTTTTTTGCTCTATAAATGTATTTCTCTTAACATTTTTCAGTGTCTCTTCTACAGTCTTCCACATTGGTCAGTCTTCCCTATCTTTTCAAACAAACACACGTGCGTAGACCCCGACAATGAGAAGTTATACATCTAGGTACGTACATTTTGTGTTTACGAACTCGTTCTTATTTTTCTTATCTGGACGATAAGAACGAGTACACAACACCCGAACTAAGACCATATCGGCAGGAAAGATAACAGAAAAGCTACCTACCACCAAAAGGCAAGCATCCCCACAGACCCTTCAAACCTCCTTTGGATTTCTGGCATCAAAATCGCTAGGTAACAAGTACCATATATAAGTACCATATATAATATGTTCCCATATTTTCTAGATTTTTTTTTATTTTGTTTCCTATTTAGACTTTTCATTATTCACATCGTAGTTATGCATAAGGAAAATGATAATGCCAAAACTGTTTTTATTGGTGCCAAAACTCTAGTTCACAAAAGGCTAGTACCATGCGAGTGTACAAGACTTTTATGCATTGGAGTTTTGACACCAACAAAAACAATTTTAGCATTATCACTACCCTATGCATAATTTCGTTCTTTGTTTAGGTTTCTTAGTCACCAAGTTTTATAATATTTATATATAAAGGCATGCCATGATTGGATGTGTATTACACACTAATGACAATTAGGCTATTACTAAGGCTGTACAAAATATCCGGTGAACCGTGAAACCGGTCCGAACCGAACAGATTTGCACTTAATGGATTTTGTCTGTGGATTAATGGTCTGGATACGGATTCGAAAATTAAAAAATCATGAGATACAGATTAAGATTGGATTTTCATTTGAAAACCGTGGATTATCCTAACCGGACTGTGAAATATTTAAAAAAATAAAAAATATACTCCCTCCGTTCTTTTTTAAGTGTCCTGCTTCGTAACTCCAACTTATTAAAAAGACATCATCATTATACCTTTCACATCAACTTTTTCCTCCATTTTTCCTACTTACCCATCATCATTACAATTTTACTTACTAATTTTTCAAAATGGAATCTACTTTTAGGGGCAAAATGGGAAATTCATCAACTTTTATCCATTAACTTTATAAAATGGACACTTATTAAAGGACAGTCCAAAATGGAATACTGGACTATAAAATAGGGACGGGGGAAGTAATATATATATATATATATATATATATATATGTAACATATAGTAAATAATTATAATTTTACACCTATTTTTATAAATTATTTGTAACTATTTGACAATATGGTGTATCAATATAAATGGTTAAACCTACGAGGGTAAACTGCAATTTTAATTGTCGGGGGAAAAGCTGTATACTCATTTGAGTCGTTTCTTTCCTTTGTGACATGTTTTTTATTTTTCTTTTTTATAGTACTTTGATGGAACCTGAAACTGGAAGTGGAATTCTTACTTAGATAGTTGATGATTTGCTATAATGTGTTTTAGAACTTGAAATTTTTGCGAAGTGCTTACGGTAATTATCTTTTTACATTTTCGGAGTATAGAATCATGTATTTACAAGTGATGAAGTACTTGGTTGATGCAATCCGTGGACAAAACTGGGACCAAACTGTGACCCACACTTCGAATTGGAACCGAACCGTGAGACTTTTGGTCCGGACACGGATTTCATTTTCAAAAAACCGTGACTCGCAGATTAGGATTGAATTCATAAAAATCCGATCCGATCCGGACTGTGCGCAGCCCTAATTATTACCGTCATTTATCATTTTACTTTCTCTACAAGAATGAGCCCAACCGCACTTTGCCATCTTTGTTTCCGTTTTGGGTCTTTGGGTGGTATATGATTGTCGGGATTGGAGGTGCCAATATAGTTGAAATGTGCTCTCTCCGTTCATGACTCTGTCAACACAATTAGTTAGGATGTTAAATTTGACGATTTCTCTGTTCTTGCAGTGCCCTTCCATGAAACTTGTCATTCTACGTGGCAAGCCAAGTGCCATAAAAACAAGGCTCAACTCCCCATCCAAGTGCAGCTACCAGCCTTCCCTTCCTGTATAATAAATGGTCATCGTTTACCTCTGAGCTTAGAAAACCATTCACATCCAAATTCCAAAACAATCATCACCACCACCAAAGGAAGAATGTTGCCCCTAAACCTCTGCTTTGATTTTCTTATCAAATTTTCGACTCGTCTTTCAAAGAGCATGGCCAGAACCAGCAGTGAAGCCCCTCCCTCGTCACCTCCTGAGACTCCAACCATCGACAATTCTACAAAAAACAAATCCAAGTTCTCAATACGATCATTGGCAGGCAATTTCAAGGCCAAATTTTGTGTCTCAAAACCCAAACCGGTTGAGAACAGCCACCACAATGCTGCTTCCAGCAGTGAAACCACCAAAAGAAATGACCACCGCAGGTAAGCTCTTTCCCTCTCTTCTAAAATGATCCGTAATGATCTCCTCCTCGTAGATTTGGCCTTTGCAGAGGCGAAGAAGTACATGGACCACATGAATGTGAAAATCAGCCAGGCCCATGAGAAATTTCTGGAGCCACAGACATTAGGCGGTAGTCAGAGAGACTTTGACGAACTCCGAAAGGCCGTTGCAAAGCTGAAGTTGCAGATCCCTTCGCAGGTGAATATCCGTCCTGCCGATTCCAACCCACATCGTAACCGGTGGCCGAATATAAACGAGGCGGAGGATGAAATGACGCACTTCTTCTACAGGGGGCCAGTGGTTGCCCACAGTGGTGATTTTGATGGCGTATCGAAAGCTTTCAATGACCTCCCCTTGGCATTGCGTTATTGTTTTTTATGCTTCTTCAAGTTCCCACCAGTTGCAACTGTAAAGAAAACAATGATGATTTACCTATGGATAGGGCAGGGATATATTTACATGCAAATACTGGGTAGTGGTAGAATAGAGTGTAAAGAAGAACGTAGCCTAGAAGAGGATGCTGGCAATAAGATCTTTGATGAGCTCATTGCAAAGGGCTTCATCGAGCCTATCTCCCGAAATTGCTCCTTGGTGCCAGACAGTTGCAGGATGAGCCTTTCAGTTCGTTCTTTATATAAAGATGCTGAAGATAAAGGATTCACTTCAAATGTTACCCTTGATCTGGTTTATGGACGTTTATATGGGTCATGTCTCGTCAATATTGGTGAGACCATTATCAATTGCGAGCCTAAAATATTTGAGAAGATGATTTATACCGAAAGTCTCTATCTCGGAAGATGGCAGAGCTCAGCTACACACCACATTGAAATAGCATACGCCAAAATTCTCCATGGATTGAAGAATCTGAAGAGCTTAAAGTTTTTTAGCCTTCGCGGAATTTCTATGATTACAAAGCTTTCCATTGTCATTTTAGGGCTCAAGTTTTTGAAGATCTTAGATCTCCGAACTTGTTATAATCTTGAGGCAATTCCTAACAATATCGGTTTGCTCTGGCATTTGACACACTTGGACATGTTCGAGTGTTACTTTTTGGAACATATGCCCGAGAGTCTTGCTCAACTATCAAACCTCCAAGTCCTTAAGGTGACAACAGCAAACACAGGTGAGAAGAAGCAAGCATGGAACTACTCAGATGAGGCCCTCTAATACTTCATCCCGGATTGCAAAAACTAGACCTTCAGTGTTTCCCTGTAGAGGGTCTAATCAATTGGTTGAGGCCCGCCAGAATAAAGGGACTAAAGTAACTTTACATTAGAGGAGGGCAACAATGTGATCTAGGCCAATCAAGGAAACACCAAGGGGAGCACTGGAACATGGAGGTATTGCGTTTGAAGTACTTGAGCGAATTAGAGATAGATTGGAGAGAATTGACGATATTATTTCCCAAACTAATATACCTGCACCAAGTAGAATGCCCCAAGCTTACTAACTTTCCGTGTGATGAGAGTGGTGTGTGGATGGACAAGAATGCCATATATATTCAGGAGCAGCTGCAGAAATACTCCAGAACCTGTGGCATCGGCTCAAGTTCTATGGTGGAATCCGGTCCAACCTTAGATCAGGATGATTGAAAAATCTGTCCAGTAGATGAGAAATAGCTTTTAGTTAGATAAAGAAGCCATGGGTGCTTGGATGAACAAGGAGGCCATTGATACTCACATGCAGCTGCAGGAATACCTCAGAACCAGAGGATCATCAGCTCAAGTTCTATGTCAGGCTCTGGTCCAACCTTAGATCAGGATGATTGTAACATATGTCCAGTAGATGATCACAAACAAGTTTAGTTTGTTGGCTTTAGTGCGAGTTTAAGTACTTAGCTAAGAGATAGGATCGGTTGTACTTGTTGGAATCTTGGCCTAACTTACTCCTAGTGGAGCCTCCCCAAGCAAGGGAGATTCTCCCACGGCTTCTTTATCTTGTTCTTCTTCCTCTCTGTAACTTGGATTATTTCACGAATAAACAATTGATAACTAGATATCGGGCATGAGGAGCATATTACACTGAGGTTGCTTAATGGAAGGATATTCAAGACTCTCGTTATTTTGGTGGAGCAGAAGAACGTCGACCTTGCTGTCGAACGAGGCTGCTTGGACTTTCTATATTGGTAAGTTTATCGCATATTACTTACCAAAAAAAAGAGAAAAGTTTCTAATATTTTCCCTTCTTCATTCTTATGTTTATGCAATGTAATTGACGTCTTGGGTATGCATCTCTGATAAAGTCAGTGTGTTTTAGTAAATTCATCCTAATAAAAAAAAAATGGGGAGTGACATTAAATAGGAGAGTGGCAAAATCAATTGCTTTTTAATTTACGCATCTTCCTTTTTTTAACTATTTCCCATTGCCTCAAAAAACAAAACACTTGGTATCTGCTACTTGTAGATTAAATAAATAAATAAAAGATGCTATGGAAAATGTGTAGATTAAATGCGGGGAGAGTAGGTGGCAGGATTGTAGGAGAGTGATTTTTGCACCCATCAAATTATTAACTGCACTTCTAAGGGGAGTGAAAAAATCAACTCCATTGAGTGTATATCCACTAAGACCAGTAATATAAGTTTTCATCAACTAAGACCAGTAAGAGTAATTTGATCCGTTCAACTTTATTGGAATAGGTCAATTCAAATCAGTACTCATACCTTGAAAAAATATTCAGCACAAAGGAAAACCCACATAAACCACACTGACAGTAGTTCTACACAACCTCAACCAGTAGTTCCAACCAACAACAAAATACAGGTCGGAGAATAGATACGAGGTAAGAGTAATGGAAGAATCTACCTTCAAAAGCGAAACGAGAGACTGAATGCTGTTCAAAACGGCCAAAAGGTTATGAGAAAGAGAGGATTTCGCACCAGCAAGAAGAGGAAATCGCACCTATGTAGGGGTTATAGCAGCTCCCGAACGTTTTACTTCTCAGTGATGAGATTCAAACCTTCCAATCTTGAGAGAGGAGCTCTGATACCATGTGAAAATAAACCAAACATATCCGGAAGGATCATACATTTTTGGAGGAGAAGAGGGTTTGCTCTGAAACCCTTCGAACAATCTCAAATCAGTATGTACAAAATGAATGACCTGATGTCTATACAAGCAAGGAATAAAAGGACTAGACTACTCTTGCAACAAAAGAAAATTTACAAGACAATAGAAAAGGAAAATAGACAAAAACACCTAATGTTTTCTCTCAGCAATAAACTCCTGGCTGCCACAGTTTCTGTTATCTGCCCCACGAGTTCACAGCTCTCAAAATCTATTCCCTCATCCGGAAAAACAATCTCTCTTCCCTCAAAATCGTGTGTCCCTAAATTATCTTTGTCTTCATGGGAAACCTGGATTGTGTCATTTCTCACACAGAAAACCTCGGTCGACTCACCCTCATTGCTCTTTGAACCCTTGTATTTAGAAACAAGTGTTTCATACTTCTTCTGCAAAATTTCGTAATCTTAACATTTTCTTTCATACAAATGCTTATAGCCAACTTCAGGATATTCAGGGAGAAGCATCTTCTTTTTCAACTCAAGAAAAATTCGCCGGCGCATTTGACGCACTTGGTTCTACACATCAAAGCATAATTCATGAATTAGGGGAACCATATTTTTTGAAAGGGGAATTTGTAGTGTGTTGAATATCTGTACCTTATCAAATGAAGGTATTTTATCACTAACTGCCAGAGATACCATAAATGGAATCATGTAAACTGCACAGTCATGACTACATGACATAATTTCATTAGATAAATAAAGTGAAAATAAACCATTAAAGCATGTTGTTATACTATAGATTTTGTCATTCAATTTGAGTATGGGTCTAAGCCTGGAACAAAGTGTTATTTTTTTTCCTGTTATTATTTTGCTGGTGAACCAGTTGATGTGCCACTACAATGTCTAATCCTGCATATAAGAGCCCTCATGGAAAGATAACCTTTCCGGAGGTTTCAGTACCTGTTTTCTTTTTTTGGAATATTGTCTGGAAATTTGACTTCCCCCTCATTCAAAGCATTTTGTTCATTTTGTTTATGTACCAACATGGCCTGCATGTTAGTTAAAATCAGTTACTCCATAATATATTAAGAAAGGGAATATGCAAATAGAGGGATCGGAAGTTGTAAATAGTTACAAGTGTTTTAGCATGGTGCCTATGCCTTTCAAGATTCATTGAGTCCAGCCAAACAGAACATCTTTCCCTAAAATCGTGTACCAACAACATCCAATGGTTGTCTTGGAGAACCGGAAAGAATATCTGCAAGAGGAACTCCGATATATTTATTTCCATGTTTCTAGCGTCTTTCAATCAACCTTGATTTTGAATTGTTGCTCTTTTACCTTTTTATGATTTGGTTTTATATCATAAAGCCTTTCATTGACACCAGACAAGATATTTCCCTGAACAATGCCACCATTGCAATTAGGAAACAATTAAAATTACACACACGATGCAACCTTAAACGACAAAATTTGTTTAATAAAATTTACTTACAACTTCAAGGGCCCGATTGGATGCCGTATAAGTTTTGGGTGTATTATTTATGAAGGGGGTATAAGATAGTAAGGGGTATTAGTTAAGAAGGGAGGGCCCACGTTGATGTGATATTTATAGAGGGTGTATTAAAAAGTAGATGATTTGGATGATGTATTAGAGAAAAGGGATAAATTAATACTTGGTTTGGATGAAGGATAAATTGGGTGTATTAGGAAGGGTGTATGATGTAAAAAGCTATCAAATGACTTATTTGCCCTTGTGCAGTGTTAGATTATTCATTTGATTAACCATATAATCACTTGGCCTCCAACTTTGATTAATTTTGTTCACAAATAATCAATAATAATTTAGTTAATTAATATAATAATTAAATATATTATTTAATATATAAAAAATCGTTTTTTAAGTGCTTTATTATAGGAGTATTTTTGTTATTTTGTTTATTATGAAATGTAAAATGTTAAGTTTATTTTATACAATACCTTATTTTCTTTTGTTCTTGTGTAGTGTTAAATTAGATTATTGATTAGATTAAATATATAATTAGAAAATCCAATACAATTAAATATTTTTTCATTATTAACCAATAATAAATTCCTTAACTAATATATTAATTAATTTGATAGTCAAAAAAATATAAAAAATCATTTTTTAGGTACAAAGCACCGGATAATTTTTTCACAATCAATATTGGAAGGTTGGATTGCCTTGATTTCCTAGGTGCAAAGCACCAGATAATTTTCTCATTATTATTATCGACAACAATCGATCTCGATCTCTTTTTCTTCTTCAGATCTGAGAGTCCCTCGCCATCTCAGAGTTCCTCGCCGGAGTCTCCCTCTCGCACGGTCTCTCTCCCTCTCACTCGCCCATCACTGACGACTATTCCACTCTCCCCAGATCAATTAAATCCCTTTGCTTCTGCATCCGTCCGACGGCGGCGAAGAACCAGACGACGTCATACTCTCTTCGGTGATGTAATCTCCGACGACGGTCTGCTGTCTTTCCGGCGCTCTGCTCTCTCTCACTGTAATCGTTTCTCTCTCTCTCTCTCTCTCTCTCTCTCTCTCGCTTTGCGTGTGTGTCTCTGTGTGGAGAAATTATTCGCTGCCCCAAGGGCAACACGTGTATTTGCCGCCTTCCACCTTCTTCTTTTTTTTGAAGATGCCTCCCACCTTAAATCTACTTACATGCGTTTTCTTCTCCCTCTGTCCCACTAGACACAGCCTTTTTTCTAAAATTAAGTATTTTAAATTTCAATCCGTTTGAATGGGTGAAAAGATTTTATTTGTTTTATCATTTAATTCTAAAGGGTCATAATTGAATTTTGACTATATGGCGCTCGTTGATTAGCCCTAAGAAAGTCGTAGAGTCAAATATCTCTTAGGACTAACCAACGAGAGCCCTAGAGTCAAAATTTAATTATGACCCTTTAGAATTAAATGATCAGATAAATAAAATCTTCTCACCCATTCAAACGAATTGAAATTTGGAACATTTAATTTTTCAACCTTCAGTTTATATATTAAAAAATATAGTTAAAAAATTAAGTGTTCCAAATTTCAATCCGTTTGAATGGGTGGGAAGATTTTATTTATCTGATCATTTAATTCTGAAGGGTCATAATTAAATTTTGACTCTAGGACTCTCGTTGGTTAGTCCTAAGAGATATTTGATTCTACGACTTTCTTAGGGCTAATCAACAGGAGTCCTATAGTCAAAATTTAATTATGACCCTTTAGAATTAAATGATAAAAAAATAAAATCTTTTCACACATTCAAACGGATTGAAATTTGAAACACTTAATTTTAGAAAAAAGACTGTGTCGAGTGGGACAGAGAGAGAAGAAAACGCATGTAAGTAGATTTAAGGTGGGAGGCATCTTCAAAAAAAAAAAAAGGTGGGAGGCGGCAAATACACGTGTTGCCCTTGGGGCAGTGAATAATTTCTCCTCTGTGTGTGAAGGGGGCAGATGAAGAAGGGAATGAGGGAGGGTAGAATGGTCAAAATTCCGGGTGTATTCAACCGGCTAATTTATTGCTACCCCTGGGGGTGTCTATAATTTATCCCCCTGAGGGGGGATTAGCCTGGATATGGGAAGAGGGGGGATTAGCTAATACACCCACACAAATGGCATCCAAACGGCGCAAAAAATGTCATGTCAAGCCCTTATACGGGTGTATGAGCTAATACACCCTTCCAATACAACATCCAATCGACCCCCAAGGGTAGAGAAGAAGTGACATCTAGGCATGTAGTCTCTCAGGATGTCGATGTAATCATCCACAAGCTACAGGTTCAGTGATAAAGTTAGTAAGTACAAAAGCTGAGCATTTGATGTTACCTATAAATTGTGGGCATATGTAGCCATAGAAACCCACACACACAAACACAAATGTTTAAAGTTCCTTACAAAATTTGAAACGTCTTGTCCCTCCCTCAATTCTCCCCTGTACACATGTTCTATACTGCAGAGACAAGAATCAGACCATATTTGTTAACAGTTGTAAAAGATACAAGGGACATTGTATGTCAGTCTCACGGGCAACTTTAGTCGACAACTAATAGAGTAAACTCATCAAATTTCGCTCTGATAACTAAAAGAACTCATTATATTTACCCAGAGTCAATTTCCTCATTCTCCTCAACAGTTGGAGTATAGAACAAATGTTTCTGCAACCAATCCTGCATTAGAAAATAACAATTTAATGCATAGAAAGTTCCTAACCCCACAGGAATTTTTTTTTTTTTTTTTTGGAGAGTTGGCCATTAAGGCACAAACTAGGAAGCACCGACAGTCTGACACGCCTCGGGGTCCCAGTAACCGTGTCGGACACGCCAGGGTCAAGCTCGGATACGTATCAGATACACCATTTGGCGTGTCCCACTATGTTTTTATAGGTTTGCAAAAGTTAAAGGGCTTTTAAGTGCAAACACACTAGAAGATAAATTGTAACCCAATACCTTTGATCCCTTTATTGAAACAACGACATGGGATTCTGTTGGGGGGTCCACAACTGTATCACCAGCTGGAAAAGACTCTTGAATTTTTTCAATTTCCACACTGGACAAAGAAATCTTCTTGGGAATCCAGATCAAAGGAATGGTACTACTAGTTTTCATGTCAAGGTGTTGCATAGCCCATATCTGCATTATTTATGTAAATGGGTCTTCATGAAACTCTACATACCCTTTA
>CM033791.1:3654487-3879243 GCA_019656835.1 Rhododendron ovatum
TTCTATCGTTAATTACTTACTCAACCACTATATATTGTCACTTATATGAGATAAATAAATAATACATTAGTTAACAAATTCAATCAAATATATTAATTTTTTTTTTTTGGTAAACAATCAAATATATTAATTTAAAATATTAAATTAAAGCAACACTTTCGACCCATTAGCCATTACGGGTCGAAATATATTAATAGACCGTATTGACTTAAACAAATACGGGACTTGTTTACTCCGCTGAAAATCGGTAGAAGGCTCTTTGAGTTGCCTTGGGCGTAGAAATCATTGAAAGTCGTCCAATTGAGAAAGCAAACCCAAGGTTCCGAATATCGTACCCGCTAGAGTATTGGATTTCCTACCAATATCGGTGAGATACCAGATACCGTTTCAGATTTATTGCTATTAACGTTATTTCCTCACATAAAAGAATTTATTAGAGTAATATACACATTTATTTGAAATAAATAAAAAATAATCTGGTATTTGTCCAGTATGTGCCGGTATCACTGGTACAGGCTGGTATCGACCGATATTTGAGCGAAAATAAAATTAGAGGTGTAGGGTACCGGATTTGAATAATACCGGTACATACAGGCCAGCCGGTATGGTACAAGATTCATAACCTTGAGCAAACCTGGAGTTAGTCATGTGTTTTCATGTCAGCCCAGGGCTCAAGCCCAAGTGGTCGTGAGGGGGCACTTAAGTGCCAAGAGGTAGATCTCAGGTTCGAGTAAAAGAAGACGATGTATTCTTTGTATTTTGGCTAACCCAATAATGAGGATTAGCCGTGTATATATAGATCAACGCTGACAAGGCAAAATAAGGAAAGAACAGAAATTATGGCCAAAACAGATGGCCTAAAATAACGTAATGAGATACCATAAGATATGCTAAATAATTCCTAATTCCAACACTCCCCCTTAAGCTGGTGCGAAGATATCAACCAAACCCAGCTTGATAATTGAGGACTGCAACAATGTTGGGCACACAGACTTAGTGAAGATGTCTGTTCAGATGAAGGGGCAAATGAGGGAGTCATAACACCAGACCGAACTTTCTCACGAAGAAAATGAATGTCTACCTCAATATGCTTGGACCGTTCATGACGAATTGAATCACAAGCAAGCATAATAGCTGACTTATTGTCACAAAATAAATGAGATGCTTCATGCACCACAAAGCCCAACTCTGCCAGAATAGATTGGAGCCAAAGTATTTCACACATGCCTTGAGCCATAGCTCGATATTCAGCTTCAGCAAAAGATCTTGAAACTATAGCCTGCTTCTTACTTTTCCATGATATAAGATGATTACCATAGAAAGTACAAAATCCAGAGGTAGAGCGTCTATCAGTCATAGATCCCGCATAATCAGCATCACTAAAGCACGAGAGACTAGACTGAATACCAAAAGAGAAAAATAAACCGAGACTAGGGCAAGTCTTGAGATATCTCAAGATATGAAAGACAACATCCAAATGAGTCGTGTGCGGAGCATGCAAATGGTTAACAACACTTACTGCAAATGTTAGATCAGGTCTGGTATTGGTTAAGTAAATTAGGCGACCAACCAGACGTTGGTACATAGACGGGTTTGAAAGTACCTCTCCAGATTCAATAGAGAGTTTCAAGTTTGGATCCATAGGAGTAGAGGCAGGTTTACGTCCCAACATCCCGGTGTATTGAAGAATATCCAATACGTACTTCCTTTGAGAAAGAGATATCCCATAGCGAGAACGAGCAACCTCAATACCTAGAAAATACTTAAGTGCACCTAAATCTTTAATGTCAAATGTCTGGCCAAGATCCTCTTTAACCTGAGCTATGCCAAATGCATCATCTCCAGTAAGAATGATATCATCAACATATACCAATAAGATAATTCAAGGGCCATCAGAACGACGACGAATAAAGCAAGTGTGATCAGAGTGACACTGAATAAAGTTCATGGATAAGATAATAGCATTGAAACGGCTAAACCACACTCGAGGCGACTGTTTCAACCCATAGAGAGACTTACAAAGATGACATACCTTCTTAGCATACTCCCCCTCAACCCCAAAAACCTGGAGGGGTGTCCATGTAGATAGTTTCATCCAAGTTCCCGTGAAGAAAAGCATTTTTTACATCAAGCTGATGAAGTGGCCAAGAATAAGAGGTAGCCAACGAAACAAGGAGGCGAACAGTGGTCAACTTAGCAACAGGCGCAAAGGTAGCCCCAAAGTCTTTACCAAGAACTTGGGTAAAGCCTTTGGCCACAAGGTGCGCTTTATATCAATCAACCGGCCCATCAGCCAAGTATTTCACACTAAAAACCCACTTACACCCCATAGTTTTCTCACCAGAGGGTAACGATACAAGCTCCCAAGTTTGATTATGTTCCAAGGCTTCCATTTCGGTTTGCATGGCGGCGATCCACTTAGGATTCTAAAGAGCCTCAATCACAGACCGGGATATGTATCTGAAAGACCATCATAAGAGACATACTTGGAGATAGAATGATTAGTACAACTAAGCCAACCATAACGAGAAAGAGGGTGACGATCACGAGAAGGATAACGACGAGAAATATTGGAAGAAGGAGCTAGAGAGGATGAAGAAGTACCTGAACCCATATCCAAAGAGGACTCTGGCAAAGGGGGCGGAGCGCGAGGGCTACGAAAGTATGTCTGCAAAGGAGGACCTGCAGAAGGAGGAGAGGCGGAAGGAGACACCACCAAGTCAAAAATGGGAATTGGTCGAGCACTCGGTGATGACTCCACCATAGAGGAAGACATAAGGGTGTCCTACAAGATAGAATTAGAACTGTAGAAGGGAATATCCTCATAAAAAAGTGACATCAAGAGAATGGTAGAGGTGACGAGAGATAGGACCATAACATCTATACCCTTTGGACATAGCAGAGTACCCCAAAAAGATACACCGAATAGATTTATTATCTAGTTTAGTCCGAGTGGGACTGTGATTTTGAACAAAGCAAGTGCAACCAAAAACCCTAGGCAACAAGGGAAACAACGTGCCATCAGGCTTAAGTACCTGAAGTGGTGCCAAGCCATGCAAAATTCAACTAGGGGTGCGATTAATCAGGTACACCGCAGTAAGAGCGGCCATATGCCAATAGAACTTTAGCACATGCATACCACAAAGAAGGCAACGAACAACAGACATAATGTGATGATTTTTTCGTTCCGCAACACTGATCTGTTCATAAGTGTAAGGACATGTAAGTTGTTGGAGAATACCTTTCTGATTTAGTTCAGAATGAAACCCATTTGAAATATATTCCCCACCATTATCAGAACGAATATTACGCACAATCGTACGAAATTAGGTTTTAATCATTTGAAGAAATTGAGTAAAAAGGGGTAAAACATCAGATTTCTTTTTCAACAAATAAACCCAAGTGCAGCGAGTATGATCATCAAGAGATGGTCCCAATATATCGGAATGAATAATATCAAACATGCTAGAAGCTCGAGACATGCGAGGTATATAACTAGTGCGCGTATGTTTAGAAAGTTCACAAACCACACATTGAAATTTGTGATCCTTACAAGCTCGACTCAAAGAAGGAAATAGCAAACATAAATCCTAAAAATTTGCATGTCCCAAACGGGCATGCCACAAATCCAAAGTTTTAAGAGAGAAGACATAAGAATGAGAAATAGGCAAGATAGACGCCTGAAGACTAGATGAAGTAGGAAATGATGGTGGCGGTTCCCCAAAGAAGTACAGCCCATCGCGCTTATAGCCCTTGCCAAAAATCCTCTTCGACCTCAGATCCTGGAAAAGGCAGTAAGTGGGTAAGAAAATGACTGCACATTGAAGATTTTTAGCAAGGCGGTTGACAGATAACAGATTAAAAGCAAAATTAGGAATATGCAAGACTGAAGAAAGAGTAATATCTGGAGATAGAGACACGTCACCCTTATTGCAAATAAGATGGAACCATTAGCAAGGCAAACTGTTTGGTTGGCATGAATAACAGGAGAAGTAAACAATGACAACTCACCAGTCAAATGATCATTGGCACCAGAATCCATAACCCAAGTAGGTTTCGCAGACCGAACATGAAAAGCGGTAGGAGTACCTGCGGCAAGCATGGCGGTGGCCGTATGAGAGGTGCCCTGAGCCCGGGCATTGAGATTCCCAAGCTGCTCCTGAAGTTGTCCAATCTGGGACTGAAGGTGGCTATAATCTGTATGGGTAGGAACTTGAAAGCTGCCAGTTTTTTCAACAAGGGCAGCAGTACGAGAGGGGCCAAATGGGCTATAATTGCTGGACAACCGATTCCGAGTGAAGTGTTGCTTCAACTCAGGATGAAGTTTGAAGCAACGGACTTTAAAATGCCCACTCTCATTATAGTGATAGCAAATAATCTTCCTAGACGGAGGACGAGAGCTAGAGCTAGCCGCAAAGGCCATCTGATCAGTCACAGGAGAGGAATCAGGGGTAGGAAGAAGACCTTGTGGCTTTACAATGCGACGACGATGCTCCTCACTATCAATAGTAGCGAAAACCTCATACAAAGATGGCATAGGAGAGGTGTTTAAAATCTGAATGCGAAGAGGCTCAAACTCAGATTTTTTCAAACCCATCAAAAAACTGATAAATATGCTGACGATTAAGCCGTTTGACCATAATAGAGGCAGCATCGGCCGGAAAGTCACTCATGGGCTCATATTGAGCCAACTCTTCCCAGCGAGACTATAAATACCCAAAAAATTCACCAACCGAGAGTTTGAGGGTTTCTTGAAATGCATGAGATATATCCTGATAAAGCTCATAAACACGAATATCATTCCGGGCATGGGTGTACATTTGTGTCAAGGAAGCCCATAAACGAGGGGCTATGTCGCAATACATAAACATGTTGTAGATGTGTTCCTCCATAGAGTTGAAGAACCAACCCAAAAAAATGTAGTTGTCGATATCTCATTGAGCACGTTTGGGATCATCAACTGACGGTTGTTTTTCAGTCTCGAGAAGCCAACCAGATTTTCCTTTGCCTCCAAGAAATAGATGAAAAGTACAACTCCATGCCACAAAATTTTTACCATTCAAGAGAACACTCGTAACCCGGTGGGCAGGTGAATGGTGAGATATAGATAGTTCTGATTGGGACACAACAGGTGGTACCACACGAGACTCACGTGATTCAGTCATAGTAAATAATCACTCATAGCAATCGAGAATCTAGGAATCTGCCGGAGACACGGCAAACGAAGACAACTGCTACGGGAACAAAACGGTAGCCACAAGTAATTAAAGAGAAATAGGGAATCTCTTACCACATCAGCGAATTCAAGAACCCCTTGAAAGATAGGGGTAGAAGCAGCGGAGAGACGAGGAACCAAAGATACTATCCACCACAAGTGACTAGGGAAGAACCCTAGGGTTTGCGATGAGCAACCACAAAGGGGCTGCGGTCTCCCTCGGGAGGGTGGCGGGCCTAGGCGAGCCCTGTAGGGAGGCAGACGACTATGAGGGAGACGTCTTGATTGGGCAGAGTTAGATAGCTGATCGTATTTAGGGTGGAGGGATCAGGAGGCTCTGATACCAAAAAGAAGATGATATATTCGTTGTATTTTGGCTTTACCCAATAATGAGTTAATGGAGCCGTAGTAATCTAGTAACATCCTACTATGTGGCCAAAAAAAAAGTGTTTGCATGTCGTAGCATCATTGTACTGCATTCTTGGTCAGTACTCTGAGGCTATTCCTATACCCGATCATGCGATCGAGGCCCCAATCATGCACTAGCTAAGTTTCCGGATTCATGCAGTTGTGAGAAGCATATGCAATGATTGGAAAATTGAGAAGTCAATTATTTGCTATAACCGGGGTTTGGATATTCAAATTGGAGAAATTATTGGGGAAAAGGATAGCGACTTATTGGTATGTGGCCGAAGCCAATGTCCAAGCATTCCAATTTGATGAGGCGGAGAAGCTCTGTCAGTTGGTTCTTGAGTCTTGACATCCATGTTCTTGAGTCTTGACATCCATATCTCCTTCTTCTCCCCAAGGCGGCCAATGGGAGACTTACGGGGCTGATTGTAAGGACCCGTATTTTTATAAATTAATGAAAAGGTTTATTCGATATTATAATTAAGAAAAAAATTTGGGTTTTATTAAGTTTAAATGAATTGGGGTGAATGCGATGGGATTGTTTGTAGGAGTGTGCATGTGCAAATTTGAAGTGTGAGTAATATATATATGTGTGGGTGTGTATGTAGAGGAGTATTATACCCCTCACCCTCTCTCTCTAACTCCCGATCCCTCTCTTCCTCTCGGCACTCTCTCTCTCTCCTCCTCCAACACCCAAAACTTCACTCCTCACTCAAAATCCATGACAAATAACCTTTAACCCTTCATCCATTCTTGTTATTGAACCCGTATTTCGTTGGAGCAAGCTCGGGGAGGAATAATCTCGGAGGATTTCAACTTTCAAAGCTAGGGCTTGATCAATCTCGTTGAGTTTCGTTCTCCAAGTCGAGGTAGGGAATTCTTACTTTCTTTATATGTTTATGAGTGGATTCAATGTCCAAAACTTGCCTTGAATCGCTATTTGGAGGCCTTGGGTTTGCCCTTGAAATCTATCAAAGTCGTGCTGAAAAACCCAGGTGCTACATGTACCAGTGTTTACCCGGTACATGTAGCAAACCCAGATTTCTTTGATTTTTCGTTCACTGGCTACATGTAGCACTCTTAACCGCTACATGTACCAAATTCAAATTATACCTTCTGTTCGCTGGCTATATGTAGCACTCTTAACTGCTACATGTAGCAAACTCAAATTATACCTTCTGTTCGCTGGCTACATGTAGCGCCTTAATCTTGCTATATGTACCAAACTGGAAATTTTTGAAAAGTTTCTCCTTCCATGGTTTGGACCTCCGATCACTTCTAATATCTTTTAAACACCTTCAAATCATCTCTAAGGTTGGTCGCTCGTATTCCAATGATTCGTAGATCATATTCATTCTTTTGGCTCTCGTTGTAGTTAAAGAAAGTGTAGAATTTAAATGAATATCATACTTGTGCGTTTGTCTATGCATTCGGGTTATTGCGTGAGTAGTGTGACTTGTTTTATGAATAATACGGACTTGACATACGTCATGCTTTACCATATTGAGGCCTGAAAAATGAAAAGTCACGACTTAGAATGACAGAACGAAATGAAGAAAGCCACGGATCCATTATGAGGTGGGATGCCGGAAATGGGACGCACGGGGTCCTAAATGCCCGAAAGTGCACAAGAAAGCCACGGATCCACCAAATGGTGCGATGCCGGAATAAATTCAGGACGCACGGGGTCCCAAATGCCCGGAAAGGGAATCGAAAACACTTGCTACTATGAAAACAGAGAATTTAGAGATCATTAAGTGACGTGAATATGAAAGGGGTTGATTATCAAGTATTATTCTCTTGCTCTTGTCCACGTGGGAATCTATCTTGTATCAATGTTCATCTCGGTGCATTATCCATTTCATATGCATATAGTTTGAGCAAGGATTTCTCTACTGGGCTAGTGTAGCTCAACCTACTATTATTTTCAGGTACACCTCAAAGCCATTGATTTGGAGCGCTTGTCGTGCATATGACTCCATTCTTTTGAAAGCTAACACCGAGGAATTATCATGGCATCTTTTTGTAAAATCCTTTTGAAGATGTAATCCTAATTCCTATCATATTCTTTTGACTTACTCTTTTGGGATTATTGTCTAAGTAATTGGGGCCGGAGTGCCATAAATTGTAAACTTTAGCTTAATGATTCTTTTGAACGGATTATGGGAGATAATTTGGGGTATTATGAAGTACTATCGTGATGGACTATTATCGGAAATACAATCAGTAATATGTTAAAAATCCAGGGCGTGACACTGATTTTGGAATCAAAGAGAGAATACGAAGCTGCACTTGAGCATTATGTTTTTGCAAGTATGTCAATGCTATAAGGTGGGCATGGCTTCCACTGGTTGCAGTATTGGATACGTACTTTTTTTTTTTTTATCGGCATTGGCGATACGTACTTACCTTTGGCTAGAAGAAATCTTCTCCTTTCGGTGTTGCTCTAAACGAAATGGGCCTTGTGTGCATACAACTTAAAGTGATAAATGAGGCTGCGGAGCTGTTTGAAGAGACAAGGTGTAAATTGGAAAGTGAGTATGGACCATGCCCGCCGAAACGCCTAGGGGAATTTATAGCAATCGTGCTGTAACTTATGATGCACTGGGCAGGTATCTAATATTCTTCCATCTTTTTTCCTCTTTAAAAATCGAACACTTTTTTATGATGCTATATTGTTTATCCTTGAACATGTTTTCATGCTTCATAGTTCATAAGTTCTAGATGGAAACAATGGTTTGGGTGGTGAAACAGGATCAAGATTAGAGAACTCTGTACAATTCTGAATTTCAAGTTCCTGTTTTTCTGTAGGCAGGATAAATGATGCTATTGAATTATTGGAATATGCTGTTGGGATCAGAGGAAAAGCTTGGAACAGCAAATTCTGAGGGCGACAAGCAGAGGTTAGCCAAGTTATTGAAAGAAGAAGGAAGGGTTAGAAACCGGAAACGTACATAGGTCACTGGAAACCTTCCTTGACACCAACTTGCAGTTACCATGATGATGTTGATGTACAAAAATATGTTTTTACTGTGAATATATATTAGATTACTGGTCAGACTTGCCTACGCAACTTTGGGCTTTGGCTCTAAAATTGTCGACTATTTATTCTTTGGGATGAGGGTGAGGAAAATTGTTGCAGATGTATTTTTATAGGGGTTGATGGGATTCCTTTGTTATTCCTGTGTCACTTTCATCATTTTATATACCCTACTTCAGTAAAGAACTTGTGGGATTCAGTTTGCATCGTTGTTACACGAAACTGCCTACTAGAAAACTTCAACTGCAACCCCTTAACAAGCGAACTGTGATGCGGATCGACCTGTCATCTTGAGCCCTTTTCGAGTTGATATGTATCAGTGTGGTTCACTTTCTTCAATTTTGGTAACTCAAGGTGCCCCGGACCAGTTTAGATGCACCTCGACTATTCATGTGAGACCAATCTCCAAATGGACTTGCTCCAAAAGAGTCGGTAGCAGCTAGGACGTTTTGAACTTGCTCAACCTAAGGGAGAAGACCACTAAGTCCTAAGCCTTGACGGCCAGTTGACCATCCGGCCAAACTAAGCATCTTCAATATTATTGTTTCATATAAATATACCTGGTACCAAATTCTTCAAGGCTCGATCTTAAACAGAAACCAAAAATACACATTACACAATATGATAGTCTCATTATTTACATTGTAAAAGAGTACTCCACAGTCTTGTAGACCCATTTTTTTGGTAACTAAATGGACCCCTACTTAAACACTCTTTTAGACACCTATTTTACAAGAAAACAGGCTGCTATTGTTTGGCAAGCATTATGATAATCTAGGCAATGAAGGGCTTCGGTGTTCATGGAGAGTGGAAAGCATCTGCAACTGAAACCGGAGGGTCGGAAAGGGAGCCATCAACAATGAGCTTTGCAATTAGTTTGTTGGCCGCTTCAGAGTAGTGTATACCATCCCACCTTATGTATTTTGACGGATCAGCACAACATTTTTCACAGTCCACCCGATATTTACCGTACCTTGCACAGCAAAATTTCATTGGATCATGACAACCTGCCATCAGATCAGAATTCCATATTAACAGTTAGATGTGCTCAAGCCTTAGTACGCAACAAGTCTCTTGACAAGAGGCTCTATATGACTCAAACTAGAATTAAATACTCTCTTCGTTTCCTGTTGTTAAGTCCCTTCATGAATGTGCATTTTCTGGAAAAAAATAAAATATTTCCTCCACTTTAATCAAGGAAGTATGCTTTTTATGTTCACATTTTTTCAGAAAGGAGCCAACATAAGGGAACAGAGGGACTAGTAAAAGTAATGCTGCGCACTTGGAAAAATTTCGCATAGAAGTGTTCAGGAAACACTGAAGTCATTCCTGTGTCCTATTGGCCACATTGAGGGTTTTCACAACAAATTTGAGACTTTTTTTCCCACAAAAGTTGTGTTTTTGTACTGATTTCAAGTGGCAAGTTTACCTGACTTCTTTGCGTTGCTTATCAGTGAGTATTTAGCTGACAACACATCAACATAAGTAAGTGCTGAATGTGCAAGTTTTGCCCTTAGATTGGAGACGACGTCATTTAGCTGCTTGTTGAACTCGTTAGTCACCTCATTCTGAGCCTTGTTGCACCCATTTTTGTCCAAATTTCTGGGCTTTGAGTTGTCGAAGATGACGGTGAATCGTGGCTCGCATCCGAGTGGCCCCATGTTATGTAGCCAGAATACCCTTCCTCGTACAATCGCTGAAACATATTCATGAGAAACTCTAGTAGCAATCCATAGCATACAAAAAACAGTGCAGTAAAACGATACAGTATGATGTGGCAAACTTAAGTCTTACAACTGCTCCCAAAAAGCCTAGTCTAGAAAATCATTTCGAAAATCTTATTCGCACATCATTTTATACAAGTACGCTATTAGCAAATCACGAAAAACTAGCATTTTCCGAGAAAAGTGGTGGTGTTCTTCTTTACGTGGATTGCTTGGGAGAGCTTTTCAAGGATATCAGGAATCGATGCTCGTAACTTTCTGACCCTCCGGTATCAGTTGCAGATGCTTACCACTCTCCATGAACTCCAATGCCTTCATTGCCTAGATTATCATAACGCTTTCCAAACAATAATAGCCCGTTTTCTTGGAAAACAGGGGTCTACAACTACAAGAGTGTTAACCAGGGGTCTATTGCCCAAAAAAATGGGTCTACAAGCCAGTGGAGTATGCTTTTACACTGTAAATAATCAGATTGTCATATAGTGTTGTTTTGCTTTCTGTTTACGAGATTGTCCCTGTCTCTCTCTTGTTTCTAGGTGGTACTTATTTGTACTTTCAATGCACTCCCGGTCAGATAATACGATGAAAATCTCTAAACATATGATGATTAATTTTCAAGATTTGATCATGTAACTGCATGTTATTTGCAGCTGAAGAACTGGGATTGTCATACTTGAGAGTGCATACCTAGACTCTATTGGAACAAATTTCAGTCATGTTGCTAACTTTGCTGTGGATCAGGTTCCAGTATTCGTCTAGGAGGCTAAAGCCCTTTGTTTTTTTTTTTTTTTTTTAAACTGCAAAAATATTATTAGAATACCTCGATAATGGGTATATTGAGGGAGAAATGAGGGGAAATTTTTTCAACAAGGAGTTGAGGAAGAGGCTAAAGCCCTTGGACCTGCAAATAACTCAGTCCATATACTATCTCGTGGTGCTGCTATTTACAAAAAACTTGGCAATAATGGTACGTCACTTTGGAAACTACAATCACTTTATATGAACCTTTGCTTAGTTTAAAACTGTTTTCCCAATTAGGTAAATTATCAACAAAATTGGGGCACCGATGCTGTCTACTGGTGTTAAACAAATGGCTTCGATTATTATCAACCAATCCAACAAAACACAATTAGTGGCCACCATTTAATTTTACACATGAGATCAAGAAATTATTCATAACTTAGTACTATAGGGAGTTTTTTCCCACACACATTTACTTATATTGTAAGAATTTTTTTCATCTGAGGGATTTTCCATGGCCAATTTTATAGAGCTTTTCTAAACTAAATTGAAAAATTGATCTAATTAAAGAGAATACTATAAGTGGTGTAGGGCCCGGCACCCACTCCCGTTCAGTCCTGGAGGAGGAAGAAAGGTGAACAACAACTAGTGAGTTTGGCTAATTAAGAGAGGAGACAGATTTTCAAAGAGAGGGAGAGACCATCTCAGAAAAGATGGAACTACGTTTGACCTGACTCCCAGTACACCGAGATACGTAGGCAGTCCTAATGACTTGGGTTCGGTCACGATTTATGCCTCCTCGTCGACCCCTCCAAATCACTCGTCCATTCCTTCATTTTAAACATGCTAACTATTCTTTACCTCTCCAGTACATTTTATTGTCATGAATATATTGGACTCTATTTTAAACCCGAGGAGTCAGTCATGATTTTGACTGCTCCTACACCGCTTCACAGAAATTACCAAGAAAATCACTTTTAGCTAAACACAATATATGTTGACACCATAATCATTGAATACCATATTTCCATTTGGCCGTAGCACTAACGACTATGCCGCTCAAAATCAACTACTAACAAACGAAAGAGATAAAAAAAAAAGAAAAGAAAGGATTTCTTACTTCCTAAATTCTTTATTTGGACAACAAATTAAATCATTATCCTAGGTGGGATAAGCGACACCCCATTAATTAATGACACAAATTAACACATAACACACTTACGTGTTAATTTGTGTCATTAATTAATGGGGTTTTCGCATATCTGATCTTGGGTATTGATTTAGAAGGTTTGCGCGAATTAGAGCTCTTCTGGACTTTGATCATGGTGGTTTGACAGAGAGAGAGAGAGAGAGAGTATACAGGAGGAGTGTTGTATCTCTTTGGAAGGAAATAAATACTCCTAACTTATTTGTAGAGAGAGATTAGCTATCTATCAGTGTTTGTTATAAGCACAACGTTATTGCTAATAACTAGGAGAATAATTAGAAAGTATGACTAGGTTGTATGCCAACTGGAAAAGGAGGAGGCTGCTATCCCTTTGACGGACAACAGGCCGCTGTCTGGGTTAAAATATTATCCTCTCCAGCTCGAAAACGTGATCCAAAACAGTTACTTGAAAGATCTCATCACGTACTACGGTTCTGCAAAAATAAAATTGATCAAAAATCGATAATCTAGTGGACGAATCACCTGTTTACGGGGCTGTTATCAATGTCTAAAATATTAAACCAAAAATTATGTCAAAAAGAGTGATTCGCTCACTAAGTTATTCATGTTCGATCGACTAATTTTTTTGCAGAGGCCATAGTAAGGGATGAAATTTTTCAAATGAATATTTCAGATCAAATTTTCGGGCTCCATATTGTTTTGGCCCGGGTAGCTAGATTGTTGTCCCTCAGCCCCCCTTCCTCCACTGAAAAAGCCTTTAGATATAGGCAGTAAAAATAACGTTAGTGGTCTCATTAATAGGAGGGGGAAAAAAGAGACGAGTACTATACCGGTTCCGCTAACAACTTATTTTGGACATTGATAACAGCACTGTAAACAGGTAATTCATTAATTTACTAGATTATTGATTTTTGATCAACTTAAAAATGGTCTTTGTTCAAAATATTTGGGTAAAAGTAAAAAAATTTACTTTTCCGAGTCATCTTGTCAAGACAAATCAATAAGTCATAAAAAATTTGGCACAAAACTAACAAACGCGGGAAAAAAATTTGATTTTTACCTAAATATTTTGAACAAGGACCACTTTTAAGTTGAAAAAGTAAGTGTTAAGGCGAATCAAAAAGTCAAAAAAAATGGACGCAAAACGAACAAATGTGAAAAAAATTAAAATAAGGACAAAACTAAAAAAGTGAAATAAGTTGTTAATAGAGTGGGGGACAAATTGGTTAGCAACTAACCACCCCCAGATATTACTAACGTTCATTACTTGCTCGCCACTATTGTCACTTATATGTGATAAATAATAAATCAGTCGACAAATCTAATTAAATATTACCGTAAAATATTAAAATAAAACAACACTTTGGACCTATTAGCTATTACTAGCTGTTATGATATAAGAGAAAGAAATAATATTGTATTGAATTGTGTGTTCCGTACAAATGAGATGGCTCATATATATAGTGTGAGCCATGCACTACTAGAAAATTTCCGATAGGTGACGAAAAAGGTGGTGACGAAATTTACTATTTTACTATAGATAACGAAACAACAAAATTTTCGTCATCAAAAGTTACTATAGGTGACGAAAAACAAATTTTTCGTCACTAAAAATGACTTTCGGAGACAACCTATAGGTGACGATTGAAATAGTAAATTTCGTCACCTATAGCTTGTCTCCAAAAATCACTTTTGGTGACAAAAAATAAATTTTTCATCACCTATAATAACTTTTGGTGACGAAAATTTTTCTGTTTCGTCAGCTATAGTAAAATAGTAAATTTCGTCACCACTTCTTTCGTCACCTATTGAAAATTTTCTAGTAGTGATGATACAATAAAGGAAAATACAATCACAATCTCAATCACAATCATATAAAAAAATCATAATGTTTGATTTGATCTTATAATCTAGAATATTCTAACAGCCCTCAAACTCAAGGTGGTAAAGTAGAGACCAACTTGAGTTTGGAAACTAAGTCATGAAAACGCTCAGGAGGGTGCGCTTGTGGTGTTTGAATAGGGTTATAAATGAAATTACCAATTTAAAAATTATTCTTTAACAATATATTCAAGATAATATGCGCAAGTAAAAGAGAGAGTTAGAGAGATAGAACCCGATTATAGTGGTTCGGCTCGGATTTGTCCACGGTCCGGCCTAGTTCACTTCTCCTCAAGCAACTACTTGAAGGTTCCACTAATCTTCAAAAAAATTACAAGTAGTAAGTCTTGCGGGTGCTTACAACGACCTTATCCCCTAGTTTTCCCGAGGAGCTAATGCAACCGCAGGAGTTTTTTCCGAAAACCTCTCAAAAACAATAACACCCAAGTTCAAACCCGAATTTGGTCTTCTAAGATTTCAAGTGTTTGACTCAAACACTCCCTTAAGAATTACAGGCATGTGGAGAAAGTATGAAAATTATTGCTTACATCAAATTTTCTCTCAAGAAAAATATGAAAGTGGAAGAACAAGGAGAATTTTGGACTTGATCTTTGGAGAATTTGCTATTGGAATGATATGTAATGTTGTAGCTTAGATTAGTACTCATCAATGAGTTCTTGAAGCCTTATATAGCCATCCATCCACCTACTAGCCGTTAATAAAATATTGGAGCCGTTGGAGAGATAATTTAGGAAAAATATAGCCGTTGGGATTTTGCTGATCTGCAGAAATATACTACCGGTTATCCAGCCGATCGACCGGAAGGTCGTCCGCTCTCTCAACCAATCTGCCATCCAGTGAAGTTCGGTTAACAACCTCTTCTATTCAAACAGTCGGCCTGTCAATCGGTTTGTCAACCTGTAGCTCAAAAATTCATATGAATAATTCCGTTAAAGCATGTATTGAGTTTACTGTGTCTTTGTATTAAATTTTGAATTCACAGGACTTAAAAAGCAATTTTACAAGGTTGGGAAAATTAGTCCGAAAATGACTTGGCGATAAATATAAAAACATCATCAAAATAATTAATCTGATTTTCAGACAATCATCAAAATAAATATATAATTGTAATACATATAATTTTCCAACAAATTAATATGCATACATTTTTCCAATAAACATGTTGACGCACAAAGTGACAGTCAATCTCGATGTGCATGGTGTGATCATGAAAGACATCATTGCGAGCAATCTGGATGGCACTCTAGTTGTCACAACAAAGGGTAGTACCAGTGGAATGGTGAACACCCATATCGGTAAGTAGTCATCGCAGCCATAGGAGTTCCTGGGTGGTATCTGCCAAAGCACGGTATTTGGCTTCAGTACTTGACCAAAAAACACCAGTTTGTTTCTTACTGCGCCAAAAGATAAGGGAATCACCAAGAAAGAAACAATAGCCTGTGATAGAACGACGATCGGTAGGATCTCTAGCTCAATCTGCATCAGAGTAAGCTCGTAGCTCTAAGGGTGAATGAGCAGCGTAGTGGGGACCATAAAACAAAGTCCCTTTGACATAGCGAAGAATACAAAGAACAACATCGTAATGGGTCGTCTGTGGGGAAGATAAAAATTGGCTCACAAGATGAACAACATAAGCTATGTCCGGTCGAGTAACTATGAGATAAACAAGACTGCCAACCAATTAACGATACATGGTGGCATATGATACCATCTAGAGGAGTAAGGCGAACATTGGGCTTTAGAGGATTTCAGGCATTCTTGCAATCAGTGAGGCTAGCACGAAAGAGAAGGTCATAGGCATATTTGGCTAGTGAGAGATAATACCAGAGGGATTTGAAGAGATTTCAAGGCCCAAAAAATATTGTAGCTTACAAGACCCAAATCCTTCATTTCAAAATTTCGGCTGAGGAGATTCTTGAGTTCAGTGATACCAATACTATCTTCCCCAGTGATTATCATGTCATCAACGTAGAGGAGAAGGAAAATAGTACCATGCTTAGATTTCCTAATGAACAAGGCAGAATCATGTGGACTAGATGAAAATCCGAATGTTGGAATTTTAGTGCTGAACTTGGCGAACCATGCGGGAGGAGCTTGTTTGAGGCCATAGAGGGCACGACGAAGCTTACAATTTTAGTGCTGAACTTGGCAAACCATGCACAAGGAGCTTGTTTGAGGCCATAGAGAGCATGACGAAGCTTACAGACCTTGTTTGGAGGATGAGTATTGTAACGCCCCGATTTTTGGGAGCGTCCATTTAAATAAATTTTCAACATTTATTAAAAATAAATTCATTACAAACTAAATGAACATTTAACAAATATAATAGGAAGGGCACTAGAGTAAACTCTACTCCTCACGTCGTACGTTCTTCTTCATTGGCAAGACTCTGAGTAGCACCGTACTCCTCCAACTGGTAAACTTTGTTCGTCACCTAGGTCTGGCATAAAATGCCAGGGCCACAAAAGTAGCACCATGAGCTTTTAAGCTCAGTAGCTAACTCCTACCTCCATGTCCCATACACTAACAAAAATAGCATATAATAGTTTATCATTTTGCAAAAATTTCACATCACAGAGGTAAATAGAGATGTCGGTGTCTTCTCAAAGTTATCAAAGCATATTATAAATTGCGTCATCATTTTCCAAGTATCCATTCCACTTTCCATTATATCTCCTCAAGCACTTGGTTTCGCTAACCATCTTTCAGATTCCATCGGGCTCCCAAGCTAATTTTTCCACCCAAAAGCATTGATTTTGCTTACCATCTTTCAAATTCCATCGGGCTCTCAGGCTCACATACGCACACCTGAGCCATGATTCCGCTAACCATCTTTCAGATTCCATCGGGTTCTCATACTCACACACAAAGCCATGATTCCGCTAACCATCTTTCAGATTCCATCGGGTTCTCATGCTCACACACACACACCAGAGCCATGATTCCGCTAACCATTCTTTCAGATTCCATCGGGTTCTCATGATCATACAATTATTAATCTTTCACATTTCATTTTCTTTTTACTTTTTGTATTCCACTTCTCATTTCTTGTAATCATGCATCATTTTCTCGCGTTCACATTATTCTTTCAAAACTTGCTACAATCATGCGATAATAATAAATCACTAATTTCATGCATTTCTATTTTCGATAACATTGAAAATAATAACATCACAACTTATCAACAAACATGCAATTAATTAAGCATTACAATATTAAAATCAACTTTTCAACTTAAACAATTTAATCATGTGATATGATAAAAAAATAATAAATAATTAGTTAAACATGTAGCACGTCAACATTATACTTAGGTGAGCAGATAAGCGGTTTCTACCATTCTTCTTGGCGGTAGAGCAGCTATGGAGTACGTTGGTTGAAAATGCAGGCAGAGTAACGTCATTTCGGCTTGATTGAAAAATAAAAAGAAAGTAGTTTTCTTTTTCCGAAAACACAAATATTTCTAGGAATTATGAAAACTGAGGTTAAAGGGTAATTTTGAGTGGTGTAGAATAAGTGGCAAAGAGGTGGTGATGTTGCACAAAGTTCTCCTCTCTTCCTCTCAAACCTCTCTCTCTCTCTCTCTCTCTCTCTCTCTCTCTCTCTCTCTCTCTCTTTTCCCTCAAGAGTTCTTAGCAAATGAAACAAAGATGTGAAGTGCGGAGGTGTGGGTGAAATGAGAGAAATGGGGGAGTATTTATAGGCATTTGGACCTCTCGCTCTCTCCCCTCACAATTCGTCTCTCTCTCTCTCTCTCTCTTTCTCTCTCTCTCTCTCTCTCCACCATTTAGTTCCTCAATTTAATTAGGGGATTTCAAAGTACCAAAAATTTTGCAAAGAATCTAAAAAAAATCCTAGAGTCCTAGAGAAAATTTAAGGTTTTTATGGCTAAAAATCAAGTACAAGATTTAGATTTGTTCTCCCATCTCTCTCTACCGAGCTCTCTTTGCAAGTTCTCTCACATGGGTATATAATTGCCTAAGATTCTAAGATCTAAGATCTTTGGTGAAGATCAAGTTGGAACAAAATCTAATAGGTTTTATGTGTAAGGTATATCTAGGAAAAATCTATATTAAATCTCTCTATCAATCTCCTACAATAAATTCCTTAGATTTGAGGGAATCACAATCTTAGATTGCATATCATATCTAGATTTTTCTGGGATTCTAACTAGATTTTGCATATCATATCTAGATTTTTCTAGGATTCCTTAAGATAACAATTTGTACACTATGATTATACTTGGATATCAATCTCTCCCACTTGCTAGGATTTGTAAAAAACAATCTAGGTTAGGGTTTGCATGTACATATTTATCTATATAGCTTTTCATATTTACTCACTAGGGTTTTTAATGGCTAGCTCCTAGAGTTAAATTATAATAATACAATCACTTTAATAAATGATAAAATGACTTTTAGTAAAAGAATTATAATAAAATGTTTAATTTTATTCAAAAAAAATTGACGTGAAAATTCAGGTCGTTACAAGTATGCCCAGGAGGGGGCTTCATATACACTTCTTCAACGAGATCACCATTGAGGAAGGCATTTTTGACATCCATCTAATAGAGTTGCCATTTATGGACAACAGCAATGACAATTAGACTTTGAATAGAGGTAAGATGAGAACTGGAGCGAAAGTTTCCTCATAGTCAATGCCATATTCTTGGTTAAACCTCTTTGCCACCAAGCGGGCTTTGTATTGTTCAACAGAGCCATCAGAGCGGGTCTTAATTTTGTACACCCATTTGGAGCCATTGAGAGTTTTGCCGGGGGGAAGATCAACCAAATCCCATGTTTGAGTATTATTCAAATCCTGCAGCTCGTCTGTCATTGCTTGCTGCCAAAGAGGGTTAGTACTAGATTCACAATAAGAGTGTGGTTCATAATGTGAAAGGATAGTAGAAAAACAATGGTAATCACGAAGATGAATAGGTATTTCCCTTACCCTATCAGATCGACGGAGAAGTGGAGGAACAATGACATCATTATTAGGAGATGACTAGGGAGGCTCCGGGAGGGAGGAGTCAGAAGATGCAGGTGCAGAATCAGCAGGTAGAACAGAGGCATCTGGGATAGGTTGCAGAGAAGACGTGTGGATAGAACCTGTATCAAGATCATCAGGGAATAACTCAATGGACGAGTCAGTAAAAAAAGAGGTGATGTCAGTGGTGCGTAAGTGAAACTTAGATAGAAAAGAAAAGGTATTGTGTTCCCAAAAAATAACATGACGGGACATGCGAAGACGATGAGAAATGGGATCCCAGCAGCGATAACCTTTATGTTCAATTCCATAGCCTATGAAACAACAAAGACGTGCTCTAGGCTCCAACTTGGTATGTTCATAAGGTTGAAGTAACACAAAGCATGCACATCCGAAAACTCGAAAATGGTCATAATTGGGAGAGATACCATACAACCGTTCATAAGGTGTCTAGAATATTCAGGACATGAGGCTGAGATAAAAAGAGCACTAACTGTGTCTAGAATGTGGCAATGTTTACGTTTAGCACAACAGTTTTGCTGGGATGTACCTGGACAAGATCTATGTGGGAGAGTACCATTCTGACGGAGAAAGTTGAGAAAATTGGTTTCTCTATATACCATAGCATTGTCAGAACGAAAAACTTTTATAGAGCAAGAGAATTGAGTTTTCACCATGTTTGCAAAGTCAACATAAATTTTTGGTAACTCAGATCATTTATGAAATAGATATATCCAAGTAAAGCGTGAATAATCATTAACAAATATGACAAAGTATTTGGAGCCCCCCATGGTGGCATTGGGATAAGGTCCCCAAATGTCAAAATGAACCAAGTCAAAAGGTGCAGAGGAAATAGAATCTGAATTATTAGAAGGTAAAACAGGTTGTTTAGCAAGTTGACAAGGTAAACAATCAATATTGTTCTCACAGATCCTAACTGACCACTAGATACTAAAGAACATAAACGACTAACCGACACATGCCCCAAATGGGAGTGCCAAAGACTCAAAGACTAGATGGAAGAAGCAGAAGCTGCGGACTGAACTGGAGAAGTAAAGAGAGGCAGAAGGTGAAGACTGATGAGCTCAAAGAGGCATCCTATCCTATGCTCTATCCCAATCGTCTGCCCTGTATGTGGATCCTGCACCTGGCAACCAAAAGGAGAAAAGAGAACAGTGAGTCCAAGTTCACGGAGTTGACCAATAGAGATTAGGTTTAAAGTAAGGGCCCATATGAGATAACTATCACGAAGAGATACATTAGTAGTAGAGACTTGGCCTATGTGACTAACATGCATATGTGATCCATTAGCTATATGAATAACAGGCATAGAAGAAGAGGTTGACTTGGGAGAAAAATATAGTGGAATCAGAAGTCATATGATTGCAACAGGCAATATCAAAAAACCAAGAGGAGATACCTAAAGTCTAACGCCCCGATTTTTGGGAACGTTAATTTAATAAATTTTCCAACATTTATTAAATAGAAAGAAACATAAAGGCATTACAAGCTAAATTATTCCCAAATTTGTGTTACACTTATTTAAATAAAGAAGGGGGAATAGAGTAACTTCTACTCCTCTGGATGTCTTCTTCTGCGTTATTCTGCTCAGCACCGAACTCTTCCAAATTATAAAATCCCCCTGTTCATCTCTAAACTCTGGCATGAGATGCTAGGGTTACAAAAGTAACACCGTAAGCAATTAAGCCCAATAGCTAACTCCTTCCCCTATGTCCCATACACTAACAAAAATAACATATAACAATTTATCATTTTAAAAAAAAATTAGCATCACAAAAATAATCAATGGTGTTGGTGTCTTTCAGAGTTATTGCAGCATATCGTAAATCGTGTCATCATCTTCCAGGTATTGATTCCACTTTCCATTTTATTTTCTCAAGCACTGGTTCCACTGACCATCTTTCAGGACCTATCGGACTCCCAGACTAAGTTCAGATTTTGCCACCCAAAAGCACTGATTCTGCTAACCATCTTTCAGATTCCATTGGGCTCTCAGGCTCCCACACACACACCTGAGCCATGATTCCGCTAACCATTTTTTTAAATTCCATCGGGTTCTCATGCTCACACACACACATCCGAGCCATGATTCCGCTAACCATTATTTCAGATTCCATTGGGCTCTCAAGCTCCCACACACACACCTGAGTCATGATTCCGCTAACTATCTTTCAGATTCCATCGGGTTCTCATGCTCACACACACACATCCGAGCCATGATTCGGCTAACCATTCTTTCAGATTCCATCGCGTTCTCATGCTCACACAATTATTAATCTTTCACATTTCATCCACTTCTCGTTTCTCGTGTCTCGTAATCATGTATCATTTTCTTGCGTTCACATTATTCTTTCAAAGCTTGCTACAATCATGCGATAATAATAAATCACTAATTTCATGCATTTCTATTTTCAACAACATTGAAAATTATAATATCACAACTTATCAACAAACATGCAATTAATTAAGCATTCAACATTAAAATCAACTTTTCAACTTAAACAATTTTAATCATGTGATATCATAAAAAAAATATATAAATAGTTAAACATATAACACATCAACATTATACTTAGGTGAGCAGATAGGAGGTTTCTACCGTTCTCCTTGGTAGTAGGGCAGCTACAGAGTACGTCGGGTGAAAATGCGGGCGGAGTAACGTCGTTTCGGCTTGACCGAAGAATAAAGAAAAATAATTAATTTTCTTTTTCTTTTTCCTTTCTTCCTCTCCTTAGTTGTGCCGTGCGTGCAAGTGTGGAGTGTGTGTGTTCATGGTTTGGATAAGGGAGTGAGGCTTGCCTATTTATACTAGTAGAAGAACAATCTAGATCTTATCTAGAAATCTTAACCATATCCTAAATAATCCTAACGATATCCTATATAATCCTAAAAAAATCTTAACCGTACCATATCCTATATAATCTAGGCATATCTTATATAATCTCATAATATCTAACAAAATCTTTATAGAATCTTAGAAAATCCAATCTTACCCTAATCACATCTATAAAATCCAATTCAATCTTAACAAATCTATATCAAATCTCTCTCAATCTCCTAGATTTCTCAAATCTTTTCCTAGAATCTCTCTCTCTCTCTCTCTCTCTCTCTCTCTCTCTCAAGATCTCTCCTAGATTCATCCATATCTTTCCTAGATTGTTAGGATCACGAACCAAAGGTTAGGGTTCTATAATAGTTGGGTACAAGAATATCATGGTTCAAGACATTAAAAAAAATATTATGATATCAAAGGGTTTTTAATGGCTAGCTCCTAAGGTTAAATTATAATACAATCACTTTAATAAATGATGAAACAAATTTTTTTTTAAAAGAATTATAATTAAATGTTTTATTTTATTCTAAAAAAATTGACTTGAAAATTCGGGTCATTACATAAAGTGACAGACAGGGCAATGGGAGAAGGTGTGCCAGAATGTGAGGAAACCTGTTTGAGGATGGACTCAAGGTCATGCATGGAGATGGAAGGAACATAATGTTCTGGAGGAGAGGGTATATCAAAAGAAGAACATACCCTCGGCAGCAGCAACAGCAATACAAGATGTAGATGATGGCTTGAATTGATTATGAGGTTTGTTTTGACCTCCCCTAGCCAAGGAATTGGCAGAATAATTTGATTGCTTGTAGGGATTGCCTGAATGGTTTGACTGCTTGTAAGGATTGCCTGAAGGATGCAACTGCTTGTAGGGATTTTTGGGGCAGTCATATTGCCAATGTCCAGGACCAATCTTGTGACAATGCTTGCAGACCCTGATAGGACACTGCACCAAATTATGATCGGGGCTGTGACAATATCGACAACCATCGCCATCTGAACTTGGGATGGCAAAACGTCCAGTGGACTGAGAGGTGACAAGTACCGTGTCTAGATGCTCATGTTGAGTCTTGAGAGTACCGAGACGGGTTTCCTCGGAAATAAGCTCAGAGATTGCTTGTTCCAAGGTATGTAGTGGACTGCGATAAAGGAGAGATGCACAAACAGGCTCAAAATCAGTAGTGAGAGCCATGAGGAAAAGAATAAGACGTTGTTGCACTCGATAAGTGTTAAATTTTTGGGCATCTGTAGCATCATTCCATGCAAGTTCAGAAAGAGATAACTGATCCCAAACCCCATACATCTGAGAGAGGAAATGATTAATAGATTGGCCGGGTTCCTGGCGCATGCGATGAAGATGACTCAATAGTTGATACTGATGGGCAAGACCCGTGGTACTGTATTGTTCTTTCAGGAACTCCCAGATTTCTTTGGCAGGGGATTCGGCATCTTGAAATCTACCAAATTGTAAACTGATAGAGATGACTCAAGTGTGGCAGATCCAAGTAATAATCTGATGATTCTTGCTGTCCCATTCTTCCAATCATTCGCCATATTTGTCCAGTGATTCAGTAGCACCTCGGGTGGGTTTAATGACTTCGCTAGGAATTACACGCCAGAGTTTCTTGCCTTTGAGAAAGCTGGACATAGCTTGAGCCCAAAGGACAAAGTTTGTGTCGTCAAGAGTGATGGAAATGGGTTGAGATGCGTCAGGACGGTCCATGGAAAATAGGAAGCTATTGATATCGGAAATGGGTTGACTGGTATGGTTTAATGGGGTTTGGCAGATTATGGTTCGGAATAGCGGTGGGAATCGGTTTTGGTAGATTTCGGTGGAGGCAGTATGATGATGGTGCTTGGATGATGATGTATGGTAATGAAATGGATGATAAAATGAATGACAGTATTGTGTTGGCTTGGAACTTGTAAAAGCGAGGCGGGGAACGTGGATTTTAACGGCAGAAGAAAAAAGAATGATACTGAAGGATGAAGAGAAGAACAACGGTGGGAAGCTAGGTTTACAACCGTAGCTTTGATACCATGTTATGACATAAGAGAAAGAAATAATATTGTATTGAATTGTGTGTTCTCTACAAATGAGAGGGCTCATATATAGAGTGTGAGCCATGATACAATAAAGGAAAATCAATCACAATCTCCATCACAATCACAATCATATAAAATCAGTATTATATAAAATCATCATAATATATGATTTGATCTTATGATCTAGAATATTCTAACACTAGCAATCTGCATTATGTGTGGCCCGTGATTCGTTGGTCTACAACCCTCCTCCGTTAGTTCGCGGATTTTCCTGTCTTCTCCTCGAATCCTGCACAATGAGCGCACGACTAAGACCTGGCAGGGGTTGCCCGGCAAGGCCCTCCGGTGAGAGGATGAGAATGTGCAGAGAATCAAATGAGAAGTTAGGGTTTTGGGTCGTATAGAGTGTGTACCTCTTTAGGGTTGTCATCCTTCAATATTTATAGAGTCCCCTTGGCTTGCTCTCCAAGTACAGGCATGTGCCTTACACAGGCTAGGTGACATCACTATAACGTCATAACATAGATCTGGTAACCGTTTTGGCATGAGCTGGCACACCCCATGTGCACTCATCATTATCTCTTGGCGTAACCGTTTCTATCTCGTAAAGGGCCACATGACCCGACAGGTGGCCGAACCTTGCATTGTACCGAGCCCCATCCCCTGCCGGACCTGATACTTGGCCGAGCCTGATGGGCGGTATGTGCGAAAAACCTAACAGAACAAGTGTTCACCACCGGTAGCCGAAGTTGAACTATATCCGACGCAAGAGGCTCCTCGAAGAGTCCTCACGCGGACGAGTCTTGGCCAGTTGCCGAGCCCCAATTCAGACACGGTAGCGAAGACGGGCTGTGAGCGGTTGCGTTCGGTCCGCTACACATTGTACATGAGAGAGACAGCATGTGAAGTACCGATCCAGCCGATCGAGAAAAAGGGTTCGCATTCGAATTGTGAATCACACAAGAAACTTACAATGATAATTTCCAGTCAAGAATCAAGATTCCAAGTTTCCTTTCATAAAATCAAGACTCCAAATTGAACTCCAAATACATATACACGTGAGGATTATAATTTAGTGTACTTTACGAATTATAATCATGTTTATTTTTATGTACGGAAACTCAAATTATAAAGTGCATGTGTGACAAATTAGGGTGTAAATTAAATATCATTTCCACATATATATAATATCCTATATCTTTATCCTCTATAGTCTATGTCATCACTATCACTATAGTATAAAATAGGAAACGACTTCTCTTTTATTTGGGGAGGACTGCGCCCCGTGAGTCCGACTAATCCAGATTCCATCTTGCGTCCGTTTGATGATCGGGTGGTGTTGCCCTAGTGACTTTCAAGATTTTTTTTGTCCTTATTTGAATTTTTTTTTTTGTATTTGTTAATTTTGGGCCAAATTTTTGTAACTTACTGATTCGTCTCAACGAGAGAAATAGGAAAAGTAAAAGAAAGTTTACCCAAAGTAAAAAGGGAAGGCAATCTATATAGATGAGGATATATATACTTTGAAATAATATTAAGAAGGCATCCCCGAATAGGAAAAATACACAAGTGAACTACTAAATAGTGGATCAAAAAAAAAAATAGTAAACACGAAAAATGGTTGTGTTAATCACAATGTGAATGATTTTTTTTTTGCTCATCAGCAGATTCAGACTATTGAAAACACGATTTAACGGCTATGAGCTGACGTCCGCATTTTTTTGAAAACAAGAACGACCTTATTAGAAGGGCCCTATTACCTGTAGCCTGCATAAAGAGCCCCATGTTTTAAAATTCTGGCATGAGCTCGCAAAATGTCAAAACTGGCCTTGCTTTTTCCCCAAAGAGGATTATGCACTAACTTGCATAGCCAATATTTGATTGCACGATTACAAAAGTTTGTGTTACCTCAACTTAAAATAGGCAAAGCAAATAGTTCTTAATTAAGGTATCAAGTAGACCTTACAGGTTTAAGATGACGTTTCTTTAAGGGGATTGATTTTGTCACTCTCCTTTTCTCTAACTCCACCATTTTTTGTGTCTCTATTAGGTGATTTGTTTTGTAAAAGAGGGGAGTGACATTATAGAAAAGAGTAGTGACAAAATCAATTTCCTTCAAGCTGAATGGATAAAATGCCATAACTAGCATGTCGGGGACACGCGATGAATGTGCAAGTTGAATTTTGACAAAATTTGTGCAAATACTTCCCAGTACTTATTGTTTGATCGAGTTAAGCCGCCAACATTGTACAATTGATTCCACATTTTCAATTATCTCTTGCACACACATGGCGTGTGCCCAACATGCTAGTCTGGACCTAAACTAGACTAGTTTGAGCGCCTGTGCGCATAACATTTATCCATGATTGTGTACATCTCAGTTGATTGCGTACTTGTTGTATTCCCAGATTAGATAGTGGTCACAATTGCGCGTAATTGTTGCACGGCCACTTTTCCTACGAACCTGAGTTCAAATTTCATTTTATGTTCGAGTGGACTTTATTCGGATTTGTTCAAACTGGTTCATCCAATAGAAGCTTAGAGGCACTCACGAATATCCCATCACTCTTTCAGTGTAAAAACAAGAAGATTAAAAACGTGCAAAATAGGTAGCACAAATAAAATTTTCTAATAATATAATTTTAAAAATAAAATTTTAATTCTAAATAAGATTTTAGATTCTTATTTTTATAATTCTGAAATCATATAAAATAAAATAAAATCTTTCAGAATCTTGTCCATCACGAACGATAACTTTCAAAAATTCGATCGGAATCTAATAATGAGCATATGCCACATGATGAGATCTTGAAATTACTAGTATGTTTTGAGATTTTCACAATACTGTCTGATTGGGAGTGCATTGAAACTATAAATAGATTGGGAGATGCTGCCAAGAAAGAGTGCTTGGCAGCAGTGCCGAGCATTCGATATGGCCGTTCATCTTGGCACAGACGGTTTGAATCTTATCTAAGCGCATAAAAATATGAACCGTCCGTTACTTGAATTAAGATCCAAACAAACTATTAGATTCCTGAATCTAGAAATTTAAAAATCTTATTGTTCATAGTTCACCCCGTGTTCACGAAATCCCGGTTCCGTCCCTACTTACGAGTTTAAGATGACGTTACTATAATTTAAGCTCAATGCATGGATATAACCATAATGGTGGCCCCTCACATGTCATCACATGCCATCATGTCCATTTTTACCTCAATTGCTTGTATATTCCCAGTTTAGATAGTACTGGTTCCAATTGCGTGTAATTGTAGCACGGCTATGTTTTCCCTATATGCATACCTGACTTCAAAGTTTCTAATCTATAAGCTTTAAAATCTAAGACCGTTAAAAGCAATTGGATGGCTTGCCAAATTTTCACCATTTTTCCAATTACACCCTTTAATTGTAGAGGTTCCCTCTTTGACAGAATGGGTAATTTGGTCAATAACATTCACAATTTGTACTCCCTCTCTCTCGCGTACCAAAATTCCCCCGCCCTCCCCCTTTCCAGATCCGTCTCTGTCCCTCTCTCCCTCTCTCTCTCACGCGTACCAAAATTTTCATCACGCCATGGCTGCCCGCTCATCTATCGTTTCGCAGGCGAACAAGCTGTTCGCGTGGGCTCCGTGCTAATCGAGACAGTTACTTCTACGTCCCTCCCAGACCAATTCACGCACTTGGATTTCTTGTTTTGATTTCGAAGCTCGCCGATCAGAAGACCTGCTCCGGTAGATTTATTATTTGCTGTAGAAATATTGAACTCTTTAATCATGCAATCTCATGTTTTTTTTTTGTTTTTTTTTACTGTTCAATTTTCGATTGTGGGCATTTGAATTTTTCTGCCATTCTTTTGCTGGACTGCTGTTGAAAAATCTTACGAGTATGGAAGAACTTCGAAGAAGAGATCAAAAGAAGATATGCTTTGTTTTTGCAGGTTTCTTCCTTCAACAGATCTTCTGAATGTTATAGGTTGGACTGTTGGAGCATGTAAAGGGAATGCGTTGTATTTGGAGTCCGAGCTTCTTTTGACAATCTCATATTGCTCACTGCTGGTAATTTGTTTGATCTCTTTATGAGATTGTGTTAATAAGTCGTTATGTGCTTGTACAGTATCTTAGAAACCAAACTGATCAAAAGAAGCATGCAAATGTCGTGAAAATTTATGATGCAAATTTCGGCCACCAAAATCATTCGATTCTATTTCGTGTATCCCAGTTTCTCTAGAACATGTTTCTATTATTTTTTGTTATGTAATTCGGTAAATGGGTAACATGTTCGAGTTGGGGACTTTATTCCATCATTGAAAGTCGAATTCCCTTACCATTGTCGGATGGACCAATTATCAGGTATGAAACAGAGGATGGGTGTTACGGTGAGGTTTTGCCCGTACTTAGAAAACTCTTATGTTGTTGGATCCTTATGACTACTTAAGTTTCATGTCAGCCCCTTATGAATTGTAGATGTTGCAGAGGCTGTTCAAACATTTGGGCTTATATGCGCCTTCCTAAGTTTTTTTTTTCCCTTTTGATTTCAGCGTCTATATGGGTTTGTTATTTCTTGGCTTATGGCTCTTGGTTTCATGTTCTCTAGGACCTACCAAAGAGAAGCAAGAAGATGCGGAGAAAAATGAAAGCGTTGAAATGTCAAAGAACGCACAGTTTCGTGCGACAAAACCTAGCCCCTCTGTCCTTTCCTTTGTGGAGGATAATGTAATTTCTCTTAGAAAGGCCTTTTCAATTTTAGCTGCATGTTCATATATTTCGTATTTATATGTTGTTTGCTCTTTTTTTCTCTTTAATGGTTTTTGGCAATTCCATCTACACTGAGCTTTCTGCGCCTTTGGATAACATCCCCTCTTCTACAAGCATAGAAAGAGAGCGAATTGGGAACCAGCATAGAAAGAGAGCGAATTGGAACCGGTATTTACTCCCTCCGTCCCTTTTTAAGTGTCCTACTTCGTAACTCTAACTTATTAAAAAGATATCATCATTACACCTTTCACATCAACTTTTTCCTCCACTTTCTCTACTTACCCATTATCATTACACTTTTACTCACTAACTTTTCAAAATAAAATCTACTTTTAGGGACAAAATAGACAATATACCAACTTTTACCCCCCTAATTTTACAAAATAGACACTTATTAAGGAACAGCCCAAAATGGAATACTGGACACAAAAAAAGGGACGGAGGGAGTATTTGTTTTATGTGTTCACAAAGTTGTTTACCATTCTTGCAATTTCTTTTCCCTTATTTTTCATGGGTTATTGGTTAATTTAGTGACAAAATGGGATTATGTATTCTGAAATCTGAAGTGTTAAAACACCGACACAGTTTCATGCTGTTACCATGACCTTTCCTTTAAGGAACACCACTATTGGGTTAGGTTTAAAAGTGATTGTGTTTGGAATCTGCAACCTTAAGGAACACTGATATTGGCTTACAAATTACCTTGCCCGTCCCATTTGATTGTTCAAAGAATTGTTTGTCAAGTGGCGGTTATGCATTTGACAAGCAATTTTGTTTTTTAATTGGTGTGAAGGAGAAGATGACTGAATGTGGAGGAGTATTTCTTTTATTGCTCCTGGAGGTGAACTTTGTGGAGGAGGCGAGCAAACTTTGTGGAGAAGGCATGCTCGTCCTCTTGGAGGTAAACTTTGTGGAGGAGGCATGCTCCTCTTGAGGTGAATCTTGTGGAGGAGCCTGGAGATGAATCTTTGTGGAGGAGGCCTTCTTCTCCTAGAGATGGATATTGTGGAGGAAGCCTACTCCTCCTAGAGATGGTCACTGATGGAGTTCTTGAAAAAGGTGCATCCCGTTGCGGAATATATCGAATACCCACGCAAAGGGTAGTCAGATTTGTAGTTTTTCCCTTCTCATGGAGATTTACTGTTGAAAATGGGACCATTCTTTAGGTAGGAAACTGAGACATATGGAGTGTGAGTATATAAATTGTCCCCAACTAAGGATTGCTTTGCTCAGCTGATGGATTAGATTAGTGCATTCATGGCGATCAAAAAAATATTGAAGCATTCATGCTGCCACATCGTTATTAATTCTTCTTTTTTATGCTTATTTATTGAACAGCAGTTGATTCTGATTCTCCCTGTTCTTTCTGTAACTTCTGAATTTTCTAGGCGAAGGAGTATGTTTGTGTTGCTCTAAAGCGAGTATGCCTTCTTATTGATACAAAATGGGGTATGAAGCCAACGGTCCATGCTGATTGACTTGATCGAAAGGTATGGATACATATGCTTGTTGGTTTTCACTCTTGGTTCATCAGATGCATATTATTGCCACTAGACCTCTAAATGGATCAGTGGCATGCATGAATAAGTTACAATCCACAATGGCAGTATGATAGGAGGGACTTTCTTGCTTTTTCGATGATCTATGTTCTAAGACTGTGATTTGAAACTCCATTTGAAATAGCTGAGTTTGTGAGTTAATAGCACTGTGTCAAAAGAGTAGGCTTATGTTTATCTCAATGTACATAAGTAAAATCTTTTTCATGAAAGCTACCACTACATCATGGGCACAAAATTCACAGGCATGAGACTTTGCGTGCTGGCACGCGCTGCTAACCTAGTCATTTCAAAAAGTTTTTACTTGGAGTTGTTTTAACAGAACTCATAAAAGGAACAGACTAACTTCTTCATCCATGGCTGAACAACAAATTGAGATTGTGGCTACCGAGATTTGTGAGATTGAGGCTATTGAGGCTGCCCCGATGTCTGAGATTGAGGCTGTCGAGATCTCTGAAATTGAGGCTATAGAGGCTACTGAGATGTCCGAGATTGAGGCCATCGAGATCTTTGAAATTGAGATTGCTGAGATGTCCAATCCTGAACCTTCCGATGGTTCTAGACAAAGCATTGAGCATTTTGAAGTATCTAGTCGTCAGATCCCTGGTCCGTGCAGTGCCCACACTCAATATTTTTGTTAAAGGGAGTACAACAATTTATTTATGTTTGTTTAAACCAGTGGAATAAGTTTACTTCAATGATCTGATTAATTTTTTTAGAGCTCTTTGAGTAGACGAAGTTACTCTTTAAAAAATCCTCTTAGTCCAAAGTAACTATTTAGAAGATTAATTACCTAATCCTTGCTCTATACACCAGTTTAATATGTATTTTCTCAAACTAGGAAAACTCATCGAGGACAACGATAAAATTTTACTCCTTCCATATCTAAAAGATTGTCCATTATACAATACGAGACCTAAAAAAACGCTTGCTTTTTTGGACAAATACACTTTTAAGTTGTTATTTTGCATAATCGACATTCTTTTGGGACGAAGGTTAAATTTCTTGACCGTGTTATTTGTATTAATTGAGATCTTGTGCATTGTTTTTGTCTCAATTATAAAAGAGCTAATAAAGTAAATTTTCCAACACGGACTGCCAATTTGCAAAACCACAAGTTTTGATCACTCCCAACAAATCCCACACATGCACCTCTCTTTCTCTCTCTGCCTCTCTGGCTAATTGTACATTTGATGATGGAGTATGGACAGATGAGAAATGTTGTGCGTGCATTTCTGAAAGATTCACACAGAAATTAGATATGGTGGCTTGGTTAGGCGGGGTTGGCGATGGTGGCTATCTAGGTCTCTCTCTCTCTTTCAAACTTTTTTCTCCATCGCATTAAGCCCAGTTTCATCTGAAGAGAGAGAGAGAAAGAGAGAGAGAATGAATGTAGGCCCTCTCTTTCTTTCACTTTTCGTATAAGAGGATTTCTGTTGTCTATTTTTTGGGGCAAGTAATGAGAGTATCGTTATTAGTTGCAGTTTTATAACAGGTAGTTTTTTTTAATTATTTGGAGGTGAGTATATATTGATTAGTTTTACAGTAACTTTGAAGAATTGGGCTGTCGAGGGAAGCTACCGATTGTTTGATCAGTATAAAAAGTAAAAATGAGTCTCGGAAATCGCTTTAAATAGCATTTTTTTAGTATTTGGGTGGGCCGTAAATAAAGAATAGGTGAGTAAGTGGCGCTTGACGAAATGCTCCCAAGGACCGATACTCCTAGAGGTCGGCGTGTCTCCTTGGACGGTGGTTCCGCCCTCTGGAACCTCAAAAAAAAAAGAAAGATTGCCATCAGTTCGACTAAGAGTTCCGAGACACAGGGACACTCGAGAGACAAATCAAAATATGTATATGGGACGTGACACATGGCGTGTCCAATCAATTTAATTAATAAATAGTTTTTTAAAGGGGCAGAGGAGTGCTGGGGACACGCAAGGGACACATATAGGGACACGGTAAAGGTTAAATATGCAATTTTGGGGGGAAAAAATTGGGGGTTAAATGTGTATTATTTCAAGCTTCATGGTTATACATCTAAGTATATTCCCACTGGTATAAAATAGAGGTGTCAAATGGGCCGTGCCATGCTGGCACTGCCAGTTTAACTTCATGCTAACTGTGCTTCGTGCCGTGCCGTGCCAGCCTGTTTACTTTTTTTACTTAAATCGTGTCGTGTCATGCCGTGCCGTTTGTCAATCGTGCCGTGCCGTGTCGGCCCGTTTACTTAAATCGTGTCGTGTTGTGCCGTGCCATTTGCCAATCGTGTCGTGCCGTGCCGGCCTGTTTATGAAATCGTGTTGTGTCGTGCCGGCCCATTTTCTTATATCGTGTCGTGTTGTGCTGTTTTCAATCATGTCGTGTCATGTCGGTCCGTTTTCTTAAATCATGTCGTGTCGTGCCGTGCTGTTTTCAATTGTGTCAAGATGTGCCGACCCATTTACTTAATTGTGTCATGTCAGATCGGGCCGGGCCGGGCCATTTTAAGTCGTGTCGTTTTAGTCTGCCCTAACATGTGTGGGTTGACTTAAGGCATAACTAATCTTGCATCAGACATGCAACCATTGTATACATTTGATTTTTTGGCATATTGGAAACTCAGCGACATTGGGTAAGGATAGAGAGATCCTTGCATTCACTGCATCCTCATAAAAAACAAGGGATGAGTGTGTGTGTTTGAGAGAGAGAGAGAGAGAGAGAGAGAGAGAGAGAGAGAGAGAGAGAGCGAAGTTGCTATTCAACTTCGGTTGCCCCTTCTTTTTCCTTTTTTTTCTTTGAACGTCCCCTCTTTTTTCTCGCTTTTTCAACTTCCTACTTAATAAATCTAAGACAACTTTTTGGTTAGTATACAAGAGAGTTTGGTAAAGGGCTCAATCAATTTGCAGTTGTGCTTTCAATTCTTATTGCCGCACATTTGAATATTTTGAGGTGTTTTCTTAAAAAAGCTTTTACCGTTTTACGCTCCAGCTAGTACACGAGAATTATGTTAGGCAAAAGGTCTACACTCGGTCTCAGAATATCATAATTACTCTGTAACTTGCAGAAGAGAAAAAGGAGAGGACAATTCACAATGAAAGGAGAAAAATAACAATGGATGCTGCATTTTCATACACCAAGGCACGCCAAAAAAATTTAACAATTAAAAAAATAACATATTACAACCCCTAATTAAAAAGAAATTCTTGGCCTTAATGAAGTAAAATTTATCAATTAAAAAAATAACATATTACAAATGGTCCTATTGTCCTAGTCCAGGCTGTTCAGCTAACCCTTATTTATATATTTTTTCCCCTTACTTCTACTATGTATTTTTTTTCTTTTTTGTTTGACATTTTTTTTTTCTTGTTAGATTTGGGGTAAATAATATATGACTTTTGCACATTTCCTTTCATATTAAATTACTCTTGCACCATAAATACTTTGATAAGTTTTTTAAATTTTACTTGTAATCTTGTATTGTAATGTTCAATTTGCAAACCAAAGGTCCAAAGCTTATTTAATTTTACTAACAAAAACAAAACAAATATTTTTACCGAATAAAATTTGATAGTTTTTTTAAAAGTGAAAAAATAATTTTTTAAAAACATGATTTTTTAATAAATTGTTTTTTTTAAAAAATTAAATATCTTAGTTGTTTACCTTTAAAAAAAGGTAAACAAATATTTTTTACTGAATAGAAATTGTTTAATTTTTTTAAAATTTGATTAAAAAAAAGCCATTTGGCTTATTTAACTTTTTTTCCCGTGCCTCGTGCCGTGCCCTTTCGTGCCCGTGGCTTGCTAGAATCGTGCCGTGCCGTTCCTGTCCGCTTTTTGTGCCCATTCCCGTGTCGTGCCGTGCCGTGCCAGGCCAACTTTTGTGCCGTGCCCGTGTTGTGCCGCCCACTTCCGTGCCCGTGCCGTGCCCCGGGCCCACTACAATTGTGTTGTGTCGTGCTGTGCCAGGCGAATACCGTGCCTGTGATGTGTCGTGCTGCCCCGTGCCCGTGTCGTGCCGTGCCGGCATGGCCCATTTGACACCTCTAGTATAAAATAAATTTATTTATTTATGCATTTTTGTCGTGTCCCCTACCGTTTCTGTGTTTCGATTTTTTAAGAAATCATGTGTCCAGTATCCGTGCTTCATAGGACAACTTAAATTTGTGCAATTCAGATTATTAAGGAATCCAATTTCCTTCTGAAAGAACGCGGTTTTGCCGTTTGGATTAATAGCTTATAGTAAATAATTTGAATGGTAATTTTTGGCTTAGGGCATGTTTGGTTATCACATCTTATTGGTTTATTTCTTTTCTGCTTAGTGTGTCACTGTGAGTACGAATGTGTATAAATTTGGAACTGATATGGGAAGAAAATTTAAAACCTTGCCCTTGCTGTATTTTGCCGAAATTCATCGGCGTTGGTTTATATCTCGAGTCACCTTGTTATTTTGCATCCACTAACCATGATGACAAAACTTGGTATAGATGGTAGTGATTATTCAAAATTTATTCATCTGAACAAAAGAAAGGAAAGGAAGATGTGAGGAACCTGCAATTGGGCCCATAAAGGAAATTAGTCTGATTGATAACCTAACACTACATTTGAATATTTAAGCACCTCATTTGGTTGCCTACTAATGCATAAGTTTCGTCTTCATTATGTTTTCCTTTCTTAATTCTAAATCCAGGACACGGAAACAGTCTCATTCCTGAGGTGAGGTCCATTGTGTCAAGGAACGATGATTCAGACTTGGAGTCAATGACAATAAGGACATGGATCATTGGACTAATCGTATGCGCGGCAATGGCAACTGTCAGAGCAAGGGTGTTGTTTGAACATAAATCCTTGGACATTCCAGTGGATTTCATTCTATTCTCAATCCTTGGCGTTGGAAATTTAATGGCAGCGACGCTTGCCAACCAAATTGTTCACGTGCCATTGATTGGGTTTGAGTTTTCATTAAATCCTGGTGGGTTCAATTATAAGGAGAATTTCTTGATTTGAGCATTTGCATACATAGGAATGGCACGTCCCAATATGTTACAGACTATTGCAGTCCTTAGAAATCATTTCGGCGAGCAAGTCTACCCCTCCGCAGCTTATTTTAACGTGCTATCTTCATTTGTGAGTTTTTAAGTTGAACATGTTATTTTCAATTTTAGATTTCATTTTAACTTTGTGGTTTCATAGAATGTGAGTTCCTAAGTTGAACATGTTATTTTCAATTTTAGATTTCATTTTAACTTTGTGGTTTCATAGACATGTGATGTGATGTGTGATAACTTAATTAGTAGCTTAGGAATTACAACATGGCAATGAAATCCACACTTAGCAAAGGAAAATGCTAACAACCGCCGAATAATGTGTAAAAAATGTGTCAACTTGTTGGTATTAATTACATGCGTATTATTCATCTAGCGCACTGGGGGGTGGTTAGCAAGATCACATAGAATTACATAAAGTGCAGTTTCGATCTACAAATCCCATGCCTATTACTTATAGGTGGCGTCTGTTATCGGCAGTTATATATCACTATCACACTCCCCACATGATAACACAATTATGTGCCCCTCAGTATTGATGCAGTATTCTTGGATGCATGTTTCATATTGTTTCATTTAGTTTCTTCTGTTCTCCTTCATAAAAATGAATAAATTCTTACATTTTCTTTTTTGCGCCGAAATTCTTAGTTCTTCTATTCTACTTAATAAGTGTGAAAATTTTCTACACTAATCTTTTTGCAACATAAATATGTGAAGTTATTGAGCTTTTTACTTGTTGGCTTGTTCCTGAATTGGGTGCTGTCACCTGCAATGTGGTGGCCATCAAAATTGTTGGATGTTTTTTTCAGGTTCTTTCTTGCGTTCTCTCACGGACAGACATTGGCATAAGTTCAGCAAAAGACTTATTAAATTTTATTTGTTTTCAGGACATGGCACAGAGAATATGATGGGTCAATGGGGAGCATTACAAATCGAAAGTTCTTTATAATATTTTTCGTTGTTAGCATAATATATCATAGTCCTGCATTTATATATCCTTCCATAGCAATACTTTCTTTTATTTGTTGGAGGTGGAACCGTGGAAGTAATCCACTACAGCCCAACAAATTGGATCCGGGGTCAACGGGTTGGGTTTGTTTTCCTTTAGTTTTTACTGGACAATTGCTTATCAAACAAAAAGGTTTCCTCTTTTCTCAGCATCAATGTATGATGCTTCTGGGGAAATCTAAAACATTACTAGATTGTTGAATCATGACGGAGTGACGATTAATGAACAAGCTTACAAAGAGTACTCGCCAGTATTCTGGAGTGCTTTTGCACTTATCTCATACTGCTTAAAGTTTGCCTCAATTACTACCGGCTTCATTCACGTCCTAGTGTACTATGGAAGGTAACAATTTTTAAATTAAACTCTTAATTTTTCCTTTTGATTGTTAGTTGAGGTGCGAGAGATTTCCATCATAATGTACTCTTTCTATCTCTCACTATTTCATAGCAATGTGGGAAGTAGTAAATGAAGATGAGCACAATGAAGTGATGCGACAGTACTAGCCACTCCGAAGGCTTTGGTTCTTCGTAGTTTCTGCAAAAGCCATTTGTTTAGCATGCGCTAGTTGTGCTATGGGTTTGGGGCCAAATATCAGGTTTCCTTTCCTTCTGCTACGAGCGGCTATTGTAGTAGCCCTGTTGATTTTCACTCCGATGGGAATATTTATGGCAACAACAAGTCAAGTGAGTTGTGTGTTGGTTATTTATCGACTCTTCTACTACTCCTTCCGTGTTAAGAAGATTGGTTAGTTTCCAAATCAAGAACATAAAATCTGCATTCGAACAACAAAGAATTGAACTTTCTTTTGATAAAGTTTACTTATTCACATCAATTTAGTAACTAGTAGTCTAGCGGCAAAAAAATTGAATTTTTTTCATACGAATTTTTATGAAACGAATAATCTTTTGGACTGAGGTACTAATATGTGCTACAGTAATTGGGACCCATTTATGACAAGATGCCTCGATTTTGTATTTCAATTTATTCCAGGGTATTTAGTTTGCAGATTGCTTGGTGGATATTTATATGCTAACAAGCCTTGTCAGTTTCTGATTTTCAATGACTATGTGAATCAGTCGGCCACCAATGCTATCTTGTTTCTTGGTATTCTCAAGTTGGGTCATTACATGAAGGTCAATCGCAGGAATACTTTCATTTTGTTGGTAAGTATTCGATACTTCTTTTTTCAGTAAACGAAAATCAATAATTTTGATTCCAATTTTGTTGTAATTAATGTTGTTACATTCAAACTTGCATATGATTGTGGTTTCAGCTTACTTACTAAAGGAGAAAACGAAACTAATATGGCAACGTAAAACAATAACCAACTCTATGTATCCCTACATAAATTGCTATCGGATTTGCTTGATGGTAACTCTGATTCTCCAGTAATGCCAGGATCAACTGGAATAATAAATAGACCTGGTTGGCATGATATCAACAGGTCTGTCACTTGATTCACTGAGACTCGATTCTCTTATTTTTTTGATGGCAACTCTGATTATCTAATTACTTGATTATCCTATGCCCCTGTGGTTCTCTACGGATCATAATGAGTGCCAATAAACATATTAAGTAAATTCACAAACATGTTGATTTGTATGCTTGTATGAATAAATATTAGAAAATAAAAATAACAGCTTGTAGCATTATATTTACTCATGTTTCGTGCCCATGCTTTTTCTGTGCTTTTTTCGTGCATGTTGCTATGCCCGTGCCACATTTTTCAAAATAACACACCAGCCTTATCAGCCTATAGTTATTGGCAACATGCTTTATTCACTGACGTGATTGATTAATTTTGTTCGGAAAGAATTCATTCACCAACATATATGGAGAAGGGTTTAGAGAAAAAAAATGATTTGTTTTAATGGATGCCCCTACCAAACGCCTTAATCTCGCTTCAGTGGAATTTAATTATGGTTTCCTCTTTTCTCAGCATCAATGTATGATGCTTCTAGGGAAATCTATAACATTACTAGACTGTTGAATCATGACTGAGTGACGATTAATGAACAAGCTTACAAAGTCTATTCGCCAGTATTTTGGAGTGCTTTTGCACTTATCTCATACTGTTTAAAGTTTGCCTCAATTCCTATTGGCTTCATTCACGTCCTAGTGTACTATGGAAGGTAACATTTTTTAAATCAAACTCTTACTTTTCCTTTATTTTTTCCTTTGCATTGTTAGTTGAAGTGCGAGAGATTTTTTTTGTCTCTCACTATTTCAGAGCAATGTGGGAAATAGTAAATGAAGATGAGCACAATGAAATGATGCAACAGTACCAGCCCCTCCGAAGGTTTTGGTTCTTCGTAGTTTCTGCAATAGCATTTTGTTTAGCATGCGCTAGTTGTGCTATGGGTTTGGGGTCAAATATTAGGTTTCCTTTCCTTCTGCTACGAGCGGCTATTGCAGTAGCTCTATTGATTTTCACCCCGATGGGAATATTTGTGGCAACAATAAGTCAAGTGAGTTATGTGTTGGTTATTTATCGACTCTTCTACTACTCCTTCCGTGTTAAGAAGATTGGTCAGTTTCCAAATCGACAACATAAAATCTACATTTGAACAACAAAGAATTGAACTTTCTTTTGATAAAGTTTACTTATTCACATCAATTTAGTAACTGGCAATCTAGCAGCAAAAAAATTGAATTTTTTTTCATACGAATTTTTATGAAACAAATAATCTTTTAGATTGAGGTACTAATATGTGGTACAGTAATTGGGACCCATTTATGACAAGATGCCTGGATTTTGTATTTCAGTTTATTCCAGGGTATTTAATTTGCAAATTGCTTGGTGGATATTTATATGCTTACAAGCCTTGTCAGTTTCTGATTTTCAATGACTATGTGAATCAGTCGGCCACCAATGCTATCTTGTTTCTTGGTATTCTCAAGTTGGGTCATTACATGAAGGTCAATCGCAGGAATACTTTCATTGTGTTGGTAAGTCTTCGATACTTCTTTTTTCAGTAAACGAAAATCAATAATTTTGATTCCAATTTTGTTGTAATTAATGTTGTTACATTCAAACTTGCATATGGTTGTGGTTTCAGCTTACTTACTAAAGGAGAAAACCAAACTAATATGGCAACATAAAACAATAACCAACTCTATGTATCCCTACAAAAATTGCTATCGGATTTGCTTGATGGTAACTCTGATTCTCCAATAATTCCAGGACCAACTGGAATAATAAATAGACCTGGTTGGCATGATATCAACAGGTCTTTCACTTGATTCTCTGATACTCGATTCTCTTATTTTTTTGGTGGCAACTCCGATTCTCTAATTACTTGATTATCCTATGCACCCGCGGTTCTCTACGGATGACAATGAGTGCCAATAAACATATTAAGTAAATTCACAAACATGCTGATTTGTAGGCTTGTATGAATAAATATTAGAAAATAAAAATAACAGGTTGTAGCATTACATTTACTCATGTTTTGTGCCTGTGCTTTTTCTGTGCTTTTTTCGTGCATATGCTTTTTTCATGCTGTTGTTATGCCCGTGCCATGTTTTTCAAAATGACACACCAACCCTATCAACCTATAGTGATTGTCGACATGCCTTATTCACTGACGTGATTGATTAATTTGGTTCGGAAAGAATACGTTCACCAACATTTATGGAGAAGGGTTTAGAGAAAAAAATGATTTGTTTTAATGGATGCCCCTACCAAACACCTTAATCTCGCTTCAGTGGAATTTAATTGAGGTTTCCTCTTTTCTCAACATCATTGTATGATGCTTCTGGGGAAATCTATAACATCACTAGAGTGTTGAATCATGACGGAGTGATGATTAATGAACAAACTTACAAAGACTACTCCCTGTATTCTATAGTGTTTTTGCATTTATCTCATATTGCTTAAAGTTTGCCTCAATTCCTATCAGCTTCATTCACATCCTAGTGTACTATGGAAGGTAGCATTTTTTAAATCAAACTCTTAATTTTTCCTTTATTTTTTCCTTTGCATTGTTAGTTGAAGTGTGAGAGATTTCCATCGTAATGTACTCTTTCTGTCTCTCACTATTTTATAGCAATGTTGGGAAGTAGTAAATGAAGATGAGCACAATGAAATGATGCGACAGTACTAGCCCCTCCGAAGGTTTTGGTTCTTCGTAGTTTCTGCAAAAGCCTTTTGTTTAGCATGCGCTAGTTGTGCTATGGGTTTGGGGCCAAGTATCAGGTTTCCTTTCCTTCTGCTACGAGCGGCTATTGCAGTAGCCCTGTTGATTTTCACTCCGATGGGAATATTTGTGGCAACAACAAGTCAAGTGAGTTGTGTGTTGGGTATTTATCGACTCTTCTACTATTCCTTCCGTATTAAGAAGATAGGTCAGTTTCCAAGTCGAGAACATAAAATCTGCATTTGAACAACAAAGAATTGAACTTTCTTTTGATAAAGTTTACTTATTCACATCAATTTAGTAACTAGCAGTCTAGCAGCAAAAAAATTGAATTTTTTTATATGAATTTATATAAAACAAATAATCTTTTGGACTGAGGTACTAATATGTGGTACTGTAATTGGGACCCATTTATGACAAGATGCCTGGATTTTGTATTTCAGCTTATTCTAGGGTATTTAGTTTGCAGATTGCTTGGTGGATATTTATATGCTAACAAGCCTTGTCAGTTTTTGATTTTCAATGACTATGTGAATCAGTTGGCCACTAATGCTATCTTGTTTCTTGGTATTCTCAAGTTGGGTCATTACGTGAAGGTCAATCCTAGGAATACTTTCATTGTGTTGGTAGGTCTTTGGTACTTCTTTTTTCATTAAACGAAAATCAATAATTTTGATTTCAATTTTGTTGCAATTAATGTTGTTACATCCAAACTTGCATATTGTTGTGGTTTCAGCTTACTTACTCAAGGGGAAAACCAAACTAATATGGCAACCTAAAACAAGAACCAACTATATGTATCCCTACATAAATTGCTATCAGATTTGCTTGATGGTATCTCTGATTCTCCAGTAATGCTAGGACCAACTGGGATAATAAATAGACCTGGTTGGCATGATATCAACCCATCTATCACTTGATTCTCTGATACTCAATTCTCTTATTTTTTTGATGGCAACTTTGATTCTCTAATTACTTGATTATCCTTTGCCCCCGCGGTTCTCTACGGATCATAATGAGTGCCAACAAACATATTAAGTAAATTCACAAACATGCTTATTTGTATGCTTGTATGAATAAATATTAGAAAATAAAAATAACAACTTGTAGCATTATATTTACTCATGTTTCGTGCCTGTGCTTTTTCTGTGCTTTTTTCGTGCTGTGCATTTTTCATGCCGTTGCTGTTCCCGTGCCTTGTTTTTCAAAATAACACACCAACCTTATCAACCTATAGTGATTGGCGACATGCCTTATTCACTGACATGATTGATTAATTTGGTTCGGAAAGAATACATTCACCAACATATATGGAGAAGGGTTTAAAGAAAAAATGATTTGTTTTAATGGATGCCACTACCGAATGCCTTAATCTTGCTTTAGTGGAATTTAATTCTCTTCCTTTTTTAGGCGCGAATGTGTAGTAGAGTGCTTTAAGTAAACTGGTCTTCATTTGTGAGAGGAAATGGAATTTGAAAAATTGGAAAAGCTGGTGTGGTATGGTATGGTGGTATAACACCGTTTATATTGGTGCTTGGTGGAGGGTACTTCTCCAACTGGAATTGAGAAATATATAGACCTGGATGGAGCATAAACATGAGGAGTTCAAACCATATCAAAAATGATCTTCTCGATTGCAATAGGTTTGGCACTTGATTCTCTGATACTCGATTCTCTTATTTTTTTGATGGCAACCCTAATTCTCTAATTACTTAATTATCCTGTGCCCCCGCAATTCTCTACGGATCATAATGAGTGCAAATAAACATATTAAGTAAATTCACAAACATGCTGATTTGTATGCTTGTATGAATAAATATTAGAAAATAAAAATAACAACTTGTAGCATTATATTGTGGCCGTGCTTTTTCTGTGCTTTTTTCGTGCCTGTGCTATTTTCATGCCGTTGTTGTGCCCGTGCCACGTTTTTCAAAATAACACACCAAACTTATCAACCTATAGTGATTGGTGACATGCTTTATTCACTAACTTGATTGATTAATTTGGTTCGGAAAGAATACATTCACCAACATATATGAAGAAGGGTTTAGAGAAAAAAAAATGATTTGTTTTAATGGATGTCCCAACCAAACGCCTTAATCTCGCTTCAGTGGAATTTAATTCTCTTCATTTTTTAGGCGCGAACGTGTAGTGGGAGTCCTTAAAGTAAGTGGTCGTGGTCCTCGTGGTGGTGGTATGCGAGATAGCCACAACAAAGTGAAACAACCCTTAAATTTTTTTCCGAGACAATGAGTATTGCCGCGACACCAACTAACACCAACAACGCCGTCACCCACCTCATCCACCGCTGCGTCATATGAGGGGCTGGTGATGGGGTGGGAATCAGAGGTGGTGGTGGGAGAGTGCACGGGTCACATCAAGGTGGACCGGAGAGAGTACAAAGACGACAACAAACAGGCTGGTCTTCATTGAGAGGAAATGGAATTTCTAGAAGAGGAGGTGGTGTGGTATCACTAGTATGGTATATATACAACTAGAATTGGAAATAAATACAACTGGTTAGACCAACTGGAATAATAAATAGACTTGGTTGGCATGATATCAATAGGTCTGGCACTTGATTCTCTGATACTCGATTCTCTTTTTTTTTTTTTATGGCAACTCCGATTCTCTAATTACTTGATTATCCTGTGCCCCCGTGGTTCTCTACGGATCATAATGAGTGCCAATAAACATATTAAGTAAATTCACAAACATGCTGATTTGTATGCTTGTATGAATAAATATTAGAAAATAAAAATAACAGCTTGTAGCATTGTATTTACTCATGTTTCGTGCATGTGCTTTTAATGTGCTTTTTTCGTGTCTATGCTTTTCATGTTGTTGCTATGCCCGTGCCACGTATTTCAAAATAACACACCAAACTTATCAACCTTAATTCGCGTCCCCGAAGTTGTATATATAGTCTTGAAAACCACAATTCCTTGAACCACCACCACCTTTTAAGTAAAGAATAGACAGAGCAGGTAAAGGGCCATGTACCATTCTTTTATATGATTGTTGCCGAGCCATGGACACAAGGATCAGGCATATATGGAGAATTTGTGTTTTTTGTCTTCCTGTGATTAGGTGGAGCGGTTTCTTTGTCCTCCAAATCATGCATGCCATGGCTATCTGGCGCGGTTGTTTATGGCTTCTCATCATCGTGAACACCAAGGAAATCCGACAATGGTTTGTTGCGATCATCAAGCATCGTTACATTTGTTGCCACAACCAAACTGCGGGCAAGAGTGTTGGCACCCCTTATGTTTTCTCAATGGCAGCCGAGGAAAGGACAAACAAAAGAATGAAGAGATGAGCAATCACGATGACGGAAAGGCAACTCTATGTAATGATAAAGAACCGGGTGAATCAAAAATTCATGTATGAAAGTTTAAATAGAGAAAGCCTTGCTAATTATAGAGGTTTTGGTAGTTGGAATCTAGAGAGATTATGGAACATGGTGATGTAGATAGCTATATTTGACTTGTGTATTGTTAGGTTTGCATATCAAGACTTCGTAATAACACATTTCAACTGGCAATGCCAAAAAATAGAAATGTAAAAAAGTGCAAGCATAGATTCGAACCAAAACACACTGTGTTGATAGCTACCAACAAAACCACCTTCATTTATAATTATCCAAAATGAAGGCCACTTTTGCATCCAAAATTTGGCGGTCCTAGGCGACAGCCACTTGAGCCTTGCCCTAGGGCCGAGCCTGCATACTTGGGTTGCAATGCTATGGTTGTTTGTGAAGTTTGAACCATATGTCCTGTTTTCTTTTGGCGGTCCTCACTTTTTTTCTCTGTTTGTTTTTTTGGTTCTATTGCATAGACCCTAAAATCTTTCTCTATTTTCTTGATGTTGCCCACACTTAGTCAAGTGACCAGAGCAAAGAGTACCAAATCAAATAAATCAATGGGCATTTAGGTCCACAAACAGAGGCTTTGATACAAATCCAAGTCTCATAGTTGTATGCTGAATGTCATTTGAATGGATACTATTCCATGCATAGGACAAAGATCACATTGCCAAATTCATATGGTTCCATAGAAGTGCTCAGTGCTTTTTAGTGAATATTGCTAGTATATATGTATACATAGGCTTAAGAAATTAAGTTCCGTAGCACCAAAAATATAAGCTTAGGAAATAATTTTTACACTCCACTATTTTATCAATGCTCTCCAAAATTTGTCTTTTAGTGTGGGTTAATACATCAATTAAATTCCGGAGCACATTTATAAGAAAATGAAGTGCAAAAATTATTTCTCTATCCACTTGTAAAATTAACCCTCATATACAAATACAATTGTTTTTTACGCAACTAGAAGAAAAAATATTTTAAGAAAATATTGTTCTCTTTGGAACTTAAAAAGAATTTTTCAAAAAATTCCCCCTAGATTCCCCATACTTTCAACATTTCTCTCTCTATCTCTCTCCACTTATTACCCCTACTATTTTTCAAAAAACTTTTCAAATTCCAATCCAAACAAAGCTTTATAATTGATTATAAAGGCTTCGAAAAAGAGTACTTTTGTGACGACCCAAACTTATACAATACAGTAATATCTAGTAATCCAATAGCACTAGTCATTCACGTATTGAAGCATTGGAGGTGCTCTAAAACCTACGATAAAGGGGATTAATCAGTTGAAACTTGAGAGAGTACTTGTATTTGGTTGTCAGTAATTAGAGCCTCGCGCTCTTTCTCAAGACTTGCAACGCTTGTTTTGAAAGCACTAGCCATCATCGAAAGATCACCTGCCACAAATAGGTGAGTATACTGGATAAGGGCTTTGTGATGAACCTCTTCATACAGTGTCTCAACATGGTCGTGCAAATGGATATCAAGCAGCAGGGTTGTTTTCAAATCCCCAAGGTAATCTAGACATGAAGCATAATAGCTGCCATGATAACAAAAAAGTATTCTCATCAGAATACGAAGTAAAAAGATGGTAATTCCAAGAACGAGCAATTAGCACCCAATAAAATGAGGCGAGAATAAGACAAAACGCAATGGTAAATCAGAACGCCACCAACCTAGCAACATGGACATGTTCAAAAGAACAAAGACATAGCAAGTTACCTTGAATAAAAATTGTGAGCAAGCTCCCTAACTTCAGGGACTGACTCTAAGAAATTCCGTAAGTTGAGATTGTCTATGGCCTTGTTCTGCCAAATAAATCAATTTAATCGCGAACATAACTTCAAACTACAATATTACATAGGAACTATGCAATAGTAATAGACAAGGTATAGTTGCCTTGAGCTTTGTTCTGTCAAAACTTGCAAGCACACAAAGTGCACCATACGTTGCAATTTCTTGGAGTGCAATCACTTCTGAGTATCTGTTCCCCAATTCGCCAACCGTCTCCATGAACTGCAAATATGCCAAAGACATCAAATGTCACAAATCCAAACCAAAAAGAACGAGTTCAATTAAAAGGCAACAGTAAATCATCAATTATTCAGTAGTGGCAGGGACCATGTTCCATGATTTAAAAAACATAACTAAGGAAAGATTTACTACTACTTCTTACAACGAAGACTAAATGACAAGATAAGGATCATAGACTCAGATGATAGATTGTGTAAACCAAGAGAAGTTTGAGACTCAAGTAAACTTTAATCAGCAAGTTATTGGAACTTCGGGCTACTTCAAACTTAGGCTTAGATTGGAACCCATGGAAAGGAAAGGAAAAGAAAAGAAAATTAAAAAAATTTCCCGTCCATTATTTGGTTGGAAGAGAAAGAGTGAAGAAAATTAAAATTTCAATTGTAGTGAATAGTAAATTTTTCCTCTCATTTTCCTTCTCTTTTAGTTTCCTTTCTTTTCTATGGGTTCCAAACTGAGCCAAAGTTGAGCCATGCTACACATGATAGGCAATCACAGACATGCTTTATTTCAAGAGGCATATGCCAAGTCAAGCTCAAAATCATAGCTGAGTAATTGACACGGATAAGCAAATTTGTATGGAAGAATCTTGGATTATTATCACCAAATCTGAGGTAATTAAGCTGTGACGTGACCTTTGGTGCCAATATAACTCCTCTTGCTCCCAAAGGAGGTTAGAGGAGTTGATGAGGTTTTCTTCCTCTTCTCAATTCTCCTCTGAGCTCTCCATACCTTGAAACTTCTCCTTATGCCAAGCCCTCAACTCGACCTAGCACTTCCTTGACTTCTAGGCTAATTTTGTTGTGCTTTATCCAGAGCTTTGAATGGACAACTGTTGCTGGATAATATCCCCACATTCCTCCTCAGATGTCCACATTGACTCAAATACAAGATCAAGGCCTATGAATGGTTACTGCACCTATCTTGAATGGTTAAGTCAATATACTCCTTCCATCAAACTAAACGCCCGAAAGACCAATTCGTTACATAGCAAAACTCATTAGAGTTGAGGGAACGCCTTGTTCGTTCTGACCCAAATCCTCCTCCATACCTCCATAACATTGAATTGTAATGTTGAGAATTGGGACAAGAGTTCCCCTGTAATGTTTCTTGATGAATAACAAGAGACCGTCTCTTTTTTCTCCGTTTCTATTAATTTCTCTTTTGTTTTCCCTCTTCTCTTTCACCATTGTTTCTCTACAATTTCTTACTTAGCTGCTCATAACACCTTCTTATCACATTCTATACTAGTGGATGCCCGTGCCTGAAGGCACGGCGCAACGTATTCTTAACTCAAAAGTGAATAGAATTAGAGAAAATAGAGAAGTTATAGATGACAATAGGTACCACATTTTGTTAAATTTCAAGTGAGCCCGTCTACGTTAGAGCACAATCGAAGTCTAAGAAAAATCAAGCTCAACGTAACAATTTGTTAACTCCAACACGTGCAATAAGACCACATGCGCACCCCTGCACGTTTTATAGGCACAACACAAACAAAGATGCCAAAAGCTCCAAATTACCTTGGTAGAGAGGAGAGTTGAGTAATCCATAGCAGCTATATCAACTACTACTTCACGGCAATCATCAATAAAATAACATATTCGTATCATCAGATTGTTGGGGCTAACATATTCATATCTCTTTGAGGCATTATTGGTATTGAGTACTCTCTGCAACTCCCTACAAGTGGGTGGTGGAGCCCCCATGATTAGTTGAGGTGCTCGAGAATTGGCATGGACATCTGAGTTATCAAAAAGGAAGCACATGAAAGGAAAATAAAAATGTTCTTTTTTTTTACTCCCATTAACAAATAACATTTTGGACTACAAAAAAACTTCAGGTCCTTGCCCTTGAATCCCTAAGGATTGACCAAAATCGACAATGGATCAAAATTATAATCAGAACCTCAACTATATTTGTAACGTCCCAATTCGGGTCATTACAATATTAATCATAATTTAGCGAATCAAAATCTAACTGACAACCAATCACACAAATTCCTAATCCCACAATTAACTCATAATAAGTAGTAAAGCCTTCATTGTGGATAAGCAAGATTTGTATTAACAAAGAGAACTGGAAGACATGTACATTACACAGGTCATACACCAAGCCATACACATTTAGGAATATAAAAATCAATATCATCACAAACCAAACCACTAATTCAATTAACAGTAATACTGTCATGACCATAGAAAAGCTCCAAAAGCAATATCGTGGATTTCGTGATTGCTCATGTCTAAAGGCACGACACAATACGCCGATAAAAAAAAGGCGCGACACAACATTTTTATTACAACTTTAAAAATATTATCCGTGGAGAGAAACAGTGCACTACTCCAGACAACATGACTCCAAATTGCCTCAAAACATCTAACCTAGAGAGAGGGAGGGAATGAGTAGAAACATTAGAATAATGAAAAAAATAAAAAGATTTGATTACCTCTTGTTCTGACAAAGTAGAGGTAATGACCCTCTCTCTTTCTCCAATCAAAGTAGGAAGGAAGCTGATTTCTTCTCTTCTTGGAGAAGCTTATGAATTAGATTATTAAGGAAAACGTAGATTCATTGTTGAAGGAAAACGTATGTGAATGCTACTCCATTTTAAGAATGATTCCTTTTAGTTTTTGAATCAAAAGGTTTGTTTACTTTTTGAATGTAGAAAAATCAACCTAAAAGGAAATTATTGAGTTGGATGTAGGAAAATTAAATAGGAAAAACTTTTTAAGGAAACAACGTAAAAGCAATCAATTAAAAGAATTTACCGGTCATAAGGCTAGGGGAGTTTATATTAGGAAGTATTCTCTTGATCGGATGGCTACGACTAACATGAAATATTGATCGGACGATTGTAGAGGGTGCTGGATTTATATGTATAGACAAAAATCGCTTTGTTTTATAATATAAATTCCCTTGATCCATGGGCTTGTTGTACTTTTCAACAAAAATCACAACCCAAAAAAACCACAAGCATCGACAAAGCAGATCGTCTTGAATTCCATTAGGGAACACGAAATGATGAAATCGTTTTTGCATACCTGATAATGTGAGGCAATCAGGTTGTAGAGGATTGATGCCCGTATGTGAACAAAGATTCATTGAAATACAATGATGTATACAAAGACAAAGAGAGAAATTTTGGGGGAAATCAAATGGGGACAATGTTTGGTGTTGGGGTTAGCACATCCTCGAGCTCATTAGAAACTCGCGAGTGACAGACGCGAGCCTTTTGCTAAAACGGTGTCGCCCAAACTCATTACTACTTCGCATCTTCAACCTGAGAAGTCATTTGAAAATGAGATTTTGACAAATTTGAGCTCATTCTGTTTTTTTTTTTTTTTATTACAATTGTTCGTGTTTCAGATATTTTAAAGGCTATAAACCTTGATAAATTTCATTTGAATCGAATACTGATTTACATACGATCGAAGATGATAATGGTGAAATTTTTTTGTGAAAATAAACTTGGCCACACTGTATCAAACCAATTACGAGAGAAGCGACGTTGCCCGCTTTTATTCTGAAGTCGCAAGCGTGCATTATAGGAACTGCAGCGGGAATTCGTCAAATTGTGATGTTGTTTCAACTCATCCCCATGATCGAAATCGTCCAAGCTGTAGAGCTTTTCAAGAAGATACAAAATGTCAAAGATCAATTGAACCAAATGCTGATTGATACATGATCGGAGATGATCAAAGTGAATTTGTTCTTATGAAAATGGATTTGCCCACACTATCTCAAACCCATCATATCAAATGACAAATTCACTCCGACAAAGGGACGTCCGTCCCCTTCGGTGAAGTTGTTCAGCAGAAAAAGACGACGGAAGACCTTCTAGATTCTTAATCCTCCATCCTTCAACCCTAACTAATAACCAGTAAGCAAATTTCGATTTTGTATAGATTTCGCCCCAATTGTGTTATTGTTGTTTGGGTAAATCCCACAATTGTGTTTTGTTTATATGAGAGATCTCATGGTCACTTGAATTTTACCGTAATCTGTTGATGATCTTTGTCCATTGCATGTTTATATTGAGGCAATTGTCAACTACTTTGTGTATTACTAGTTTTTGCTTGACATTTAGGTTCTTAGAAAGGAAAATAATTGTTTTCAGTTTGGACTACTTTGCGTGTTCGGCTCATGTTCGGCTTGATTACAACTCCTTTGAGAAATTTCTTGCTACTCATATGTTTAAATTCAGGTAATTGTCAACTACTTTGCCTGTTACTAGTTTTTGCTACAGATTTAGGTTCTTAGAAAGGATATGATCGCTTTCAGAATTCTTGAAGATACGTTTTTGTGTGACCTTCTCGTTTTCTTTTTACATACATAATTAATATGAACAAAAAAATACATAAGAAAAGAGGGAGAGTAAAGCATTCACTTCTTGAAGTTCGTTAGAGGTTCAAACCAAGCTCGATTAAATTACTACTCCCATTGTATGTCGCCTTCAAAACAACAACATTGCAGAGTGAGATTTATAGGAGACGAAGAAGCCCAATCAACACCAAATTTTGGATATTCTTAACAGCTACAATGAAGCTTCGAGGCAGTTGATAAATTTCAGTAAGCCCTTTCAGTGCATTTCAAGACAGGATATCATGGAAGTTGACAAGTGCATCAACAAAATGCAAGATGAAGTAAGGCCTTGCAGTGACAAATTAAACTTGAGTATTTTCAGTTTCTGGGCAGAATGGTAATAGTTTTCAAGGCGAAAAATTGCATGGTTTTGCAATTCAAAATGTACTCTATCACAGTGTTAACTTCAATGTTGGATTTATATGCAAAGTGCAGGGACATGGAGAGAGACATTCATGGGACCCAAAAAAATTGGGGTAAGAAGCTGCAAAAAGGCTCTTGGATTTGGAACCTGGTAATGCTAGCTATTACACTTGTAGTACTGTGCAAGCTGTTGTTGAGAGGTGGGATGGAGTTGAACTCTGTTGAAGAACTACGGAGAGACGTATGAACGACAACAATTTGATGAAGAAGCCAGGGTGGAGTTGCATTGAAGCCAAAGGATTGATCCATAGTTTTGCTTTTGGAGATCAATCACACCCTCTAGAAATCTATAGCCCATGGATGTCATATGTAGAAATTAATTAAATTGTTTTGTTTCCTTTTGAAAGTGCCTCAAGGACTTACCCCAAAAAAAAGTGCCTCGAGGCCCAAATTTTTTGTTCAAGATTTCTCTCATAGACAAATAAATGTGGGTTAATACATGAACCCATGACCTTTGGAGTTTTTGTTTATTAATTATCTTTTTGATCCAAAATAATGGAGTTCACAGTTAAAACATTTTTGCACTTTTGAACATGTTGGCATGAAATTCAGGGGTTCATTACATCAAAAGAGAAAAAAGTGAATGCTCCCAAGGAGCAATTCAAATGCGCCTTATGAAATGAGAGAAACAAGGATGTGTCTGGGGCACGTTCAATTGTGCTTGAGGCACATTTTTTTTTTACAAGAAGAGAGAAAATGAGGATGCGCCCGAGCGCAACTTAAATGCGCCTGGGGTGCACTCGAATTGCCCCTTAGGCGGATGTGATACAACAAATATATTTTAATTATTTTTTACTGCGTTTTTCTAGTCCGAATTAGCGGGAGACTAAAAAAGACAATCCCTTAAACATTATAAAGATTGTTAAAGAATAAGAGAGGCAAAAGAAGGTGGTACGAAGTGATTCCATGAGTTCCATCCATGAAGATTTCATTGACATGTGTTTTGATTTTCAGGTATACATGATTCAAAAGTAATCTGTGGTTCTTGGTTTCGGCCGCCGGTTGGTTGGTGTTCTTATTCTTTTGAACTGGGTCAAAAACACGAGAGTTCATTTTGATGAAACATAATTCTTTGATGTGCTTTCACTGTTACTGGCTTTCGTTGCAATTCCAACAGTAAATTCTTAGAAATCTGCAAGCAAATAGGAACTAGGAACTGGTATAAGTGAATGTTTAATTATGTCTAGGAGTATAATGCGTTTAGATGTGCATTTCTGAATCCTTGCAGTGGATGGAGCTCGCGTTAGAGCGAAAAGATGCGGATTTTATAGAGGGGAAGGAGCTACCAATCTCATTCTTGCTCACTCTGGATCTTCTCCTATATTTGTGTGTTCATTTATGCTTCACCCTTTTGATCATTTCGTTGTGCCTCTTCATTTCGTTGTTCTTCCTTCCAAGAATTGGGATTTTCCTTTTGAAGAGTTGTTTGGATTTGCAAATGCATCTTTATACTCTACAAAATGAACTTAAATTCTAGAATAAAATGGGGATGAAAATGAATTAGTTGACACTTAACAGTGGGTCAATAGGGGAGGCCATAGTAACATGCTTCATTACTAATACGGTGCAATGTACCTACATTCATCACTTATGACATTTTCTTTGATTTTGAGTAAACAATTTGATTTCGTCAGATTATTTTTACGCCCTCATGGGACTAAATCTTGATGGACTATCTTTAAATGAATATGTGTTGCATAATTGCAAAGCTGCAGGAAGACTTTTTATTTTTTTTGTTTTTTTGTTTTTGGGGGGTGGGGGGAGTAAGTAATGTAGACTTATTGTTGGTTAACAGTACACTACTATCCTTGGGATTTGGAGATGCTTGTGCTTGGCAGCGATACTGCCGAGTGGCCAATCCGACTGTTCATCTCGGCAATTGACTGCTCGAATATTGATCAAGCAATAAACGGTTTAGATTTATATGCGCTCAGATTTAGTCCTAGTGATCCGTACCAAATGAACGGTCAGATGCCGCTCAGCACCCGCTTGGCACAAGGGTGCTTGGCGGCATCCTTTGGTCCCATTTGTGATCCATTGACTCCATTCAAGCAAGAAATTGGAAGGGCCCTAAGATTGAGGTGTATGTTTGGATAGTCACATGGACACGTCTCTCTAATAAAATGTTAAATGATCAAAGACATTTTTATTTTCCTGTCAAACGGATTTTTTTTTTGTCTCTATTCATTTTTTTCTTTTTTGCATTTGTTAGTTTGCGTCAAATTTTTATAAACTATTGATTTGTCTCGACGATATGAGTCGGAGAAGTGGAAAATTATGACCCAAACTCAATTATTTTTTAAAAAATCCAAAAAAAGGCCAAACAATATTCAAACTTTTCGGACTTTTTCTTGGCTTTTTTAAAATAATATTTGAGTTTGGGTCATAATTTTATGATTCTTCGATTTCTCTGGTCGAAACGATCCAATAATCCATAAAAAACTTTGACGGAAAACTAAACAACGCAAAAGAAAATTGAATAAAAATAAAAAAATTAGGGAAACATTAATCTTGTAAAAGTATAAAATCTCCAAAAGAGAGCCGGAAAAATATTTTGGGCCAATTGAAAGATTCTTAAGATTTTTTCAATGGGTTTTGGCTTAAAATGAGGTGGCCCAACTGGCAAGCTCAATTCAGTCCACTAAGTCCTAGAGGCCCGCTTCAAAACCCAAAGTCCTCATTAGAAGACCCACGCTCCGGCCATGATGACGGGTATACTAGTCCCGCTTTCAGAAAATCATGGCCAAGTGTCAAAACAAGCGGCCAAGAGTAATAAGAAGGGGCCAAGTGTAATAAATCGCGGCCAAGAGTAATAATAACAAGTGGCACAGAGTTATAACAAGCGGCCAGAAGTAATAAGAAGTGGCCAAGTGTAATAAGACACGGCCAAGAGTAATAAGAAGTGGCCAAGTGTAATAAAATGCGGCCAAGAGTAATAACAAGCGGCCAAGTGTCAAAACAAGCGTCCAGGAGTAATATAATGCAGCCAAGTGTAATAAAACGCGGCCAAGATGTCTGAAAACAAATCATACACTAAAATGCGTGTTCCGCAATCACACTTTAAAAAATAGCAGCCAGACATCAAAACATGCTGCCAAGAGTAATAAGATGTTGCCAAGATGTCCGAAAACAGATCATACGTATACTAGTCATGCATTTACTGGTAGTAAGCAAGAAGAAAACACATGAACAACAATGATTTGAGCTTCATACTTTGTACTGTTCAAGCTGTTGTTGAGAGGTGGGATGGAGTTGAAGAACTACGGAAATGTATGAACGACAATGATTTACTGAAGAAGCCGGGGTGGAGCTACGTTGAAGCCGAAGGTTTGAACCATGGTCTTGCTTCTGGAGATCAATCACACCCTTAAATGCCAGAAATCTATGAGCCCGGCCGTGGATGTCATATGTAGAAATGAAATTGTCCTGCTTCTTTTTGAAAGTGCCAAGAGGCCCAAATTTTTTGTTCAAGATTTGTCTCATATACAAATAAATATGGGTTAACATAAGAACCAATAACTTGTGGAGTTTTTTTATTGTTGATCCAAAATTATGGAGTTCACAGTTAGATTTTGCACTTTTGAGCATGTTAGAATGGAATTCAGTGGTTCATTACATCAAAAGAGAAAAAAGTGAATGCTCCAGAGTAGCAATTTAAATTGCACCTGAGGCACATTACAAGAAGAGAGAAATTTTGTTTTTTTACCTCACCTTTTCTAGTTTGAATTGGCAGGAGTCTAAAAGAAGGCAATCCTTAAACATTATAACGATTGTTAAAGTATAAGAGAGACACAAGAAGCCCGTACAAAGTATTTTCAGCTTCTGGGAGAATGGTAATCGTTTTGAAGGCAAAAATTGCATGGTTTTGCTACTGAAAATGGAGTTTATCACAATGTTCTCCAAACTTCATTCCTTGGATTTTTATGCAAAGTGTGGGTACATGGATAGAGCAGCTCAAATTGTTTAGACAAATTCCCTTTAAGAATAGCACCACTAGTTTCAGAATCATACTCAAAATGCCCTCCATTTTGACAATGCCATAGAACTATTCCTGCAAATGGGCAATGGAAGTCTAGAACCTGTGGCTGATATCTTTATTTTTTTCCCCTTCTTTTGATGAGTTCTGTGGCTAATATCTCATCTTTAAATGCCTCATCGTTGTGTATACTAATATTGGTGGCTTGAAACTGTGTTTGATAGGATGATAAATAGTAAACTTGTGACATGGACATCGGTTATTGAGGGTTGTGGAGCCCATGGGCTAGGTTTTGAAACCCTACAAATTGTTCGTCAAATGGTGGAAAAAGGACTGGAGTAGAATAGTATTGACCTTCTTGAGCTTATTATCTACTTGTAGCCACTCTCGGCCTTCCTTCTAAGTGAAGGCTGTAGAGTCTTTTATATCATGAAATGGAGATTCGGAATGGAACCCGATCTAAATCATGACACTGGTATCATGGATTTGTTGAGTTGGTCTGGGAAGCGCAACGAGGCTTTCGGTATGGTTTTTAAACTAGTGGCTTTTCTATAATTTAGTATTTGGGAAGCGCTATTGGCGGCCTATACAGTTCAATAGGAAAAAAAAATAGGGGAATATGCAGCTGAAGGCTCTTGGATTTGGAACCCAATAATGCTTGCTATTACACTTAGTAATGTTCAAGAAGTTGTTTACATTTGATGCTTTTTAAGCCTTTTGTTTCTTTTTACTGAAAATCTCAAACTTGGTGATACATACATGTATGGTAACTACAGGAGTTTTCAAGATCATGTTTTTGCTGACCTTAAAGTTTTCAAGATCATGTTAACTACACTTAAGGTATTGTTTGCCAACTATCATGTTGGATGGTGACTTTTGATTTCTCATGAAAGCAATAAATATTGTATCAACCATTGTCTAACTCTCCATCTATTTTGCCACAACCATTGGCTACATGACCTCTCTCCGATTTCAAATGCATTAATTTATTTGACAGTTTGGCATAGTTCCCATTTTGCTTGGCAAAAGATGATTTTATAAAAGCTCGAAAAGGGTACATCGAGGGTAAGAAAAAGTGGATGAGCAACCAAAAAAAAATTGCAAGAAGGGTACTGGGTACCGTATGTGAAGGATTCGTTTACAAATGCCGTTGTGTTACAACTTATTGTCATGCTTTCAGATATCTTTTTCTTCAACAATATCAGCTGATTAATGATCCAATTGCGACTTTCCCCAGTGACACAGTGAATTTGTATTTGGAACCAGAATTATGGAGTTCACAGTTAAAACACTTTGCCACTTTCGAGCATGTTGGCTTGGAATTTAGTGGTTCATTACATCGAAAGAGAAAAAAGTGAATGCTCATGAGGAGCAATTCAAATGCGCCTGAGGCGCTTTACGAAATGAGAGAAAATAGGACATGCCCGATGCACATTACAAAAAGAGAGAATATGTGGATGTGCCCGGGCGCAACTTAAATGCACCAGGGGCACATTGCACCTGGGGCGCATGTGATTCAGCAAATGTTTTTAATTTGTTTCTTACTGAGTTTTTTGTTGGGTCGAGACCCAACCCCGATCCACACCTCTACGCACACAAACACACACACACACACTGAGAGATTGAGAGAAAAATCACTTTGTATATATTCACACACATATACAAACTACAAAAATTCTCCGGGAACCACAACCGACCCCGTACTCTCCTCACTCTCTCCCTCACATTGTGCACTCCCACTCCGGGGGACCACAACCGGCTCCCCCTCCGCACGCCACTCTCAATGGTGTCTCACACACACAGCGTCTCTCTCTCTTATCTGAATATATAAAAGAGAAACAAAAAGACAATGGGCAATAATGGGGAAATTATCCTGTGCTTCACACACATGGGAGAATCCCAACATTTTTCTAGTCCGAATTGGCAGGCAACTAAAAAAAGGCAATCCTTTGAACATTATAAGGATTGTAAAAGCATAAGAGGGGGACAAGAAGCCCGTACGAAGTGATTCCATGAGTTCCATGCATGAAGGTTTCATTGACATACGTTTTGATTCAGGTGTATATGATCGTGTCGTTTCCGTATCAAAAATAATTAATAAAACAGAATTAATTACTACTACCTAAAAGATAGCGATAAGTACTCCGAGTATCGTCCTCAGGGATTATAAAGGCTAAATTGCAGTTGTTCTAATTAATTTCTAACTTAATTCAGAAAGAGATTTGATTGTTGGATTTTGAAAATATTAAAAGCTAAATTAAATTAAAGCAATTAAGAAATAACGAAAGTTATGAGAGAAAAGATCTAGGGTTTCGAATCCACTCGACCCGTTGTAACAATATTTATACAATGATAAAGGTTAATTATTCGAATCAATCCGGATATCGTTAGGGTTCGCGGAACCTCACGGTATCGCCTAAAGATATTTATGAATTACCAAATAGCATGGGGTATCGCCGCCTAACACGAACCGTCTTACTACTAGTACGACCCGTCTCTATGGCACGGATCGTCTAATGGCACGACGCGTCTTACGGAGTATAACCAATCTTACTCAATTATCACAAACAATTAAGAACCGTTGTATGAACGTGCATAGAAATCTAGAAAATCATACACAAGATTTGATAGAGAAAATTAATACCGCAAATAAATTTTCAAGTCATACAACCACGATTCGAATAAAAATCTCAATCAAAACATAAACATCGTTACTCAGAGTTCAAGTTTCATCTACACCCTAGAAAACGAGTTTAGCCGGACATCAGAGAGGAGAACATCGGACTGATTTTTCTGTTGACTGCCGTGACTAGAAACCACGTATGGGTAAACATGACGTGCAGCCCGTGGTTCGAAAAGTATACTGACCAATATGCGCAGCCCTCTTTTCTATTCTGAACCTATACCTACTCCTCGCTTCTGTTCTCGTTCTCTCTTTAGCGTCCCCCTTTAAAGTGCTGTAGCCGAACCTTTTTATTTACCGTCATAGCCGACCTTCCGTAGCAGCCCCTATTTTCCAAACATGTGGGCCATGCCCACTGCCGAGAATTGGCATGGGCCAATTCTTTTTTCCTTCTTTTCTTTTCTTAGTCCAGCTGACTTACCCTTGATTGCAAGCCCAAGTCCGCATGTTGGTCATCACATAGGAATTAGATTAGGTGCTTCTCGCTCTGGTTATCCATCCCGAACTTTGGCCCATCGTTTTATTAAATTGATCACTGGCTTTGTTTCAATACTGAGTGAAATCCAAAATTATACTTTATTTTGTATCAAAGCCTCTAAATACCTGCAATCCAAAGATAAAGCATAAAACTCCAAGTAACAATACAAATAGGCTTAGCAATGATAAATTAGGAGCGCGTATGTAAACATTTACACGCCTATCAATATACATGATTCATAATTTGTTCTTCAATGCTTTGCAAGTTGTGTAGGAGATCATGGACCTCATAGTTTCTGAACCTTATAAGGATTATTAAATCAGTTTCAGTTTTACTGATAATCTCAAATCATCCAAATTTATCCTTGCTTATCCTAAACATGTAGATCGATGCGGAAGCATTTCTTATGCTAGACTATGTTGTGACAGGGTAATAAATAGAGAACTCGTGACACAAAAATCGATGATCTAGGGTTGTGGAGCACATGGGCTAGGTTTCGAAGCCCTGAAATTTTTGGAATTCAATTTGGATTGGACGTAAGTTTAATTTTAGGAAAGGAACATGGAATCTTGATTCTTGACTGGGAATTATCTTTGCCTTTCTTGGGTTTCTACTCTAAGTTTCTTTTATGATTCACAGTACGATTCAGTACCCTTTTTCGTGATTGGCTGGATCAATACTTCACATGCCATCTCTCATGTAACGAGACGAAAGTGTTGTTTTAATTTAATATTTTACATTAACTAATATGTTTGATTACATTTGTCAACTGATGTATTATTTATCACGTATAAGTGATCACTATAGTGGTGAGCAAGTTAGCAACGAGCATCTCCAGTGGAATAGCTAAAATTAAATGGTTAACTGGAAGTTTTTTTAAAAGAGTGTTGCACAGACAATGGAGCACGTACTCCAAGCACAGATAATATTGGGATCTGTTTCGGGTTCCACAAATATGATTGAAGCCGCTTATTTTATTAAAATATTTTGTTTAAGGTCCCTGTAAAAAATAAGTTCTACCAAATACCGGTGAAAACCTTTACAAAAACATCCAACTTTGTCCTATAATTTGGCCTGAATTCTAGGACAAAGTTGGATGTTTCATAAAGGGCTCTACCGTTATCCAGTTGAAATAATTTTTTACAAGGGCCCTAAACAAAATAAACAACTCCAATCATATTTGTGAGACCCGAAACGTGTCCTAAAACGATCTGTGAATGGAGTATGTACTCCATTATCTGTGCAGTTAGCATTAGCGTTTTTAAAAATAGGATCCATTTATAAAGTGATAAGTAGTCATTAGTTTATTGAGTGAATGGTGCCCCGACAAGTCAGTTTTGTTGTATAAAAACCAAAAACCAAAAACAAAAAACAGTAAAGTGGGAGAGAATGAAAAGGTCAACAAGTAAATCTTTTTTGTTTCCAGCCTGCCGTTGCTTGTTGAAAGAACTTTTCAAACCTCACCATTTTTTTCGAAAAAAATCAAACAGCATTTTTTTAATCTAATAACTGGGCCCACAAATTTTAATGAGTTCATAAATAGGTGGCCAAATCTATAAGGCGAGTTATTGAGTAATAGTTTAGTTAATTTTTGCATATACACTAGCTAAAATTTTGGTCATTTACAATATTGAGTATTTATAGAGTCCATTGGAGATGCTTTATCAAAAAAAAAAAAAAGTCAACAACGTTAGAAATATCTGGAAATGGTTAGTTGATAACCAATTTGACCAAGTCTCCTATTTTTACTCCTATTAATAAGAGTCCACTAACGTTACTTAATTTTACCGCCTATATCTAAAGGCTTTTTAGTTGGCATACAACCTAGTCATACTTAACTTCCTAATTATTCTCCTAGTTATTAGCCAATAGCGTTGTGCTTATAACAAACACTGATGGATAGATAGATAGATAATCTCTCTCTATAAATAAGTTATTTATTTCCTTCCTAAGAGATACACCACTCCTCCAGTATACTACTTCTCTCTCTCTCTCTGCACCAAACCACCATGATCAGCGTCGAGATCTCCAACCCGTGCAAGCCTCGTAAAAAATCAATACCCAAGATCAGATATGTAAAAATTCCATTAATTAATTTCACAAATCAACACACTCGCTGTGATGATCGAAGAAGGGCTCTATGTTGATTTGTCTATTAATGGGGTTTTCGCATATCTGATCTTGGGTACCAATTTTGTTGTCTAATTAAAGAACTGAGGAAGTTGGAAGTCCTTCCTCTCCTCTCCGCCATCGTCTTCACCCGCATCGCCTCTCGCAAGCGCCTCTTCATCACCCACCTCTGGGTTTTCTCGCCGTTGTTCTTTACAATGCTGCATTTCTCGGGTTCATGGCCCTTGTCTCGATCGCAAACACTAACCCTCAGATGGTCTAGATGGATTTGATGGTTAACCTGCAATGGAAAAAAGCTATCTGGTGATTTGCGGCGTTAATGGGGTTTTCGTGTATCTGTTCATGTGTACTAAGTTGGTTACTGTAATAAAATCAGGGAAGCAGTAATACCTGCTAATATTGCTCTTTCTAATATGTGGGGAAAAGCTATGTGGTGATTTGTAGCATTAATGGGGTTTTCATGTATCTGTTCATGTGTACTAAGTTGATTACTGTAATATTGCTCTTTCTAATCTATGGACATTAGTAGGCATATGATTCACGTTAATGGGGTTTTCATGTATTTGTTCACGTCGCCTCTTGTCGAGATGAATTATTATTTCAAAAGTTTCCGTCCATAGCTAATAAAGATTTTGATAACACTGTAGTAGTAATAATAAAAGGCTCAATCAAAAAGACCGAATGGGGCCATATAGTGGGAACTGACGTACTACAAGAAATAAATCATTTGTCATTTGCAAATGGGAAAAGTCCATTTTAACTTGATCAAATAAGTTAAGTTACCCAAAAAAAAAGAAAACTTGATCACATAAGACCAAAATGCAGAATCAACTTTGTTGGAGCAAGTTTATCAGCTTCTCTATTTGTTGCTTTTAAGGTAAAATAGAGAACTTCAACAAGAAAATCTCCTTGCAGCAGAAAAGCAAAACCTGAAGCTAAACTACATTTTGCTACAGTTCCGAGGTAAATTTACCAATCGACTATTCACAAGCTTTCTATTTTTTTATTATTACTTTCTCTCTCTCACACACACACACGCTTCACAAATCAAATCTAGAAGTAGGGAAAGAAAAAAATAGTATTATTTTATGAAGTGATATGTCACGACCCGCCTTTTATTACAAATAAACTTCAAAATGCCTTATATATTACGCACTTCCAGACCCCATTCTCTCAATATACAATTTACAATATCAAAATAAAGTACCTCGCAATTCAAGTTCTTACAACCCAAAATAAAATTTTACAAGTCTAACAAGCCAAAAATATACAAATATTCCATTACGCTCTTAAATAAAAGACCCGTGATTCTTAAGCCTCGAATCCACCTCCAAACCTGAAAAATTTGGGTTGCAACAACATGAGCCACAGCTCGAGCAGAAAATATGCTAAATGAAAAGATATGAACATGCAAAGCTTGATATACAAAATATACTGTCACGTCCTTAAATTTTAACATAATTATAAATGATTTTCATAATAAAAATACTCACAAATATCCGTACGGTACCTAAAGGTTACTGTGTTCCCATTCCCTCAATTAAGCTTCCAAGTCCATAAGGTTCCAAAATATTACAACATTGGCTCGACGGCCCCAAATCATCATAAGTAGCGAAATTCGAAAAAAAGAATTAGTGGTTACAATATTCCGAGTCAAAAGAATTACAATTTTAGTTACAAATACATCTTTTAAAATAAATTTACAAAGATGAATAGGTAACTCCTTCGGTTAACTTTCAAAAATAATGTCCACACTCCAAGCACGCCAAGCAATGCAAGCTAGGGTTCCGGGTTAGCACCTGAAAATAATATAAGGCTTGAGCTACACTAGCCCAGTAGAAAAGTCTACGCAAACTTTATATGCAAATGAGATGAAAGATGCCGATGAAACATAGACTTTCGGATAACAAAGGAGCATGGATAAGACACAAGTACTATATTAGAAATTCAGAACGTAAACGAACACTTCACTCATGTCAATTAACCTATCTTTGTCCTTTGAATTCATTTTTACTCATCTTTCGATCTTCACACATCCACCTCACATGGTTACGTTCCAACCGCTTAGTATCTCATAAGTTTCCTATGGATCCTTGATGGGCAAACAAGAAATCCTTCACATCGTCACATCACGATATCAATCAAAAGACATTCCGGGCATTAGGACCCCGTATACCCAATTTACATTCCGGGTGATCATGACCCCGTACATCCAATTCTCATTCCGGGTTCTCGGGACCCCGTACATCCGATTCTCATTCCGGGTTCTTAGGACCCCGTATATCCAAATCACACATTTGGTTCCCAGCTTCAGGTTCAATAGAAATCAACCCTTACATTACATGTTTCTCGTTTCATTGAATAGCTACCGTTTATGTCATCTTATCATTCACTTGTTCTGAATCCGTCATTAATTCCCCTTTAAGCAATCTACTAACCTTTTACTTCAAATTAAACCCATGACCCACGCATCAACTACTCACTGCGGTTTTCGATTTACTTTAGGCGGTAACATATCACATTTTATCTGTAATCCGCTAACGTCAATCCGTCGATCATAGTTTCCATGATAATTAACCCATTAAGTTCATTCAAGTCCATCGGGCACGTTTTTAGGTATGAAATATGTATTATTCTTCAAACACTAGAAATGATGCGTAAACGAACCCAATAGAGTCGATGAAACGCTTCGACACGCGAGTTGAAGGATATAGGAAAGCAGCTGAAAGATACTGCAGCAGCTCAAGAAAGCAGCTGAAAGCAGCTCAAACTCCTAGTCTCCTACCGGTAGGCAGGCAAGTCCTACCGGTAGAACTTGAAGACAGAAAGGCCAACATTCCAGTAGAACTTAGACCTACCGGTAGGTGAACAAGTCCTACCGGTAGAAACTCCAATTCACGCAACCTACCGGTAGGCAAGCAAGTCCTACCGGTAGAACTTGGAAACAGAAAGGTCAACATTCAGATTTGTGCTTGACCTATCGGTAGGTAAGAAATTCCTACCGGTAGAAGTTCGATACGTTGAGCAGCTTTTGAGCTGCTGCAGTACGTTTGAGCTGGTTGAGGAAAAATTCTATACTTGTCCTACCGGTAGGCAAGAAGTTAGGCCAACATTCCAGTAGAACTTAGACCTACCGGTAGGTGAACAAGTCCTACCGGTAGAAACTCCAATTCACGCAACCTACCGGTAGGCAAGCAAGTCCTACCGGTAGAACTTGGAAACAGAAAGGTCAACATTCAGATTTGTGCTTGACCTACCGGTAGGTAAGAAATTCCTACCGGTAGAAGTTCGATACGTTGAGCAGCTTTTGAGCTGCTGCAGTACGTTTGAGCTGGTTGAGGAAAAATTCTATACTTGTCCTACCGGTAGGCAAGAAGCTCCTACCGGTAGGAAGAGTGTTTTCCAGACGATTTTTGACAGGATTTTCAGATTTCGATCCAATCTCAATAACCAACAACACAAGCTCAAAAAATAATACAAGAACACTCAAATAACATATAAAGAGAGGTAGAATTCCCTACCTCGAGTATCCAAGCCGAAACCAAAGAGATTAAGCAAGCCCTAGCTTCCGGAATCCCAACCGAGCTAAATACACCGAACCGAACTCTATCCAACGCGATACGAGCCCGATTACACAAGTAGAAGATGGAGCTGAGATCGATAGTTTTGGGTTTTGAGTTTAGAGGTGAGTTTTTGGGTGAGAGAGTGAGAGAGATGAAGAGAGCCGGGAGAGGAGAGAGAACCGAGAGATGGAGAGGGAGGAGAGAAAATGAATTTTCTCTCCTGGCACACACACATATACACACATGCACTATATTACACTAACACCCACATTTTCTATATTCTTGCACATTAACCCACCACCACAATCTCCACACTAAACCATCACTTATCCCTTTATAAAATATTAAAATTAAAATAAGGAAATTTACGGGTCTCTACATATACTCTTTCTATATACAAGCATTGAAAAGTTTTCTTGCTTCTTTCTTCTTCAATACTTACGAGGAAGTTAAAAAAATCCCAATTCAAAGTCAAACTAACACAACAAAATAATCTATGCATTATACTAAGTGTTTTCAATTTTCCCTTCCCTTCAAATACTCAAAAGGATGCTATTAAACCACGAACTCAAATCAAGTCCCGAATAAAGGAAATTACCCATAAAAATCGATACGGAAAATAACAAAACTCATAATAGAATAGCCAACCAAAACGAATATCAAATTTACTCAACACCGAGACATAATATTATATGAGTTGCTCACCAATGCAACCACCAACCAACCTTGCTAGACGTCTCCAGCACATGCACTTTACGGGCTACTAACCCAAAGGACGAAGCAACCTACCCCGCGCGGGTTTACGGACTTTCACCGACGGCGTCAAAATTGACCCAGTAGGTTTACGGACTTTCACCGACGGCGTCACAATTGACCCGAGTTCCCCGGTGACCCAACTCAAAATCACAAACTATCATATTCTAAAATATCTCAAATACTTGGCTTTAAAGCCCAAATCAACTAAAATTCCTCGAATACTCACCCAAATCTGTCAACTTCAACTAATATAAAATATACTCGATATATTCTCCACAAACACAAAAAAATTATTCCAAACAGCTCACATATATGCAACGAGTATACAAAATCATATATCAACAAGTCCCTCTCCTTAGCCTACTAATTGCATTGGGTAAAAATAATTCACCTGTTACAAAACAAAAATTGCCCATTTAAGTTACAATCTTTTCATCAAACACATGGTGTGCGTGTCCATGACCAGCACTTGTCCTAGTATCACTTAAAATGCATGAATTTCCACTTTAAAAGAAAACCCCATACCAATCAAGATCAAAAATACCAAAAACTAGTATAATTTCGATCATAGCCACGAACAACATTACCAATCTCTGACCTAACCTCATGTACAGTGAATATAACCAAATACATAAACTAGGGTTTACTCTATTAATCGATTTACTCTAACCAAAGCTCAAATTAAGTGCACACCAAGGCATATACACACCCATATTTAATCACTTAGCATAAATCCTACCTCAAAGAGAGAAATCCCCAAATTAATGAAATCCCAAAATTTGACCAATTGAGATTGTGTTCGGATAGATGCGTAGCTTTTTGTCCGTAGATCACGTTTTCTTCTTGTCTTGTTGCGAGATTCACGAGCCTTGGCCTTTGATTTTACATTTGAACCATGAGGGTTTGTGTTGTTGATGAGAGAAAAAGAAACACGAAGGCAGGAAAAAAGAAAGAAAATGGGGGTTGGCACCCCCACTGATCCAATTTAGAGTTTTAAGTATAAAAATTACACTATGCACCCTTTACTTACTTAGGCACTCTCTAAAGTCCCACTATTTAATAAGTAGCTACACTAATACCCCATGAGCTATAAAAATAAATAGTAATTACTCATAAAAATTAACCACCACGGGTCTCTCAACACTCTCGTCCTATGGCTCACGAACTCGGGCCCACATGACCAAACATACATCTTCATATACAAAATAAAATTCATTGCGCACAAAATTATCTAATTATAATTCTACGTACCAACAACAATAAAAATAAATTTAAAATTAGACACGGGTCTCTACATGATAGTTAAAATAGATAAGATTGATGTAGTGTTGGAAGAGATATGAGTAGGTAAAATATAAAATTTACATTGTTCATTAGCATTTTTACCTATTTTTACCTATTAGTTGGTGTACTTGCCCTTAAAGGCAACTTAAAAAAGTCCACTATACCCAACACGGCACTTTCTCTCTTCATTGTTCCTCTCTTCACAAAAATGGAGGATCACGAGAAACCGAACTCCTCCATTCAATTTCTCTTGATCTTAATCAAAACAAAACTAACCCTAATATTTGATTTTATAGATCAATCCTTGCATCTCCTACCACTAGTGGGGTGACAGCTAGTTTTGGTCTGTTGGGGAAGGCCGTTATTGTCTATTGCGAGGCCATCGTAGCATTTGTGTATATAAGAATAATTGAACAAAGTTGAATATAGAAGTCCTTAAAGGTGTCAACAGATTGAAATTTAATCGTGTAGGGTGCATGCATTTGGAGAGAGTCCTATTGTTAAAGGAGTTCAAAGTTACGACGAAAAACTAAATAGTAAGAAATTACAAAAAATGAAACATGAAGCATACCGAAAAAATAGCTGATAAAAATTCTAGGGGGAACAAGGCCACAGGCCTTCTTAAAATGGGCCTTATTTCGCTTGTTACCAATGGCCCAGTCCAACAATATTAACACTGACTATTTATGTTTAAAATAATTTTCTTCCAAAAGAGTTCATTTCAAACCTCTCACACATTAAGTTATGGTCACCTGTCATGATAATTCTGAACATACAAACGTCGTACCACAAATATAAAATCGCAAGACATCAAGGTTTCAATTTCAGACTTACATGTATTTGTGATATATATATAAAAATAAAATAAAAATACTGGTCAACGACATGCACCAATCTCAGGTTGATTTTAAGAAAATCAAGTTCTTTTTACTGAAAGGCAAATTTTTTTAATTAATCTTTAAAATTTTTACAAAGAGTTATAGGAATAAGGAGAACGATATCATAATGTAATCTAATTTGAAAAATTGATCGAATTAAAGAGAATACTATGAGTGGTGTAGGGCCTAGCACCGTCTCCCGTTTGGCCCTGTAAAAGGAAGAAAGGCGAACAAGAACCAGTGAATTTGGCCAATTGGATATGAGACGGTTAGAAGTAAAAAAGAGATTAATATAATCTAATTTCTTCTGGTATTATTTATTTTCTTGTGACAACTCGGTTTTGTACTTCCCCGCAATTCAAGAGAAACCAGGTTAAGCCCCATTGCCCAAAGTAAGTCCAGTTAGTTAGTGGGTTTGCACTCCACATAATCGATAAAGGTTCGATTGTGGGAGTTAGGCCGCGAAAAAGTATTTTATTATGAATTTTTTAGTCCCGATTTAGGTGGCCTTCTTTTGACCGATCGAAAAGTGGATTAATTGAAATACGTGTAAACTAGCATAAAGACCGTTGACCGGAGAAATGAAAAAGAGAAGTTTTCTGTTTTACTCCTCGTCCTCCCGTTCAATCCATCACCATCCTGCCTTGAATTTTTTTTTTCTTTTTTTTCCTACGCCTACTTAAAGTTCCTTTCTCTTCCTTTTTTCCCTTTTTACAGATTTCTGTCAACGTCGGAACGTCCTCGTAATCAGCTCACGTACGTACGTACACAATCCCCTCCACGCCCGAATATCTTCAGAATCCAGATTGGAATGCCGTGTAATGCTAGAATTTTACCACTTCCCCTGCACTAGAAAAAGGACTATAGTATTACCTGTAACTTCATTGTTTGTTTTTCAAGGAAAAATACACATGTGCTTAGCACGACTAAATGAATCGAGTCTCGCTCATGAAATGTACGTTCAAAAAAAGGACATCAACTTTTTCCTTATAGGCGCCAGGACATTTGGACCCAACTTTCCAAAAATATCCCTATCACCAAAAACACGCCCGAAATCAAAGTCGATCTTGCTGTTGCTCCGCCGTAAGAGAGGTGCTTACGGTGGGTGTCGCCGGCAGTGCGGCGATGTTGGGCGCTGGAATTTGGGAGCTCGGAGTGGTTCGCGGCGCGGGAGGTATCGGAGATGGAGTCGCCAGGGCTGGCGTGAGAGGCGTCGGAAATGGAGTTGGTGCCATAATCACCGGCAAAGGTGGGGCTGACATGCTGTTGGCCACATGCTCGAATTCGTCGCCCCAACTCCGGCCACGGAAGGGAAAAGTTAATCGCTCAACTTCGAGAATGACGCGAATCTCGATGGCGGTGCTGTTGGTTTCAGTATCGACGCCGATGATCAGGGGCGGTTTCACCGAGGATAGACAACTGGAGTTTTTTTCCCTTTATTATGTGAGGTCTAGGATATTTAACTAGATTAATCTTCAGTTTTGTTTCCTAAAACAAAAATGCCAGAGGCACATCGGGTGTAGCACACCTCAGCCACACCCTTCTCAGATACAGGTGGGATCTATTGGAACGGACCCCACTTATATGTCAGAGGGGTGTGACTAAGGTGTACCACACCTGATGTCTATTTTTTATTAGGAACAAGTACAATTTATTGGTAATATTTACTTGTACTTGTTCCCAATAAAAAATTGCCCTATAGCCAAAAAAAAATGAAATATGTATGTTGGATCGTTTGGAAATATCATCTGTTTGTTTTATTGTGATTATATATAATACAAAATTCGCATATATAACCTTATCCGTTATCTTTTGGAGGAGAGTTGAATCGCCCACATCGGGGGGTCGCCACCCCTTCCTTGAGAAGATTTGGTCTGTTTGAAAATACCGTCCCAAGTTCGAGAGCTCCGTCGATGGTAACGGAACTCCGGCGGAGTAGAGGCTTGTGTCTCTGTCAGCAATTGGGAGGTCGAGGTGAAAGATTTGGTGGCAGTCTAGCAAAGAAGAGCTCGGTATGATGTGGGTGGTTGGGCTGCAGCTTTATCATTTTTCCCGAGGGAGATCGAGGTGAGCGCGAGACAGCGAGAGTAAACAACAGGTGTAATAACAGGGTATTTTTGTCCAATAATGGACTCTAAACGATAATACTTTAACATCAATGGGCTCTAAACCTTACACGAACATAGCATGGGCTAATGGCCCAATAGACCACTACTTCGGGGACCTTAGACCAATTTTCTGTTTCTCAAACTATGAAAACTCATCGAAGACAACGATAAAATTTTACTCCTTCCATATCTAAAAGATTGTCCATTATACAATACGAGACCTAAAAAAAAGCTTGCTTTTTTGGACAAATACACTTTTAAGTTGTTATTTTGCATAATCGACATTCTTTTGGGACGAAGGTTAAATTTCTTGACCGTGTTATTTGTATTAGTTGAGATCTTGTGCATATTGTTTTTGTCTCAATTATAAAAGAGCTAATAAAGTAAATTTTCCAACACGGACTGCCAATTTGCAAAACCACAAGTTTTGATCACTCCCAACAAATCCCACACATGCACCTCGATCTCTTTCTCTCTCTGCCTCTCTGGCTGATTGTATATTTGATGGGATTTGGTTTTGGGATTTTTGAAATCACGTAGTAAAGGAGATGATGGGGTATGGACGGATGAGAAATGTTGTGCGTGCATTTCTGAAAGATTCACACACAAATTGGATATGGTGGCTTGGTTAGGCGGGGTTGGCGATGGTGGCTATCTAGGTCTCTCTCTCTCATACTTTTTTTCTCCGTCGCATTAAGCCCAGTTTCATCTGAAGAGAGAGAGAGAGAGAGAGAGAGAGTGAATGTAGGCCCTCTCTTTCTTTCACTTTTCGAATAAGAGGATTTCTGTTGTCTATTTTTTGGGGCAAGTAATGAGAGTATTGTTATTAGTTGCAGTTTTATGACAGGTAATTTTTTTTTTAATTATTTGGAGATGAGTATATATTGATTGGTTTTACAGTAACTTTGAAGAATTGGGTTGTCGAAGGACGCTACCGATTGTTTGATCAGTATAAAAAGTAAATGGAAAATTTTCGTAGTCGTCCTTTTAGTTTTATGGTTGTTTCAATTTCTCCCCTCTAGTTTCAATTGTCTCAATTTCGTCTCTGCAGTTTGTTTTGCGTTTCAAAATGATAAAATCGTTAACACCGTTAATAAAACTAACGGCAAAAATATGATTAAAAAATTAAGTACTCCAATTTTCAATCCGGTTGAATCGGTGCGAAGATCTTATTTTTTTTGATCATTTTATCTTAAATGGTCATAATGGATTTTTGGCTCTAAGACCTTTCAATGAGCACCCTAAGAGAGTTCTGAAATTAAATAACGAGTTTTCGGATGCTCGTTGAAAGGCCTTAGAGCCAAAAATTCATTAAGACCATCAAGGATAAAGTAATCAAAAAAATAAGATTTTCGCACCAGTTCAATCGGATTGAAAATTAGAGCACTTAATTTTTTAATTGTATTTTTTCCATTAGTTTCATTAACGGTGTTAACGATTTTACCAATTTGGAACGTAAAACAAACTATAGGGACGAAATTGGGACAATTAAAACTAGAGAGACGAAATTGAGACAACCATAAAACTAGAGAGACGACTGCGAAAATTTGCCCAAAAGTAAATGAGTCTCGGAAATCGCTTTAAATAGCATTTTTTTAGTATTTGGGAGGGCCGTAAATTAAGAATAGGTGAGTAAGTGGTGCTTGACGAAATGCTCCCAAGGAAAAACACCGATACTCCTAGAGGCCGGCGTGTCTCCTAGTACAGTGGTTCTGCCCTCTGAAACCTCGAAAAAAGAAGAAGATTACCATCAGTTCGACTAAGAGTTCCGAGACACAGGGACACTCGGGAGACAAATCAAGATATGTATATGGGACGTGCCACATGGAGTGTCCAATAAATTTAATTAATGAATAATTTTTTAGAGGGCACAGGAGTGTTGGGGACACTCAAGGAACACATATGGGGACACGGTAAATGTTAAATATGCAATTTTGGGGGGAAAAAATTTGGGGTTAAATGTGTATTATTTCAAGCTTCATGGTTATACATCTAAGTATTTTCCCACTGGTATAAAATAAATTTATTTATTTATGCGTTTTTGTCGTGTCCCTTGCCGTTTCTGTGTTTCGCTTTTTTAAGAAATCATGTGTCCAGTATCCGTGCTTCATAGGACAACTTAAATTTGTGCAATTCAGATTATTAAGGAGCCCAATTTCCTTGTGAAAGAACGCGGTTTTGCCGTTTTGATTAATAGCTTATAGTAAATAATTTGAATGGTAATTTTTGGCTTAAGGCATGTTTGGTTATCACATATTATTGGTTTATTTCTTTTTTGCTTAGTGTGACACTGTGAATATGAATGTGTATAAATTTGGAACTGATATGGGAAGAAAATTTAAAATCTTGCCCTTGCTGTATTTTGCTGAAATTCATCAGCGTTGGTTTATATCTAGAGTCACCTTGTTATTTTGCATCCACAAACCATGATGACAAAACTTGGTATATATGGTAGTGATCATTCAAAATTTATTCATCTGAACAAAAGAAAGGAAAGGAAAATGTGAGGAACCTGCAATTGGGTCCATAAAGGAAATTAGTCTGATTGATAACCTAACACTATATTTGAATATTTAAGCACCTAATTTGGTTGCCTACCAATGCATAAGTTTATTCTTCATTATGTTTTCCTTTCTTAATTCTAAATCCAGGATACAGAAATAGTCTCATTCCTGAGGTGAGGTCCATTGTGTCAAGGAACGATGATCTAGACTTGGAGTCAATGACAATAAGGACTTGGGATCATTTGACAAATCGTACGCGCGGCAATGGCTACTGTTAGAGCAAGGGTGTTGTTTGAACATAAATCCTTGGACATTCCAGTGGATTTCATTCTATTCTCAATCCTTGGCGTTGGAAATTTAATAGCAGCGACGCTTGCCAACCAAATTGTTCACGTGCCATTGATAGGGTTTGAGTTTCATTAAATCCTGGTGGGTTCAATTATAAGGAGAATTTCTTGATTTGCGCATTTGCATACATAGGAATGGCACGTCCCAATATGTTACAGACTATTGCAGTCCTTAGAAATCATTTCGGCGAGCAAGTCTACCCCTCCACAGCTTATTTTGCCGTGCTATCTTCATATGTGAGTTCCTAAGTTGAACATGTTATTTTCAATTTTAGATTTCATTTTAACTTTGTGGTTTCATAGAGATGTGATGTGATGTGTGATAACTTAATTAGTAGCATAGGAATTACTACACGGCAGTGAAATCCATACTTAGCAAAGGAAAATGCTAACAACCGCCAACTAATGTGTAAAAAATGTGTCAACTTGTTGGTATTACTTACATACGTATTATTCATCTAGCGCACTGGGGGTGGTTAGCAAGATCACATAGAATTACATAAAGTGCAGTTTCGATCTACAAATCCCATGCCTGTTACTTATAGGTGGTGTCTGTTATCGACAGTTATATATCACTATCACACTCCCCACATGGTAACGCACAATTATGTGCCCCTCAGAATTGATGCAGTATTCTTGGATGCATGTTTCATATTGTTTCATTTAGTTTCTTCTGTTCTCCTTCATAAAAATGAATAAATTCTTACATTTTCTTTTTTGCGCCGAAATTCTTAGTTCTTCTATTCTACTTAATAAGTGTGAAAATTTTCTCCACTAATCTTTTTGCAACTTAAATATGTGTAGTTATTGAGCTTTTTACTTGTTCGCTTGTTCCTGAATTGGGTGCTGTCACCTGCAATGCAATGTGGTGGCCATCAAAATTGCTGGATGTTTTTTTAAGGTTCTTTCTTGCCTTCTCTCTCCGACAGACATTGGCATACGTTCAGCAAAAGACTTACTAAATTTTGTTTGTTTTCAGGACATGGCACAGAGAATATGATGGGTCAATGGGGAGCATTACAAATCGAAAGTTCTTTATAATATTTTTCGTTGTTAGCATAATATATCATATTCCTGCATTTATATATCCTTCCATAGCAACACTTTCTTTTATGTGTTGGAGGTGGAAGAAATCCACTACAGCCCAACAAATTGGATCCGGGGTCAACGGGTTGGGTTTGTTTTCCTTTAGTTTTGACTGGTCATCATTGTCTGATTTCATGGGGGATCCTCTATCCACACCACGCCCTGTGATCTACAATGTCATAGCTGGTTTTTTTATCGACCTTCTTTGTCTTGATTCCAAGCATTTACTGGACAAATGCTTATCAAACGAAAAGGTTTCCTCTTTTCTCAGCATCAATGTATGATGCTTCTGGGGAAATCTATAACATTACTAGAGTGTTGAATCATGACGGATTGACGATTAATGAACAAGCTTACAAATACTACTCGCCAGTATTCTGGAGTGCTTTTGCACTTATCTCATATTGCTTAAAGTTTGCCTCAATTCCTACCGGCTTCATTCACGTCCTAGTGTACTATGGAAGGTAACATTTTTTAAATCAAACTCTTAATTTTTCCTTTATTTTTTCCTTCACATTGTTAGTTGAAGTGCGAGAGATTTCCATCGTAATGTACTCTTTCTGTCTCTCACTATTTTAGGGCAATGTGGGAAGTAGTAAATGAAGATGAGCACAATGAAATGATGCGACAGTACCAACCCCTCCGAAGGTTTTGGTTCTTCGTAGTTTCTGCAATAGCCTTTTGTTTAGCACGTGCTAGTTGTGCTATGGGTTTGGGGCCAAATATCAGGTTTCCTTTCCTTCTGCTATGAGCGGCTATTGCAGTAGCCCTGTTGATTTTCACTCCGATGGGAATATTTGTGGCAACAACAAGTCAAGCGAGTTGTGTGTTGGTTATTTATCGACTCTTCTACTACTCGTTCCGTGTTAAGAAGATTGGTCAATTTTCAAATTGAGAACATAAAATCTGCATTTGAACAACAAAGAATTGAACTTTCTTTTGATAAAGTTTACTTATTCACATCAATTTAGTAACTAGCAGTCTAGCAGCAAAAATATCGAATTTTTTTCATCCGAATTTTTATGAAATGAATAATCTTTTTGGACTGAGGTACTAATATGTGCTACTGTAATTGGAACCCATTTATGACAAGATGCCTGGATTTTGTATTTCAGTTTATTCCAGGGTATTTAGTTTGCAGATTGCTTAGTGGATATTTATATGTTAACAAGCCTTGTCAGTTTCTGATTTTCAATGACTATGTGAATCAGTTGGCCACCAATGCTATCTTGTTTCTTGGTATTCCCAAGTTGGGTCATTACATGAAGGTCAATCCCAGGAATACTTTCATTGTGTTGGTAAGTCTTCAATACTTCTTTTTTCAGTAAACAAAAATCAATAATTTTGATTCCAATTTTGTTGTAATTAATGTTGTTACATTCAAACTTGCATATGGTTGTGGTTTCAGCTTACTTACTCAAGGGGTAAACCACACTAATATGGCAACGTAAAACAATAACCAACTCTATGTATCCCTACATAAATGGCTATCGGATTTGCCTGATGGTAACTCTGATTCTCCTGTAATGCTAGGACCAACTGGAATAATAAAGAGACCTGGTTGGCATGATATCAATAGGTCTGTCACTTGATTCTCTGATACTCGATTTTATTATTTTTTTATGGCAACTCCGATTCTCTAATTATTTGATTATCCTGTGCCCCCGCGGTTCTCTACGGATCATAATGAGTGCCAATAAACATATTAAGTAAATTCACAAACATGTTGATTTGTATGCTTGTATGAATAAATATTAGAAAATAAAAATAACAGCTTGTAGCATTATATTTACTCATGTTTCGTGCCCGTGCTTTTTCTGTGCTTTTTTCGTGTCTGTGCTTTTTTCATGCCGTTGCTATGCCCGTGCCACGTTTTCCAAAATAACACACCAACCGTATCAACCTATAGTGATTGGTGACATGCCTTATTCACTGACGTGATTGATTAATTTGGTTCAGAAAGAATACATTCACCAACATATATGGAGAAGGGTTTAGAGAAAAAAAATGATTTATTTTAATGGATGCCCCTACCAAACATCTTAATCTCGCTTCAGTGGAATTTAATTCTCTTCATTTTTTAGGCGCGAATGTGTAGTAGGTGCTTTCAGTAAGCTGGTCTTCATTTGTGAGAGGAAATGGAATTTGAGAAATTGGAAAAGCTGGTGTGGTATGGTATGGTGGTATAACACCATTTATATAGGTCCTTGGTGGAGGGTACTTCTCCAACTAGAATTGAGAAATATATAGACCTGGATGGGCATAAACATGAGGAGTTCAAACCATATCAAAAATGATCTTCTCGATTGCAATAGGTCTGGCACTTGATTCTCTGATACTCAATTCTTTTATTTTTTTGATGGCAACCCTGATTCTCTAATTACTTAATTATCCTGTGCCCCCGTAGTTCTCTAAGGATCATAATGAGTGCAAATAAACATATTAAGTAAATTCACAAACATGCTGATTTGTATGCTTGTATGAATAAATATTAGAAAATAAAAATAACAACTTGTAGCATTATAATATTTTTCATTGTTAGCATAATATATCATATTCCTGCATTTATATATCCTTCCATAGCAACACTTTCTTTTATGTGTTGGAGGTGGAAGAAATCCACTACAGCCCAACAAATTGGATCCGGGGTCAATGGGTTGGGTTTGTTTTCCTTTAGTTTTGACTAGTCATCATTGTCTGATTTCATGGGGGATCCTCTGTCCACACCACGCCCCGTAATCTACAATGTCGTGGCTGGTTTTTTTATCAACCTTCTTCGTCTTGATTCCAAGCATTTACTGGACAAATGCTTATCAAACGAAAAGGTTTCCTCTTTTCTCAGCATCAATGTATGATGCTTCTGGGAAATCTATAACAATACTAGAGTGTTGAATCATGACGGATTGAAGATTAATGAACAAGCTTACAAAGACTACTCGCCAGTATTCTGGAGTGCTTTTGCACTTATCTCATATTGCTTAAAGTTTGCCTCAATTCCTACCGGCTTCATTCACGTCCTAGTGTACTATGGAAGGTAATATTTTTTAAATCAAACTCTTAATTTTTCCTTTATTTTTTCCTTCGCATTGTTAGTTGAAGTGCGAGAGATTTCCATCGTAATGTGCTCTTTCTGTCTCTCACTATTTCAGAGCAATGTGGGAAGTAGTAAATGAAGATGAGCACAATGAAACGATGCGACAGTACCAACCCCTCCAAAGGTTTTGGTTCTTCGTAGTTTCTGCAATAGCCTTTTGTTTAGCACGTGCTAGTTGTGCTATGGGTTTGGGGCCAAATATCAGGTTTCCTTTCCTTCTCCTACGAGCGGCTATTGCAGTAGCCCTGTTGATTTTCACTCCGATGGGAATATTTGTGGCAACAAGAAGTCAAGTGAGTTGTGTGTTGGTTATTTATCGACTTTTCTACTACTCCTTCCCTGTTAAGAAGATTGGTCAGTTTCCAAATCGAGAACATAAAATCTGCATTTGAACAACAAAGAATTGAACTTTCTTTTGATAAAGTTTACTTATTCACATCAATTTAGTAACTAGCAGTCTAGCAGCAAAAATATTGAATTTTTTTCATCCGAATTTTTATGAAACGAATAATCTTTTTGGACTGAGGTACTAATATGTGCTACTGTAATTGGGACCCATTTATGACAAGATGCCTGGATTTTGTATTTCAGTTTATTCCAGGGTATTTAGTTTGCAGATTACTTGGTGGATATTTATATGCTAACAAGCCTTGTCAGTTTCTGATTTTCAATGACTATGTGAATCAGTTGGCCACCAATGCTATCTTGTTTCTTGGTATTCTCAAGTTGGGTCATTACATGAAGGTCAATCCCAAGAATACTTTCATTGTGTTGGTATACTTTTTTTTTTAGTAAACGAAAATCAATAATTTTGATTCCAATTTTGTTGTAATTAATGTTGTTACATTCAAACTTGCATATGGTTGTGGTTTCAGCTTACTTACTCAAGGGGTAAACCACACTAATATGGCAACATAAAACAATAACCAACTCTATGTATCCCTACATAAATGGCTATCGGATTTGCCTGATGGTAACTCTGATTCTCCTGTAATGCTAGGACCAACTGGAATAATAAATAGACCTGGTTGGCATGATATCAACAGGTCTGTCACTTGATTCTCTGATACTCGATTTTATTTTATTTTTTATGGCAACTCCGATTCTCTAATTATTTGATTATCCTGTGCCCCCCCGGTTCTCTACGGATCATAATGAGTGCCAATAAACATATTAAGTAAATTCACAAACATGTTGATTTGTATGCTTGTATGAATAAATATTAGAAAATAAAAACAACAGCTTGTAGCATTATATTTACTCATGTTTCGTGCCCGTGCTTTTTCTGTGCTTTTTTCGTGTCTGTGCTTTTTTCATGCCGTTGCTGTGCCCGTGCCACGTTTTCCAAAATAACACACGAACCTTATCAACCTATAGTGATTGGCGACATGCCTTATTCACTGACGTGATTGATTAATTTGGTTCAGAAAGAATACATTCACCAACATATATGGAGAAGGGTTTAGAGAAAAAAATGATTTGTTTTAATGGATGCCCCTACCAAACATCTTAATCTCGCTTCAGTGGAATTTAGTTCTCTTCATTTTTTAGGCACGAATGTGTAGTAGGAGTACTTTCAGTAAGCTGGTCTTCATTTGGGAGAGGAAATGGAATTTGAGAAATTGGAAAAGCTGGTGTGGTATGGTATGGTGGTATAACACCATTTATATAGGTCCTTGGAGGAGGGTACTTCTCCAACTGGAATTGAGAAATATATAGACCTGGATGGGCATAAACAAGAGGAGTTCAAACCATATCGAAAATGATCTTCTCGATTGCAATAGGTCTGGCACTTGATTCTCTGATACTCGATTCTTTTATTTTTTTGATGGCAACCCTGATTCTCTAATTACTTAATTATCCTGTGCCCCTGCAGTTCTCTAAGGATCATAATGAGTGCAAATAAACATATTAAGTAAATTCACAAACATGCTGATTTGTATGCTTGTATGAATAAATATTAGAAAATAAAAATAACAACTTTTAGCATTATATTTACTCATGTTTTGTGCCCGTGCTTTTTCTGTGCTTTTTTCGTGCCTGTGCTTTTTTCATGCCGTTGTTGTGCCCGTGCCACATTTTTCAAAATAACACACCAAACTTATCAACCTATAGTGATTGGCGACATGCTTTATTCATTGACTTGATTGATTAATTTGGTTCAAAAAGATTACATTCACCAACATATATATGAAGAAGGGTATAGAGAAAAAAAAATGATTTGTTTTAATGGATGCCCCAACCAAACGCCTTAATCTCGCTTCAGTGGAATTTAATTCTCTTCATTTTTTGGGCGCAAATGTGTAGTGGGAGTGCTTAAAGTAAGTGGTCGTGGTCCTTGTGGTGGTGGTGTGTGAGATGGCCGCAACAAAGTGAAACAACCCTTAAAATTTTTTCGGAGACAATGAGTATTGCCGCGACACCAACTAGCACTGACAACACCGTCACCCACCTCATCCACCCCTGTGTCATATGAGGGGCCGGTAATGGGGTGGGAATCAGAGGTGGTGGTGGGAGAGTGCACGGGTCACAACAATGGTCACAGCTGTGAACCAAAATGACCGAAGAGAGGAGAAAGACGATGACAAATAGGTTGGTCTTCATTGAGAGGAAATGGAATTTCTGGAAGAGAAGGTGGTGTGGTATCACTAATATGGTATATATACAACTAGAATTGACAATAAATACAACTAGTTAGACCAACTGGAATAATAAATAGACCTAATTGGCATGATATCAATAGGTCTGGCACTTGATTCTCTGATACTCGATTCTCTTATTTTTTTGATGGCAACTCCGATTCTCTAATTACTTGATTATCCTGTGCCCCCGCAGTTCTCTATGGATCATAATGAGTGCCAATAAACATATTAAGTAAATTCACAAATGTACTCTTTCTGTCTCTCACTATTTCAGAGCAATGTGGGAAGTAGTAAATGAAGATGAGCACAATGAAATGATGCAACAGTACTAGCCCCTCCGAAGGTTTTGGTTCTTCATAGTTTCTGCAATAGCCTTTTGTTTTGCACGTGCTAGTTGTGCTATGGGTTTGGGGCCAAATATCAGGTTTCCTTTCCTTCTCCTACGAGCGGCTATTGCAGTAGCCCTGTTGATTTTCATTCCGATGGGAATATTTGTGGCAACAACAAGTCAAGTGAGTTGTGTGTTGGTTATTTATCGACTCTTCTACTACTCCTTCCGTGTTAAGAAGATGGGTCAGTTTCCAAATCGAGAACATAAAATCTGCATTTGAACAACAAAGAATTGAACTTTCTTTTGATAAAGTTTACTTATTCACATCAATTTAGTAACTAGCACTCTAGCAGCAAAAATATTGAATTTTTTTCATCCGAATTTTTATGAAACGAATAATCTTTTTGGACTGAGGTACTAATATGTGCTATTGTAATTGGGTCCCATTTATGACAAGATGCCTGGATTTTGTATTTCAGTTTATTCCAGGGTATTTAGTTTGCAGATTGCTTGGTGGATATTTATATGCTAACAAGCCTTGTCAGTTTCTGATTTTCAATGACTATGTGAATCAGTCGGCCACCAATGCTACCTTGTTTCTTGGTATTCCATGAGTTCCATACATGAAGGTTTCATTGACATACGTTTTGATTCAGGTGTATATGATCGTGTCGTTTCCGTGTCAAAAATAATTAATAAAACAGAATAATTACTACTACCTAAAAGATAGCGGTAAATACTCCGAGTATCGTCCTTAGGGATTATAAAGGCTAAATTGCAGTTGTTCTAATTAATTTCTAACTTAATTCAAAAAGAGATTTGATTGTTGGATTTTGAAAATATTAAAAGCTAAATTAAATTAAAGCAATTAAGAAATAACGAAAGTTATGAGATAAAAGATCTAGGATTTCGAATCCACTCGACCCGTTGTAACAATATTTATACGATGATAAAGGTTAATTATTCGAATCAATCCGGATATCGTTAGGGTTCGCGGGCCCTCACGGTATCGCCTAAAGATATTTATGAATTACCAAATAGCATGGGGCATCGCCGCCTAACACGAATCGTCTTATTAGTACGACCCGTCTCTATGACACGGATCGTCTAATAGCACGACGCGTCTTACGGAGCATAACCAATCTTACTCAATTATCATAAACAATTAAGAACCGTTGTATGAACGTGCATAGAAATCTAGAAAATCATACACAAGATTTGATAGAGAAAATTAATACCGCAAATAAATCCTCAGGTCATACAACCACAATTCGAATAAAAATCTCAATCAAAACATAAATATCGTTACTCAGAGTTCAAACTTCATCTACACCCTAGAAAATGAGTTTAGCCGGACATCGGAGAGGAGAACATCGGACTGATTTTTCTGTTGACTGCCGTGACTTGTAACCACGTATGGGTAAACATGACGTGCAGCCCGTGGTTTGAAAAGTATACTGACCAATATGCGCAGCCCTCTTTTATATTCTGAACCAGTACCTACTCCTCGCTTCTGTTCTCGTTCTCTCTTCGGCGTCCTCCTTTAAAGTGTTGTAGCCGAACCTTTTTATTTACCGTCGTAGCCGACCTTCGGTAGCAGCCCCTATTTTCCAAACATGTGGGCCATGCCCACTGCCGAAAATTGGCATGGGCCAATTCTTTTTTCCTTCTTTTCTTTTCTTAGTCCAGCTGACTTACCCTTGATTGCAAGCCCAAGTCCGCATGTTGGTCATCATATAGGAATTAGATTAGGTGCTTCTCGCTCTGGTTATCCTTCCTGAACTTTGGCCCATCGTTTTATTAAATTGATCACAAGCTTTGTTTCAATACTGAGTGAAATCCAAAATTATACTTTATTTTGCATCAAAGCCTCTAAATACCTGCAACACAAAGATAAAGCATAAAACTCCAAGTAACAATACAAATAGGCTTAGCAATGATAAATTAGGGGCGCATATGTAAACATTTACACGCCTATCAGTATACATGATTCATAATTCAAAAATGCTAGAGGTACATATGAAATGTACATATTATGTACATATTAATTTTGTGGGGCCCATCTCGGGTCCCACAAAGATGATTCAAACCGCCCATTATTTTTAAAACATTTTTTTATGGAGTCCTGCAAAAAATCAGCGCAACCTGATATCGGTAAAAAAAATTTCTTAATTTGTGGAGGCGAAACTACTTAACTGCTTAGTTTCGCCCCTACAAATTCAGAAAAAATTCTTACCGATATCGGGTTGAGCTGATTTTTTACAGGGCTCCATAAAAAGATGTTTTAAAAATAATGAGCGGTTCGGATCATCTTTGTGGGACCCGAATTGGGCCCCACAAAATCTATATGTACATTATATGTACATATTATATGTACCAATAGCATCACTCTAATTTGTTCTTCAATGCTTTGCAAGTTGTGTAGGAGATCATGGACCTCATAGTTTCCAAACCTTATAAGGATTATTAAATCAATTTCAGTTTTACTGATAATCCCAAATCATCCCAGTTTATCCTTGCTTATCCTAAACATGTACGCATGATCGATGCGGAAGCATTTCTTATGCTAGACTATGTTGTGACATGGTGATAAATAGAGAACTCGTGACACAAAAATCGATGATCTAGGGCTGTGGAGCACATGGGCTAGGTTTCGAAGCCCTGAAATTTTTGGAATTCAATTTGGATTGGACGTGAGTTTAATTTTAGGAAAGGAACATGGAATCTTGATTCTTGACTGGGAATTATCTTTGCCTTCCTTGGGTTTCTACTCTAAGTTTCTTTTATGATTCACAGTACGATTCAGTACCCTTTTTCGTGATTGGCTGGATCAATACTTCACATGCCATCTCTCATGAAACGAGACGAAAGTGTTGTTTTAATTTAATATTTTACATTAACTAATATGTTTGATTACATTTGTCAACTGATGTATTATTTATCACGTATAAGTGATCACTATAGTGGTGAGCAAGTTAGCAACGAGCATCTCCTGTGGAATAGCTAAAATTAAATGGTTAAATGGAAGTTTTTTTAAGAGAGTGCTGCACGGACAATGGGGTATGTACTCCAAGCATAGATGATTTTGCGATCCGTTTTGGGTTCCACAAGTATGATTGGAGCCTCTCATTTTATTAAAATATTTTGTTTAGGATTCCTGTAAAAAAATAAGTTCTACCAAATACCGTTGAGAACCTTTACAAAAACATCCAACTTTGTCCTATAATTTGGCTTGAATTCTAGGACAAAGTTGGATGTTTCATAAAGGCCTCTACCGGTATCCGGTTGAAATAATTTTTTACAAGAGCCCTAAACAAAATAAACAACTCTGATCATATTTGTGAGACCCGAAACGTGTCCTTAAAGGATCTGTGAATGGAGTATGTACTCCATTATCTGTGCAGTTATCATTAGTGTTTTTACAAATAGGATCCATTTACAAAGTGATAAGTAGTCATTAATTTATTGAGTGAATGGTGCCCCGACAAGTCAGTTTTGTTGTATAAAAACCAAAAACCAAAAACAAAAAACAGTAAAGTGGGAGAGAATGAAAAGGTCAACAAGTAAATCTTTTTTGTTTCCAGCCTACCGTTGCTTGTTGCAAGAACTTTTCAAACCTCACCATTTTTTTCGAAAAAAATCAAACAGCTTTTTTTTAATCTAATAACTGGGCCCACAAAATTTTAATGAGTTCATAAATAGGCGGCCAAATCTATAAGGGGAGTTATTGAGTGATAGTTTAATGACCAAACTTATCTAGTCCGTTAGTTTTTGCATATACACTAGCTAAAATTTTAGTCATTTACGATATTGAGTATTTATAGGGTCCATTGGAGATGCTTTATAAAAAAAAAAAAAAAAAAGTTAACAACGTTAGAAATATCTGGAAATGGTTAGTTGATAACCAATTTCACCAAGTCTCCTATTTTTACTCCTATTAATAAGAGTCCACTAACGTTACTTAATTTTACTGCCTATATCTAAAGGCTTTTTAGTTGGCATACAACCTAGTCATACTTAACTTCCTAATTATTCTCCTAGTTATTAGCCAATAGCGTTGTGCTTATAACAAACACTGATAGATAGATAATCTCTCTCTATAAATAAGTTATTTATTTCCTTCCTAAGAGATACAACACTCCTCCAGTATACTACTCTCTCTCTCTCCACCAAACCACCATGATCAACGTCGAGATCTCCAACCCGTGCAAGCCTTGTAAAAAATCAATACCCAAGATCAGATACGTGAAAATTCCATTAATTAATTTCACAGATCAACACACTCGCTGTGATGATCAAAGAAGGGCTCTATGTTGATTTGTCTATTAATGGGGTTTTCGCATATCTGATCTTGGGTACCAATTTTGTTGTCCAATTTAAAAACTGAGGAAGTTGGAAGTCCTTCCTCTCCTCTCCGCCATCGTCTTCACCCGCGTCGCCTCTCGCAAGCGCCTCTTCATCACCCACCTCTGGATTTTTCTCGCCATTGTCCTTTACAATGCTGCATTTCTCGGGTTTATGGCCCTTTTCTCGATCGCAAACACTAACCCTCAGATGGTCTAGATGGATCTGATGGTTAACCTTCGAGCCATGGTTGTGAGTTTGTTTCTGCTTCATACTGCAATGGAAAAAAGCTATCTGGTGATTTGCGGCGTTAATGGGGTTTTCGTGTATCTGTTCATGTGTACTAAGTTGGTTACTGTAATAAAATCAGTGAAGCAGTAATACCTGCTAATATTACTCTTTCTAATATGTGGGGAAAGCTATGTGGTGATTTGTAGTATTAATGGGGTTTTCATGTATCTGTTCATGAGTACTAAGTTGATTACTGTAATATTACTCTTTCTAATCTATGGACATTAGTAGGCATATGATTCACATTAATGGGGTTTTCATGTATTTGTTCACGTCGCCTCTCGTCGAGATGAATTATTATTTCAAAAGTTTCCGTCCATAGCTAATAAAGATTTTGATAAAACTGTAGTAGTAATAATAAAAGACTCAATCAAAAAGACCGAATGGGGCCATATAGTGGGAACTGACGTACTACAAGAAATAAATCATTTGTCATTTGCAAATGGGAAAAGTCCATTTTAACTTGATCACATAAGTTAAGTTACCCAAAAAAAAAAAAAAAAAAAAACTTGATCACATAAGACCAAAATGCAGAATCAACTCCGTTAAAAGGCAACTGAAAAAAAAGCTTACTATACCCAACACGGCACTTTCTCTCTTCATTGTCCCTCTCTTCACAAAAATAGAGGATCACGAGAAACCTAACTCCTCCATTCAATATGTCTTGATCTTAATCAAAACAAAACTAACCCTAATATTTGATTTTATAGATCAATCCTTGCATCTCCTACCGCTAGTGGGGTGACAGCTAGTTTTGGTCTGTTGGGGAAGGCTGTTACTGTCTATTGCGAGGCCATCGTAGCATTTGTGTATATAAGAATAATTGAAAAAAGTTGAATATAGAAGTTCTTAAAGGTGTCAACAGATTGAAATTTAATCTTGCAGGGCGCATACATTTGGAGAGAGTCCTATCGTTAAAGGAGTTCAAAGTTACGATAAAAAACTAAATAGTAAGAAATTACGAAAAATGAAACATGAAACATACCGAAAAAATAGCTGATAAAAATTCTAGGGAGAACAAGGCCTTAGGCCTTCTTAAAATGGGCCTTATTTCGCTTGTTGCCAATGGTCCAGTCCAACAATATTAACACTGACTATTTATGTTTAAAATAATTTTGGGGAATTTTTAGGCCGGCCCAAAAATTTAGGCTCGGTCTTCATTTAGTCCTGTATAATTATTTATATTTTTTATTCCAACCTTGCCCTTTCACGCGCATCAGCGCACAGAACTAGACATCATCTAGTATAGAAAAATTATCCAATGCTCCATGAGCACTGGTGCACTATGAAAACATTGTTTAAATTTCAAAAAGTCATATCTTTTATTGTAGATATTCATTTTTTAAAAAAATTATATTTTTGAAACCTACTCGACGATATCTACTAAACAAGATCCATATTGAATATGAAATTATGAAATATTAAAAAAATATCATTTGCTATGTGAAAATTCTATGAGAACTGTTTCTATGAGAATTGCCTATGAGAACTATTTCTATGAGAACTGTCCCTATGAAAACTGTTTCGGACAAAAATACCCTTAGTTATATGAATTGGCTATGAGAATTGTCAATTCTCATAGTCAGTTCTATGAGAACTGCCAGTTTTCATAGTCACTTCTATGAGAATTGGCTATGAGAAGTGACTGTTCTCATAGAGAACTAGCTTTGTGAATTAGTTATGAGAACTGGACTATGTGAATTGGCTATGTGAACTAAAAAATACACAGTTCACATAGTTTTACCACACATTAAAATACACAGTTTTCATAAAATATATATAGTTCTCATAGAAAATATATGATTTTAATACACAGTTCTCATAGATAATACACAGTTCTCATAGAAAAAATATACAGTTCGCATAGAAAAATACTCAATTCTCATAGACAGTTCTCATGAATAACACACAGTTCTCATAGAAAAATACACAATTTTCATAGAAAATATACACACGAAAAAAAATTGAACAAAAATAAAAAGGTAATCAAAATCAAATATAGTTATAAATGTTCTAAGGGGAACTGTGTATTTTTCGTGTAATTGAATTTTTAGTTAGTTTTATTTGCGCCAAATCCTTGTTATACACTGATTACAATTCAATTGCTCAAATAACTTTGGAGAAGAATACCTTTGGCTATGAGAATTGTCAATTCTTATAGTTAGTTTTATAAGAATTGTTCGGTTATGTGAAATGAGCTATGAGAACTGAAAAATACATAGTTTAAATAGCCTCAACACATACTAAAATACATAATTCTCATAAAAAATACACAATTCTCTTAGAAAATATATAATTCTTATAAAAAGTTCTTATAGATAATACACAATTCTCATAGAAAAATACATATTATTTTGCTTATGGATATATATTGTGAACTGCAAAATACATAGTTCAAATAGCCTTACTACACACTAAAATACACAGTTCTCATAAAAAATACATAATTCTCGTAGAAAAATATGCAATTCTCATAGACAATCATCATGAACAATGATAGTTCATAGAGAAAAAAACACAATTTTCATAGGAAAAAACACAGTCCTCGTAGAAAATATACAGTTTTTATATAAAATACATAGTTCTCATAGGGAGTTCTCACAGAAAATATACAATTCTCATAAAAAATACACAGTTCTCATAGACAGTTCCCATAGAAAAACACACAATTCTCATAGACAATCATCATGAACAATAACAGTTCTCATAGAAAAAATATAATTTTCATAGAAAAAATTCAATTCTCATAGACAGTTCATATGTGAAATGGCTATGTGAATTGAAAAATACACCGTTCAAATAGTCTTACTATACACTAAAATACACAGTTCTCATAGAAAATACATAATTCTTATAGAAAAATACACAGTTCTCATAGACAATCATCATGGACAATAACAGTTCTCATAGACAAAAACACAATTTTCATAGAAAAAAAATATAGTTTTCATAGAAAATACACAGTTCTTATATAAAATACACAATTCTCATATGGAGTTCTCACAAAAAATACACATAGGAAATAAATTGATTTAGAATTGAATTTTTAACTACCAAGTCTCATAGTCAGTTTTATGAGAATTACTCAGTTCCCATAGAGAACTGTCTATGTGAACTGAGCTATGAGAACTGACTATGTCAATTGCCAATTCTCATAGTCAAATTCTATGAAAACAGACTGTTTTCATAGTCAGTTTTATGAGAAGTGATTGTTCTCATAGAGAACTAGCTTTGTGAATTGATTATGAGAACTAAATTATGTGAACTGAAAAATACGTAATTTTCATAGTCTTACACACATTAAAATACACAATTTTCATAGAAAACCACCAATAAATGTGTTTTTGTAAACTGGAACTTCCAATTATCGTCATTAACTAGATTAAACCAAATGGCATTGACTGCCAAAGAGAGAGAGAAAGTGCGCACTAAATTTCCATTCTCACTTCCTCCTCTTCCCACGTGGCTGGAGTACCACTTGTTCTACAATTTATTCTTCATCGTCATCTCACCCCATCGGTCCATCCTCACCTTCCTCTACATCGTCGTCTTCACCTCTGTCATCGTCTCCGACGACGGACACGGCATCAGTGTATGTTAGTCGGCCATGTACTTGACGGCGACGAGCTCTCCGGAGTGTCTATCGCTCATAAGTCTAGCCATGCCGAAGTTTCCCGAGCCGATGTCCCGAACCAGGTTGTAGCGGTAAATGTCGTGCATGATCGGCAAATCCGCACCGGGCCCGGCTATGATCGGTGCCCGCTTCATTTCGAAAGCTTCAAATCACATTAGACAGCGGAACAACATCGGCGTTGGATCACTACGCGCCTTAGAAGCTACGAAGCAAGAGAGAGAGGCGTCGATCAGATTGGAGTCATCTCCAAAGAACAATGGGAAAATGACGGCCCAGGACGTATTTTGATAATTAATACCCGCCAAGGACATGCTGAGAACATTTGAGAATATTTATTAATGCTGAAAATGTCCTTGGAGGGTATTAATTATCAAACACGTCCTTGGCCGTTATTTTCCAAGAACAATCCGTCTCTGAACCCCGCCGGTAGTCAGACTCCTCGTGGCTGGCGATCCAAACAGCGGCGGCTGCGCTGGCGCTTAGGGACTTCAGGCTGGTGCGGCGGATCGGGAGCGGTGACATCAAGAGGATGTACTTGTGCTGGCTGAGGAGCGGCGGCGGCGGGAGCGATGATGAGGGGAGGGTGAGAACAATAGGATTCTGCAGATCAACGAGGAGAGGAATGTCGAGAAGGAGGAGAAAATGGATCAGGTCAAGGAGGCGATGGAGAACGAGGCGGTGATGGCGACGCGACAGCGACGTTTTCAGAGTCGACGCTGCTCCATCGGTGGAGAGAGAGAGAGAGAGGGGGGAGGTGTTGGAGACAGTGGAGAAACAGAGGGGATCGAAGGGGTTCTGTTTTTGTTTTTAACATGGAGTGGGTCTTCGTGGGCAAAAAGGTCCATCGCCCAACATACCCGAGCCATTCAGTTTCGGGAAATTATTTCAGGGTTGGGATCATACCAAGGCTAAAAAGGAGGACTAGCATCTAATTATCTAAATAATTTTCTTCCAAAAGGGTTCATTTCAAATCTCTCACACATTAAGTTATAGTCACCGGTCATGATAATTCTGAACATACAAACGTCGTACCACAAATATAAAATCGCAAGACATCAAGGTTTCAATTTCAGACCTACATGTATTTGTGATATATATAAAAATAAAATAAAAATACTGGTCAACGACATGCACCAGTCTCGGGTTGATTTTAAGAAATCAAGTTCTTTTTACTGAAAGGCAAATTTTTTTAATTAATCTTTAAAATTTTTACAAAGAGTTATAGGAATAAGGAGAACGATATCATAATATAATTCAATTTGAAAAATTGATCCTAATTAAAGAGAATACTATAAGTGGTGTAGGGCCCAGCACCCTCTCCTGTTCGGTCCTGTAGGAGGAAGAAAGGCGAACACCAACCAATGAATTTGGCCAATTGGATATGAGACGGTTAGAAGGAAAAAGATTAATATAATCTAATTTCTTCTGGTATTATTTATTTTCTTGTGACACTCGGTTTTGTACTTCTCTGCAATTCAAGAGAAACCGGGTCAAGCTCCAAGATAAGTCCAGTTAGTTAGTGGATTTGCTCTCCACATAATCGATTAGGGTTCGATTGTGGGAGTTAGGCCATGAAAAAGTATTTTATTGTGAATTCTTTAGTTCCAATCTAGGTAACCTGCCTTTAACCGATCGAAAAATAGATTAATTAAAATACGTGTAAGCTAGCCTAAAGACCTTTGACCGTGGAAATGAAAAAGAGAAGTTTTTTGTTTTACTCCTCCTCCTCCCGTTCAATCCATCACCATCCTGCCTTGAATTTGTTTTCTTTTTTGGGAAAATTACCCGGCAGCTCTTGTCCTCCACTGTCCGGTAATTTTCCCTTCTTTTTTCCTATGCCTACTTAAAGTTCTAGAAAAGGATTATAGTATTACGGGAAAGATTACAATACACATTTTTTATTGGGTGTATATCATATGCACTCTCAAAATGTTACGAATTGTAGAGAAAATGTTACGAATCATATTGCTAAAAAGTTACGAATCGTATAAAGGTTACGAGATACACCAAAATGTTATGAATCATAATGAAATGGTTACGAATCGTACTGCTTGAAAGATTATGAATTCTAGAATAAAAGTTACGAAATACACTAAAATGTTATGAATGAACCATAAAATAGGTGCATATGGTACACCATTTTAAAGGATGTGTATTGTAGACTTTCCCTAGTATTACTATCACTTCATTGTTGGTTTTTCAAGAAAAAATACGCATGTGCTTAGCGCGACTAAATGAACCGAGTTGCTCATGAAATGTACGTTCAAGGCCCAATTCGGTATGGGCACGTTCTCTTGCCATTATGATAAATCAAGTGTCTGTCCTAGTTTATGCGTACATCGACTATGCAGTTGCAGCAGCTTCCCAAGATTAATTTCCGCAACAACTTCTCCGGCACTTTTAGAAATGTTTTTTTTTGCTTTATTGTAAGGTGGTGAGCGTAGTATAGGTTGGCCAGTTTCGGCTTCTTTTTTTTTTTCGTTGTTGCCTTCGGCTAGCTCTCAAGGTTATACCCTTGGTCAAGTTTTGTTATGATGAATAAAATACCAATTCCAGGCTATTAGTCTACCACAGAACCACGGAAAACAAGCAACAAAATAGTTCCAGTGCACATTTCTCTCTTGCAACATTCACAGTACACATTTCTCTCTTCTTTTTTTGGTTTGAGTACTGAAGCCAATTGGGGTTTTTATTACTGTATTGACTGAGATGGTAGACATTGGGCTAGGACCAAAAAACAGGGAAGACTCTGTCGAAATTTTTCCAAAATGCATTAGATTTTTTTGTTGGCATCAAAGAACTTCATAGATCAATAAGAGTCATTACAGCCCAATGTTTAGAAATACCAGAAACGACAATATTATATGGACAGTTTTTAAGGACACAAAACATAGGACACGATATGGACAGTATTGAAGAACACAAAAAAGCGCAACCGCTACAAATCTGCAGAGCATCCCATTGAATGATGTCCCACATATTAAAGACTCTGAGCATAGCAAAACAGATGCAACAATCACCAAATGTAGCACTCGATAGTTTCAAAAACCTAAACCACCCATGGCGAAAACCTGAAACACCAAGGTACAAGGGTTAGAGAATTAATAAAATTACGGTAAATATAGCATTGGGAGTTAACTAAGATCATTTGAATAGAATATTTATTATGCTTAGCTAAATATAAGAGAAATACCAAGTCTTATACCTCAGTTTTCCAAATTAATCGGAGTCTCATTAAGGTCATAGCTCCACATACCAATATGCGATCCACTTGACATCTGCAAAAGAAAACCAAATGTCACATATATATACTAGCGAATTCCCTGGACCCTTCATTTACAACATAAAAAATATATATGCATACTTACACCAAAATTCACACTCTCTTGTGTGACAACCCCAACATCCCCTTCATTTACCAAGACCTACTCGTACATAAGGTCAAACAAACAGTGATTGTGGTTATTAAGCAACTTATTTGATTAATTCAATTAAGAAATGATAAGAAGTCAATAGGTATACCAGTCTATTATTTGCATTGGCTCGACGACATTGAATCTTATTGCTTGATTCCCGAATCTTCTTAATGATCTTCTCAATCCTTGGTTGTTTCCTATTTATCGGCGGTCACCCTCTTCGACGAGGTTTGTTTGGATCACCTATGGGTTTTTGTTTATCTTTGGGACTCACGGAGCCACCTTGCACATCAATGGGCATTGGTGGTATAGGACACTCATCATCACACACTTCATTCTCCGCTTTCGCTTCTCGTAACTTAGCCACTACCCTCGCACTCTTGGCATCAGAATATGTGGCATTATCAGCGGCCTCATGGAAAGCAGTCATCATCATATCAAAGCGATGTCATTCAGGCTTGCGTTCCCCATTTACATAACTAATCTTGACATTTGTGTGGCTCCTCATCACATTTTTCCTCCATCTTCGTAGAACGTATTTCTCCGGCACTCTATTAAGCTTCTCTTTTGTCCAAACCACAAGGATATGCTTGCACACGATACCCTTATACTCGAACAACCGACAAGTACAACTACTTTCTATTGATGCCTTATTAAAGCAGTCATGGAAGGTAACAGTTTTTAAATATTCAGTCTCACCACATTTGATGTCTTCTTCTATCTCAAATTCACAAATACCATCCATTGTCTTCACAGAGATCAAGGTACAAGTAATCTTACCAGCTAATTGAGTTCGAAAATCCTTGCATTTACCAATTGTGTATGCTTCTTGAAATTGATTTTCAAAGCCATATGGAGACACATTCTTAACTTGTACATTGAAACTCCGAGCGTCTTCCTCTTCTTCTTTTAACACCTTATTACGCAAGGCATTCTCATATTGTCCCACAAATTCTTTCAATGTGGTCTTAGAATGGACATAGCCATCAAAGAAGGCATTCATGCTCTCGCTCCGTTGGGTTGTTGACATCCCTGCCCAAAAAATATCTTTCACAAACGCCGGCACCCATCGGTGCCTCTCCTCGTACAAGCCACTTAGCCACTGATTATCCCCTAATTGATATGTATGAATCACGTTCTTCCAATTTTCTTCAAATTCCCCAATAGACAATGAATCAAACACAGCATTACGGAGACTAGATTTAATCGATTCATAAGCCCCATATGTATTTAACTTTACAGGTATCTTTTTCAAGATATGCCACAAACACCAACGATGCCGCGCATTTGGAAACACAATACTTATTGCATTTTGCATGGCCTTGCATTGGTCGGTGATGATGGCATTAGGAGAACACCCGGACATGCAAGCAAGCCATGTCTCAAACAACCATACAAATGAAGAAGTGTCCTCTCGTAATATTAACCCACATCCTAACAAGATTGACTGGCCATGGTGGTTTACACCTACAAATGGAGCAAAAGGCATATCCCACTTGTTAACCAAGTAAGTCGTGCCAAATGTAACCACATCACCAAATTCTTTGAATGCCTCCCTACTCCTTGCATCGGCCCAAAAAACGTTACATAAGCAATTTTCTTTATCTACATCCATGGCATAAAAAAAAATTACCATTGTCTGCTTGCATCCTCTTAAAATACTTGTGCATTGCCTCGGCATCCCCTTCCTTGAGTTCTGAGAGTCTCACTTGATCCATGTAGTTCCTTGCATCTTTTGGTAAAAATGGCATATTCTCATGCCCCTTAGCCTCAATCACACATGAGCTAATAGTTTGTCTCATTTTTATTCCGGCTAAACGATTGAATTCCATCATCCTTTTTGTATGTTCTGGAATGACCCGATAGAACTTAAGATACCGAGCTTTGTCCGGGCACATTTCATGATTATGCTCGAGTTCAATTGTACTCATTATCCACTTCCCGTCGGTATGCAAAGTGATATTCATTGATGCTTTACATCCTGTTTTCACTGTTGGATGGGCTTTAATTGGGTTGAGTGCTTTTGTCCTAGCCTTTCCACCCTTGTGACAACAGTAAGTTACATACCCTTTTCGTCCATCATCACGCTTCCTAGAGCTTCTTGTGATCACAGCAAAACCTTGTGCTTTGGCATAACTAGCATAATACTTATGGGCTTCATCTTCTGAATCAAAGGACATTCCAACCTTAGGTTCCCGTACATCCTCCAAATTTGGAACTTCCTCCATTGGATAATCATCACAACTCATTCCCAAAATACTTTCATCGTCATCTCCATCAAATTCGAGTGATGATTCATGTATTCCCACATTTCTACAAACAAGCAAATATCAATTTTAGACACAATTACGTAGAGTTATATGTGTTTCTATAAAACAAAGACAAAAAAATAAGTGCATTTGAATAAAAAGGTAGTGTGAAAAATCAATTCTCAATATCAAATGTTATGCTTAATTAAATATTCAGATACGGTATTCCTTAGTCACTAGTTTATTATGTAGAAATACAAATGTGATTGTGCTAGTTAGAGCCATAATTAAGCCACTAGGATGAGCAGGAGGACAGCCAAAAAAGGGCATTGGCCCGGACTCTTTTTACCGATCTCAATAATACACTGAACGAATAAATAAACAATTCATTATAGACAATGCAACTACAGATATCAATGATCTATTTTCCTCTTTATTCAATTCCTTTCTTAGCCTCTGTCTCATTAAAGAAGACAAGCATGGGACCATATTCTCTTTATACGGCCAAAAAGCCAAAAGACAAAAAAAAAAGCCTTTAATAGTCAACAACACATATACAGAACACATTAACGACATGAACAAGACCACATTAAAGAGTTAATTTCATCCTTATAATATTTTTGTTGTTTCACAAAAAAAAAAGAGTTAATTTCAATCACTAACCTCAAATCGGTGGTCCCTGAAAATGGTGTTGGAGAGGGAGAGAATAGGGGGGTAGAAGTTAAAAGAGAGGGTGTGGAAGACAGAAGTGGGTTTTCGGGATAGAGATTGGGAAGGTTCATAGTCAACGTTAATGGAGTTAATGGAGTTTGGTGCCGTCAATGGAGTAAAGTTGGGTTTCCTGTTGGGGGTTTGGATTTTGGATTTCCTTTTCTTTTCTCTTAATTTTCCCGGGCTTTGTTTTGCTTCTCTTTTGAATTTTTGAAGTGGGCCCCCTTCCACCAAATATGTAGTACACTTTCGGTACAAAATTGTAGTACCCATAGCATTTCTCTAATAGACTACTCCCCAAATGTTTTTTTCTTTTAAGGAAAATTCGAACCAGAAACCACGTGAAAAGAATATAAGTGGTTGGGTGCTTGTAATTCCAAGTTTATGCCAAATTATTTTAAATTATTTGTTCATCTAAACAAGAGCGAAAAAACTACATTACAAAAAAAACAAACTATGATTCTAACTTTAAAATGTTTAAAATAGACGGAAAAAATATTACAAAAGATCTGCCCCTTTTGTATTATTTTTAGAAATTAATATTCACACTCTTTTTTTTTACTTTTTAGCAACAAAAAAAATACAGAAACTTTCAACACTAAAAAAAAAAAAAGAGTATGGATAACAAAAAAATGGAGTGTAAATATCAATTTCTATTTTTTCTTCAGTAAACTTTTAGAGTTATTTTCTCTTATTTTTAATTTTAAGATTCCTCTCATCATATGATGAATAATCTCAAGGGGCTTGGCCAAGGCTCGCACCTAAAATATCATGTTCGAGATCTATCTGGTGTTATCAACTCATTTAGGTCAGTCAATATTGAGCTTTTGCTTTGACTTTAATTGAGATTCTTAAAAGTGGGCGGTGAGATTGGTTTACCAAGATTAGTTGAGGTGCGAGTAAGCTAGTTCGGACATTTGATTTTCAAAAAAATATATAGATATATAATTATTTGACGCAAACCAAGCAAAAATTCATATACGGCATAAATTTTACTATGAAGAACAATGCAGTAATAAAGTTAGGCCGATGAAAATAACCTATCTTGTGATTTTCAAATAATGAGACCATACTTTGATGTCACATTCAAAAAAAACAACGGTCGAGAGCTCTTTTCTGGGAGACCAAAACTCTGGAAGAGTTTCTTCACATATGGAACATGGCACCAGAAGCATGGAGTAATCTCTCGTCTCTAATGGGTAAGTGGGTTTTGGATACTAATTACTAGCTCGAGGAGTCTAATTCATTCACTAATTGAGATCTTAATTGCTAGGGTTGTTCGCCTGTCAAATTCACCTTCAATAAGGAGAAATTTTTCAATGCAGGGTGGGTATCACGTGCTAGGGTTGTTCTCCTCTCAAATTCACCTTCAATAAGAAGAAATTTTTCAGTGCCAGCTGGGTACCACGTGGTACCCGCTCGGCACATCTGAGCCGTCCGATGCGATTTTCAACGGCTCAGATTTGGAGAGAGAAAAAGAAGAAAAAAAGAGAAGGGGTGAGAGAAGAGAGAATGTTTCAATCTAAACCGTCCAAAAATGTATCGGATGACTCGGGAGTGCCAAGAGGTAGCAAGTGGGATATACCCGCTCGGCATTTGAAAAATTTATCTTCGATAAGACAACAAAAACACCCCAAACGTTCATGAATATTAAATACGGAAAATGTCACGGTCATTGACTCATTTGCGGTACCCATCCCAGTAAAGTAGAAAGGAAAATGTCGTGGTCATTTGCAGTACCGGTATGGTTGCATAGCATGGAGTGACATTTAAGGATACGATACGGACTTGGCACAAATATTAACAATCTTGGCACAAATATTAACAATGATGCCTAAGTTCATTGTCCAAATATATTTGGTTGAGGAAAATGTATGAAAAATAAACTCAAAACCTTGCTTTATCATTTCATTTTAAAATACAAAAGAGACTAATAAAGACAGAAAGATCGATCGCAAAATGGGCATCGATATGCGTTCAAAGCGTATTAATTATTATCTCGCACATTTCTATGAATTATTTCTTGTCCGAGAGCCGAGAGGTCGTAGTATGAGTTGATTTTTGATTTTTCCTCTTCTCTCTTTCGAGGCACCCAATTGAAATGGAGATCGAAATTCAGATCCATTTACGCAGATATGACACATAACACATTCATACTCATTGGACGTATTAGCTTAATGAGGCTAACTAATTTCCCTTTCGATTGAAGAACAAAAAGGAAAACTATTTTTTTTTTTTTGAATCGGAAAAAGGAGAGCAGAGAATTCGAAGTTTATGTTTTGGTGAATAGTTTATTTATTCCCTCAGTGAATCGAAACTGTCCATTACAACAATGGATGGGTAGAGATCGGTTGTGCAAAAAGTTTTGCACAACTTTTGTGCGTGTAGCATTTTTGATTCAAGGAATCACTATATGATCTTCTGAGATACAAATGACAGTAGAGTTTATTAGTTGTGAGAGTTGACATGAGACATTCGAGGGACCACGACTATTATGGTAGTTTTATTAATCATCTACTAATTTTCAGCTTAAAATGGATTTTCTTTATTGGGTCAAAATGATAGGATCTTGAATATTGAAGAAGCAAATTAAGTCAAAACCATCAAATAGGACATTCGCCCACAATGGACTTCCTCTCACGGCACTTTAGGCACCCAAATAATGAGCAACTCCATTGCCATCCCATCAAGCAAATTGCGCCAAAAACTCCGTAAGAGCTGACCGAACACGGTTGATATCTGCCAAAAGTAGTTTAATCTATTTCGTTCATTCAAAATGATTCACATTAATATCAAAGAAAAACGCCTTTCTTCCTTCTCCTTCCCGCCCTTTACTGAAGAACAAGGACCATATACATCTTTGTCCAAACAAATTCCCACACAACTCGATCGAATGAATTTGATTTCTCCGTATCAGTATTAATCACGAAAAACTAAAATTAATCACGATGTGCATGATTTCGATCCCCTCAATTTAATTATGTTTGAATTCTGATCAATCTTACATATACTTCTCCAACTGCATAACAGGGACGATTACATGCTCAGACTTTGAAGTTCAAATTAAGCAACAGAACAAACAGAACGCGAATCACCAGCTTAATTCCGCATTTGTTTTTACCCTGACCAACTTAATTACTCCATTACAGATGCACAGATACAAGAAAACACCATTCACGCCACAAATCACCAGTTTGCTCTTCTCCATCCAAGCAGCGACAGCTCCGTAATCGGATTCAGGCAATGAAGCCAAGCGCCACAACGATACATCATCAGTATGATGCAGAAACAAACCCACAAACACGATGGAGAAAAACATGATCGGATCCGGATCCATGATAGGGGTATAAGTACTGTCTGCGAATGAGGAGAGGTTCAAAAGCCCGAGAGATGCAGCATTGTAGAGGACCATGGCGAGAGAAACCCAGAGGTGGGTGATGAAGAGGCGCTTGAGAGAGGCGACGCGGGTGAAGACGATGGCGGACAGGGGAGGGAAAGCGAAGAGGGAGATGAGGTAGCAGAAAAGGACTTTGGCCCATCCGGAGAAGTTGGGGTCGACTTGGGAGATGAGAGGCTTGGGGAAGAGACTATAGACGAGTGCCGCAGAGAGAAAAGGCCAGAGAAAGAGGGCTCTGAGGTAGAAGGTTTCTGGGGGTTGGAGCTGTGGTGGTTGATCCATGGCGGTTTGGGAGATCAAGAGAGAGAGAGGTATGAAAGAAAACTATGAAACAGGAAAATTAGCAGTAGTTCTGCTTTTGTAGAGAGAGAGAGAGAGAGAGAGAGAGAGAGAGAGATGAAAAAGGGAAGTTGGGTCGTTTTGTTTTATCACAGTCCTCCAATGTCAATTCCATCACCATCCTGGTCTTGAATTTGCTTCTATTTTTTCCTACAGCCTCCTTAAAGCTATCTTTTTGTCCTTTTTTTCATTTGGAGAATTATATGATCGCATGGGTACATTGATAGATTGTGTCATATGGGAATCTGGAAGAGTTGCAGACCAACCACGTGGAGTGAGCAAAATACGAAACTGTTGGGAGTTGTCCCATAGATCATCAGCTACTGGCTCTGATAGTCTGATATCACTTGTTAGAAGTTTGTTCGATGTATCGATCCGTCGCTGCGTGCTCAAAGCTCAATTTGTATGAGAGTAAGGACAAAGAGTCCACTACATCACTTGGACCCAATATATATTGAATGACTCATATCTACTTAAAAGGCTAAACCTTGTAAGTGGTGAGCCATCCAATTGTATATAAAGGTCCAACTATTTTTCTGTTGTATATTAAGGTCCAACTCTTTTTCTGTTTATCCGATGTAGGACTCAACGTTCACACATGTTCTAATAGAAACACATGTTCTAATAGAAACTGTAGAGATTCTTTGTGAGTAGTTGAAAGGGCATTACTTTTGGCTGTTAGATGCTACGGTGTTTACATTTCGGATACCGTAATGTTTGACATAACCGAATCACTACAAGTATAACTAAAACTATTACAAGCATAACAGAATTATGACAAGGCATAGCCAAAACCAACCAAGGCATAACTAACGAAGTTATGCCTTGTTATGGTTCTGGTTATGCTTGTAATGGTTTTGGTGATGCTTATAATGATTTTTGTTATACTCATAATGGTTTTATAATGTCAAAAATTACGATATCTTCTTTTTGAGGGGGGACACCGAAGCCATTTCCTTCAGAAGACATCCCGGATCGAGTAGGAAAAATACACAAGTGAACTAGTAAACACAAAAAACTATCGTATTAATCACGACGAAAACACGTACGATTATATATTCTAGATCTTGAAGTTCAAATTAACATAACAAACAAAACGCGAATCATATGCCTGCTAATGTCCATAAATTAGAAAGAGTAATATTATGGTAACCAACTTAGTACACATGAACAGATACATGAAAACCCTATTAGCATCGCAAATCACCAGATAGCATTTCCTCATATATTAGGAAGAGTAATATTAGCAGGTATTACGGCTTCTCTTATTTTATTAAAGTAACCAACATAGTACACATGAACAGATACGCGCATGAAAACCCCATTAATGTCACAAATCTTCAGATAGCTTTTCCCATCGCATTATGAAGCAGAATCAAACTCACAATCATGGCTTGAAGGTTGACCATCAGATCCTTCTGGACAATCTCAGGATAGTGTCTGCGACTTAGACAAGGGCCATAGACCCGAGAAATGTTTAGCATTGTAAAGGACAATGGCGAGAGAAACCTAGAGGTGGGTGATGAAGAGGCGCTTGAGAGAGTCGACGCGGGTGAAGACAATGGCGGAGAGGAGAGGTAAAAAAGAAAGGACTTCCGAGTTCTGACTTCCTCAGTTCTTTAATTGGACAACAAAATCATTAACCAAGATCAGATATGCGAAAACCCCATTAATAGACAAATCAACATAGAGCCCTTCTTCATCACAGCGATTGTGTTGATTTGTGAAATTAATTAATGGGGTTTTCACGTATAAGATCTTGGGTACCGATTTACAAGGTTTGTGCGGGTTGGAGATCTGGACGTTGATCATGGTGGTTTGGTGGAGAGAGTGAGGGAGAAGTCGTATACTGGAGGAGTGCTGTATCTCTTAGGAAAGAAATAAATAACTTATTCATAGAGAGAGATTAGCTATCTATATATCTATCAGTGTCTGTTATAAGCACAACGTTATTGGCTAATAACTAGGAGAATAATTAGGAAGTTAAGTATGACTAGGTTGTATGCCAACTAAAAAAAAGCCTTTAGATATATTAGGCAGTAAAATTAAGTAATGTTAGAGATCTTATTAATAAGAGGGAAAATAGGAGACTTAGTCAAATTGGTTATCAACTAACCACCCCACGAAAATTATTCAATACTTCCGGAGTATATGAACACTATACTTTCTCCTCTCATAATATATGGGGCGCACACGGGAAACATATGTGAGACCAATATGTTATGTAAGATGAGGAAGTATACTGTTCATATATTCCGGAATTATTAAATAATTACCCCCAAATATTCCTAACGTTGCTAACTTGCTCACCACTAAAGTAAAATTGGAGATTTGTTATTTTTATATACGGAAACTCTAAGTATAAAGTGCATTCATAACAGAGTAGGGTGAAAATATCATGAGAAAATAATGCAAAAATTGATTTTATTGGTGTCAAAACTTTAGTACACAAAAATTTTGTACCATGTGCAGTGTACAAAACTTTTATACCCTGAAACTTTGTCACCAACAGAAACAGTTATGATATTATCACTATCCAATATCATTTCTATATGTATAATCCTATATCTTTATCTTCTATATAGTCTTTATACTCTGCATTTGGTTTCAGTTTCGGGTGTTGCTTGGTGTTTGGTTGTATCATCATTCGACCCTGGGTTGGATGGTTTTTCTTTCTTTTTTGGTTTATCACTTTGCTTCATAAATCAATATTATCATGGAGTGGATGCTATTCCTTTCTCTTTATTTCTTTGAATGTACCTTTATCGAGTTATCTATATACTAGGGTTTGTCCATGTCTGAAGGCAAGGTGCGGCGCAACGCATTTTGAACACAATTAAAATGAATTACGAAACTATTGACCATCCCGCCAACGAAACTGATTTACACGAGAATAATTATTTTTAAATTAGGTTCAAACAGAGTTCTTTTAGTGCATGCTCATACCCGAAGATGCAGATCAAACAATCAACACACATGCAAATCAATATTGTAATCATGAACCAAGTATCAACCTGTTCATGTAACACCGAGGGGTCGTTCAAAATTTCAAAATAGCGCCCACACACACAGAGAGAATATGGAACATTTGGCTATTATTATTATTATTATTATTTTATTATTTTATTTATTTATTTTGGGAAGGTATTCATTGCAAAATCAAACCTTGATTCAAAGGTAGACAATCCTGTTACAGATTGGACAATGGTGGAAGCTTTACAATTGAAATAGCCATTTAAACGAGGGCAAAATAAAAAATGGACGGGGGATGGGGGGAGTAGGAGAGAGTGAGATGGGGGGGGGGGGGGGGGGGGGGGGGGGGGGGGCGTAAGAGAGAGTGAGATATGAATTTTGAACGTGAGATCTAGTTAGTGGTAATTGTACAATTACTATTATTTGAGAGAGAGGGAGAGCAATAAGATTTATGGAGCAAATCAATAGTTATGATTTATAAAGAGATAAGATTCAAAAACCGTTCTTCCTTATTATGTATGTATATATATATATATACATATATATAGTATATTTATTTTTGCCGATCAAAAAAATAAGAATGATTACCTCGTTTTATAGGTGGCAAATGATGGATTTGTGCGAGTTGAAACGGGTCGTGTGTTGAATATGGGCAGGTTTAGGCTAACTTTATTGTCCAATTAGCTTGTTGCATTTGTGGTTTTAGCAGTTACAAATGGACCAAGAGACAACTACTCCTACAAAATGTAGCAATAGATTTTTGTCCATAAGTTCCTCAATAATCTTCTGTTGGAAACTTTTTGATTAGGGAATGACACTAAAAAATGGGTATTCACACTGCCGATTATTCGGTACTTGTGAATATATTACTGAAATTTTGGAATCTTATCTTATTGAGGGGATGAACACACAACGAGATTGATCGCACGTGAATGTTAAATAAATGGATTTCTGTATGTGTACAAAACGTATCATTCTACAACTCATTTCTATGAATTTTTCTCGTCCCCCCACCATGAGTTGATTCTTTATTTTTCTCTTTTAAGGCGCCAATTTGAAATGGCGAAATGCCAATCCATTCGTGGACATATGACACATTCATACTCATTTTACATATTAAGCTCAATTGGGCTAACCAATTACAGGTTTGATTGAAGAACAATAAGGAAATCTAATTTGCCTCTTTTTCGCGCAAAGCTGTGAAATGGCCATGGAATCGAGTAATTCTCATGGCTATGTTGCTAACCCATGCAAGCAAGTCACTGACTGGTAATTACCACTATTCAAATACTCAAAGCAAGAATGATTCGTGAGTGCCTCTAACCTCCTCTTAGATCGATGAACCAGCTATTTGAAAAATCTGAGAGAAAAATCCAAATTGAAGATTAAAACTTGAAAATAAAAAAGAAATTGGAACTTAATTAGGTCTATAGGGAAAAATGGCCCTGCTTGATTCCTCGCTCGATTTATGCAATTGGGATCACCATCTAATCTGGGACTTGGGAAAGTGGAGAAATTTTTGGGTTCTGGGCGGGTACCACGTGGCCGTGCCCACATGTTGCCACCGCCATGTGGTCCAAGCAGCCCATTGAGACCGTCCAAAAGTATGTGGGGCGGCCTAAATTAAAATTCTCTCTCCTCTCACCCCACTACTCTCTCTCCTCTCTTTCTCATTTTTCTCCCTCCAAATTCAAGCCGTTCAAAACCGAAATGAACGGCCCGAATGCGTAGAGCGGCACTACCTGGTACTCACCCACCACTGAAAATTTAATTTCTCAGGAAAGTGGGAATATTACCACAACCAATGCAAGAGAGTGAGACCACTGTATATCTTATGAGAAACAAATGAAACTAGAGTTTGAGAAAAACTCTTTTACGGAGCAATCCGTAAATTTTGTTTACGTCGCTCAATTGCATGCGTTAAAAATGTTTTGGATGGTCTAAATTTTAAAAAAAATTATTTACATGAATATTTTTTTAAAATTCGAACCATTAGTTGCCGAAAATAATGACTGAGATCGCTCAGCTCCGTAGAGAGCCTCTGTAAATAAGTTTCGCTCCTAGAGTTCATTAATTGTGAGAGTTGACGTCAGATATTCGAGGGACCACAAGTATATCCATTTAGCTTTAAGATAGGACGCAATTTAGTTTTATTCCTTAATCATCTAATTTTCAGCTTAAAATGGTATTAAAGCTACCAAATATATACTTATCATTAGCCAGTAGGTATTAGGGCTTCACAGAAATTACCCAGAAAATGATCACTTTCAGCTAAGCACAATATCTGTCTGTTGACACCATAATTTATCATTGACCACCAGATTTTCATTTGACCACAACACTAACAACTATGCCGCGCGCCTAGAATCAATCAACTAGTAAAACAACGAAAGAGGTAAACAAAACGAAAGGACTTCCGACTTCGTCGATCAGTTCTTCCTTGGGACAACCCAATCACTACACAAGCCCAGATACGCAAAAAACCCGTTAACTACACAAATCAACAGATAGCCCTTCTTCATCACAGCGACCCCGTGATCGGGCTCAAGCAGCGCGGAAGCCAAGCGCCACAGATACGCATCGCTGGCCCGACAAACAAAGATAATCACGGCCGAGGCGGAAGCCAGCAGAGCCACGTTGTGGGTATCGACTGCGACCAGGACGAGGACTGCAGACCAGAAGAATGTGACATTGTGAACGTACATGAAGTAAGAGACCCAGATGTAGGCGACGACGAGGCGCTGGTTGGTGGCGACGGGGGCCGTGAAGTCGACGATGGAGAGGAAAGGGTAGGCGAGGAGGCAGAGGTGGTAGCAGAGTAGGAAGAAGTTGAAGTTGTCGCTGGATTTAATATTAAAAGGCGAAGTACCTATCATAAGAACAAAAGAAGAAGAACCAAATGGGGAGGTACTGTTGGTTTGCGAGGGGAGTGGATTGGTGAAGAGGGTGTGGATGGCCGTCGCGTAGCAAAGAGGGAAGATAAGCAGGTTTCTGAAATAGAAGGTTTTGGCGGGTTGGACCGTTGGAGCTGTTCTGGTACTGCTTGATCCATGGTGGTTTGGTGCCCTTGGGAGAGAGAGAGAGAGAGAGAGCTGGTTACTCTGCCAGTTAAGGTTGTGATGTTGTGTGGAAGTGTTGTATCGTTTAATTAATAGTTAGAGGGAAAGCATATGGGTTTGGTAAGGCCGGCATTAATTAGATGTTTGGGGTTTTGATCCGTGGCTACTCTTTAACTCTTTTGGGGCTCGAAATTAAAAGGCTCTATTTTGGCATGATTAAGAAAATACACTTGTTTCTTGCCAATCGTAGATTTGGGTCTCGATAGACGATTGTTCTTTAAACATAATACTACTTCCTTACTCCTATTAATCTTGTAACTATTTAAAAATTAATGAAATCTTTTTTGCCGTTCAAAAAAGAAAAAGAAAATACAGTTAGGGGGCTAATAGGGTTTGGTTGCCGTCCGGGCACTATCAACCTGATTTTTTCTAAACATTTACGGCTCCCAAAAACCAAAAACCTAAAAAGTAAGATTCCCAAACACCTCCCTTAACTTGATCAAACTAAATTTTGATGTAAAAGTTATTTTGAACGAGTTCTAAAATGTAAATGGTTTAGATCGCCGAAAAAAGCGCACAAAGGGGCAAACTTCATGGTCCAATCCACTTTGGAGGATCCTCCTCACCTGAAATACCCCACCACAGGCCTGCACAGTTCAACACATGCAGTACTCTGGCACATCACCACTTCAATTTTAAACACGAAGAGTCAAATTATATCTTAAAATGAAAGTGGTCCAGAACAGAACTCATTTGGCTCAGTACCCAAATGAGGTAGTTGAGTGAGAGAAATTCCAATGGTTGGGGTGATCGATTTCTTGCCTTTCCTTTTGTCTAAACATGAGTGAAGCCAGTACAATGGGAAATAGTGAAAGAAGTTAATGAGAGAAAAAATTATTTGTCTCGAGACCAGAATACCCTTCTACCTTTCGATTCCCCCACTTTTCATTCTCTTTCTTCTTTTTTTCGTAGCCCCTTCAACTCCTTCATGCTCTTTATCAAAAAATCAACCTACACTCTCCTGCAAAGAAAAACAGAAGAAAAAGACGATGGATAAAGGTTGGTGATGTAACATTTACCTGTTAAAATAACGACTTTTAAATATTGTAAAAAGTATTTTGTAGAAGTTATTTTTAGTAGTATTGCATACATGGCTGGAGAGTTGAATTATTTTTTCTTCATTTGAAATTTTTTCGCACTTGGTAGTTTTACGTTAATCTTTTTTTGGATTGTACAGTAGGTTCTTCTCGACAAAAAATTTTTGAAAGAGTAGAAAATTATGTTCAAAACTACTTTTTTTTTTAATCAAGACAAAAAATAATCCAACATAGACAAATTTTTTTTTATTTTTGTCTTTATTTTGAAAAAATTGAATCTTAGTTTTTAAGTTTTTAGATTTCTCTCATCGAGATTCAAGACAAACCAATAACTCATAAAAATTGATCATAGTTAACAAATCCAAAAAAAAAAAATTGAATGAAAAAGACAAAACATAATCCAAATGGCATAGTAAGCCAAACCTAGCCTTTTTGCAAACAAACAAAAACGCGTATCATATACAGTACCGGCCAAATACTTATCATTAGCCATTATGTATTCCCGCTTCACACAAATTACCAAGAAAATCACTTTCAGCTGAACACACCATAATCATTGAACAGTGAACACCATATTTCCACTTGAGTCACTTGACCATAACACTTATGCTATATTTGAATTGGCGTTTGAAATTTTTTTTGAAAAATAGTAGAGATAATAAGTGGAGAGATAGAGAGAGAAATGTTGGAAGTAGAGAAAATCTACAGGAAATTTTTTGAAAAATTATTTTTGAATTGTAAAGAAAACAAGGCATAACAACTATGCCACTTAGGTAATAAAAAAAAATAAAAAAAAAAGAGGGGCTTCCGACTTCCTCAGTTCTTTACTAGTAGGACAACAAAATTACTACCCAGGATGAGATACGCAAAAACCCAATTGATGACACAAATCAATACAGAGCCCTTCTTCATCACAGCGATTGCGTGATCGGGTTCAAGCACTTCAAAAAAGTGCCACAGAGACACGTCATTGGCCTGCAGATTAAGAAAGATAAACACAGCCGAGGCGCAAACCAGGAGAGCCGTGTTATGGGTGTCGATCGCGACCAGGACGAGGACCATAGACCAGAGGAATACAGCATTGTAAACGAACATAAAGAAAGACACCCAAAGATGGGTGACGAAGAGGCGCTTGAGAGAGGCAGCGTCGGTGGTGAAGTCGATGGCGGAGAGGAGACGGAGAGCGAAGAGGCAGACTTGGTAGCAGAATTCGAAGTTGTTGAAGTTGTTGCTGGATTTAATATTAAAAGGAGAAAGACTTATCAAAACAACAAAAGGAAAAGACGCAGATGGGGAGGTGTCGGTTTTGGAGTGGAGAGGATTGGTGAAGAGATCGTGGACAAGCATCGCAAAGATGAACAGACCCAAGCGGCCAAGCTGGTGAAGTGCGTAAAAATATTTGTATATTTTTTGCTCGTTTGTTACCTTAGTATTGAAGATTCTATCTCACTTCTAGGTTTGAGAAATAACGGATTAAAAAGAAGGGAAATCAGTTGCTTATAAAAATGAACAATGACGGCTTCGGGACAATGGATTGTCTGTTTTGTTTGAGAAATTTTTCAGTTTCAGATGGGTACCACGTGGTACTCATTCGGCGCATCCGGAGCCGTTCATTTCAATTTTGAACAGCTCGAATTTGGAAAGAAAAATAAGAGAGAGAGAGTGGTGGGGTGAAAGGTGAAAAAGGGTTTTAATCTGAACTGTCCAATATATTTTTGAATAGCCCGGATGGACTATTTGGGCAACCACCCTGTACCAAAAATTTCTCGTTTTCTTACAAGAAAAATGAAAGAGAATCTCATACATCCCTTTCCGATTCTACAGGTCTTGGGTGAATCGAATCCAGAGTTTCTTGACTAGTGGGACATCATGGGACGACCTGTAGTGGGCCCATAGATATGCTCATCACTTTTCATAGGACAATAATGTTACAACTACTGCATACACTTTTCACACACAGTCTTTCTCATCTTAGGAATTTTATTTGGCGATGGACTCATAATGCAGTGGCTGTGGCGGCTAATCTTAATCGGAGACAAATCGGCAATGATCCTTATTGTACCTACTGCCGTAAAATCTCGAGACCATCGAACACATCTTCTTTCGTTGCAAGCGCGGGAGGGAGGTTTGGGAGCTATGCCCAGCTCCTGTTAATTTCCCAGTTGTCTGGAAACGGATGTCATGTGACCAATGGTGGATGTCCTTAGCTCAAGGACACACACCTGAGGACAAAGCATAGGCAGCCTTTATTTGCTGGTTTATCTGGAAGAATAGGAACCAAGGTCAGTTTGAGGGCCATCAATGGGATTCTGTGTTTTGCTAAAGGTTGCGTACTCAACCATAAATGTGTCTTATGCCACATTTTGTGGCGCACAACTACGGACACAATTGTATCTAAAGCCATTCGATGCACACATACTCATCTGTATCGGACGGTTCCGAACATGATTGTCCGAATTTGTTCTAAAGTCGTATTCCTAAACTCTGTCGATCGGTTAGTAGCAATTGCAAACCTAGTTCTCCAAATGGAGGGAAAACGCACCCAGTGGTGCATCCAATATAGTTGAGCCACCTTCCATGGCTGGCTAGAGTTGGCCAGCAAAAAGTGCATCAGGAACAATGGCTCGCCGAAGAATGCCGAGCTTCAAAATTGGGATCAGCTAGCTAACATGGTCCAACTGACTTACCCGATCATGATCAGAGAGGAAAATCTCCGCCCACCTGTTGGGTTAGTGATAGAATCCGACTCGTGGACGTGCTAGGATCATGCAGGTCTAAGTAGAAAGTTGTTACTTTAAAAGAATGAATTATGTGTTCGATAAAAGAACCATCGCCAATTCCATTTTCCTCTCGACAAAGTAAACCTTCTCAAAGTGATGTAAATGGAAAAGCAGAGAGCTTTAAATGAGATAGTTTCTTCCAAGTAAAATTGGAAACAAAGGCTCTCAACTCATTAACGAAAAGGAAAGAACTAGACCTATCATTGCATGAAAATGAACCCCAAAAACTGACGACGACTCGGAGATGACAAAACCAGATTATTTGTATAGTGAGGGAACCCTCTTTCATTCAATTCTTGATTTTATAGGTTGTGGAATGGTGTTTAATGGCTTACCCGCTCTCTTCTCTAGAACCACCAAATTTAACTGACATTCCCATGCTTTCATGTTCCTCCTCTTTTATAGAAGCACGTACTAAACTTGACCTTTGTTCGTTCCTTCTCTTTTGCACAACCACAAACCTTCATTTGCTAGAGTTTCCACCACCCATTTGGCCACGGTAAGACGTTTAGCGTAAAATACACATATTATGTTAGCTTAGAATTGAAACTATCAAAGTTTTCCTCGTCATGTAGTTTAAGTTGCTCAAATTTCATGATGTATATTTGAAGCTTAGACACTCTAACTGTCACTATTCCCTCATGAGATATACGAAGTATTTCTTTAGCCTCTTTGGCCATGACACAAGAGGAAATACGTGTGACTTTGTTTCCAAACATAGCACTAAAGATGGCACCCAAAGCACGTGCATTAGCCTCACAACTCATATTCTTACCGGAATCCACTCAGACTCCTTTTTTTGTAGGGCTGCTCAAAAAATCCAGTAAACCGTGAAACCGGTCCGGACCTAACTAATCTGTACCTTTTGGATTTTGTCCGTGGATTAATGGTCCGAACACAGATTGAAAAATTAGAAAACCGTGACTCGCGGTTTGGTCCACGGATTTTCATTACGAAACCGTGGATTAACCGAACCGGACCGTGAGATATTTATTTTATATAAATAAATAATAAATATATATGTGTATGTATTTATGTAATTAATTGTTAGTAATGTTAAATTTTTTTTCTACCAATTGTAGTATTTTTATCTTAATAATGGGATAAAGTGTAGATGTATATAAAATATAGAGGGTAAATCGTAGTTTTTGTATACATTACGGGTAACCTAGTTTAGTTTGTAGTTCGTGTCATTTCCAAAAAAAAAATTTATACAATCTACTAGTGTTTAGATTATTTTGAATATGATTTCTAAAGTAGGTCTTTGATAGTTTATGTAACAAGTATTTTCTGGTGGTGTTAAACTTAATTCTGAGTGTAACCTTCTTCCCTTTAAGTGTGGGATATGTGCTTAAGCTTTATTTTTGCTAAAATTCATGGACAAAACCGTAACCGATCCTCGAGTCACGGATTGGATTGGAACCGAACTGTAAGATTTTTGGTCCAGACACGGATTTCATTTTATAAAAATCGTGACTAGCGGTTCGGTCCTCGGATTCTTAGAAATCCGAACCAAACCGGACCTCGAGCAGCCCTACTTTTTTGCTTTAATCACCTTAGTGGTGGCATCCTCAATTGCAAGGTCTTCGTTACCGTACAGAACAAACCTCCAAACCCTATTACCTTGAGATATTAAATGATTTTTCATTTTCATTTTCCAGAGGGCGTAGTGACTTCCATCGAAATAAGGAGGTCGAAAATTAGAAGCACCCTCCATAAGGTTATCTCTATCCATAGCGCAAAAAAGTATATACTCAAGCAATTATACCAGCAAAGAGGAGCCCGCTCTGATACCAATTGAAATTATCTAAAGCGCTACAAAGTCCCAAAGGGGGGTGAATGGGACTACCCATTTAAATATATAGCAACTAACAACTCAAACATCTATCCAATCTCCATGCCACACTATTCAATTCAACAATATCAGTAAAGAGCGATAAAACTAAAGAACGCAAATACCGAGATATGTGAAAACTACTTAGGGTCAAATACACCATAAGCATAAAAGCACGGCCAAATCTACTCAAATTTTCATAAATCAAAAAGTATCAAAAAGTTAGGAAAAAGACAACAAGTTAGGAATTACCATTTTTACCCCAAGTTACACCTAACTCCTCTTCTTGCCCAGCACCCTGTGCCCCTTCTTAATTCCATGGACTCCTTGAGCAACACCATCTCGTTCTCCGCTCTAAAACGGCTCTGGTATCATCTGGCCATGTAGATTCATAGGCATGAAAGTATGGATTTTGTAAACGGAAGGTTTTTATGCAAAAGAATCAACCTAGAGAGAGTACATGGATTATGAAAGTATTTCTCTAGATTGAACAAGGATGATTGAATGCTAGATTCAAATCATCCAAAAGCAATTAAAAGCACAAGAGCAAGAGAGGTATTTTTTTTCTCTCTCTAAAGTGGTCTATATCTCTCTTGTGCCCTAGAATAATAAAAAATAAGCTTATATATAACCAAGTAGGGAAAAATGCTAGAGTGCCCTACTAAGGCACTCTTAATACGCATGCAAGGGCCTTAGTCTGCTAAGGCATTACTGAGGCTCTCTTAACAAGCATGCAAGGGCCTTAGTTTGTTAAGGCACTGCTAAGGCGCTACTTAGGCGCAAGCACTTAAAATGCCTCAGACAAAAAGTTTCTTCAAATAAAACAGTGCCACTAATATAAGGTTAGTTCATACAAGATATTTCATAAAAGATTAAGACATTGAAAAGCTTTACCAGTAGCGAAACCAGTATAGGGCAAGCGGGGACCCCGCTAAGTTCCAAAATACCTTTAGAGTGGGTATAGTTTTGAGGAGTATTTTATAATTTTGCCTCAAAAGATAATATTTTTGCCCAAAAGATCCCACGAAATTACATGTATTATAAATATTTGACCCCATTACAACTAAATCCTAGGTCCGCCCCTGAGCTTTACTGATGCATCGAAAAATATTAAGCTAAATGTACATGAGATGCATATACCTTTCCAAGCAAAATGTACGTCACGGCTTTCGCAGTCAACTCTTGAACCTACGGGCGGAGTATCTAAGTTAGATAAAATAAAACCACCTCCCAAACCCAAAAGAAAAAAGAATAAATTAACATAGACTCCAAGGGTTTGTCGTATCCAAAAATCGCCAATTACATTTACAATTACTGTCGACGCTTGTGCCTTTCGACGGACCATTGCTTTACTTAACTTCGTCATATATTGCTAATAAATCTCCACTCATAAAAATGGTGAAGGGTTTCCCAAGATAATACAAGGATGACAACATTTTTCTGTACTTGTAGACATAGTTGACCTCATATTCAGAGTACAATTGTTAGTACTGCCTTGCCAACCATTATTATTTGAAATTTGAAGTACTAGTGGTGTTGGAGAGCTTGGGAATGTCATCCCAAAATCGGGAGCATGACCAGCCGTGAGATTTATGAATCTCATAGATAATAAATATGTGGAGGAACTTGCAATTGTGGTTCAAACCTTAGAAAAAGAAAGGAAAAAAGAATTATAAACCGTTAGGAACTTGCATTGTACTTTTCATTCGCGTTCAATGATACATGCATCATGAAATCTCAATACAACTATTATAGAAAGCCTCCCGTACATTAAGAGTACTTCGAACATTGTTTCTATACAAGGTACAACAGAAAGCCGAAACAATACACAACAGCCCACCAACAAATAAAAGCTCAAGTTTCATGTCATATCACTGGGCAACCTTTGACCACCATGCCAGGTGCGGTGGGACATCTGGCAAGTGGACGGATGAACTAATAAGGCCTCATTCCGCAACAGTAAATAAGTACTTATTTTTTAATAAGGTAATTTTAAGCTAAAAAATAATGTGTTTATTAAAATCTAAAAATATGCAATACGAATCTTATTTGAATTATCTCAGTGAGATCTTTAATACGGTGCAAAAAAAATCAAAAAATTATTTTTCATTTATATGATTTTTGAGTTTAAAAATGTGAAATAAGTACTTACTCCCTCCGTCCCTAAATATTTGACACTTTTGGGAGTTCTAACTTTTAAGGAAGAAATATTATTGTATTGTGTAAAAATCAAGTGTCCAATCTTATCCTTCTAGTGTACTTGAAATTTTGAATTTGAAATTTTGTGTCCAAAAGAAAAGGGTAACATGGAAAGTTTACCATATTTTGCTTTTGACTTTTCAAAATGAACAAATTATATGGGACAACAAAAAGCATAAAAATGTCAAACATTTAGGGACAAAGGGAGTATTTTTAAAAAAAGGCGTTCTGGAACGTGCTCTAATACCTTCCATACTTCATTAGTACTTGCACCAAGCCCGTTGATATTGCTGCGAACAACAAGGCATGTGAAGCAATTCTAAAACTGGTCAAGCGAGTGACGGAGTACTCCTTGTATGTGATCGCATTCGAAATTAGTCGATCACCATTTAGGACTTTACTGATACTGTACTTGTTTCCGGCAGCGTCGTACAGCTCTGTCATGAGAATGGGAAACTTCTGCGTGTCGTAGGCGTCGGTCCAATATAATGCAGAAGTGATTAGAAAGAGAGCGATCAAAATGCCCGCCATAGCTTTCCCAATAAGCACAAGCGGTGTCGATAGTGGGTCACCGGCCCACCATTGAAGTCTGATAGATATGACCATTGGGTGATGTCGCTGAATTTGTGAAGCGACCGACAAATGAGAAGCTGATTAACATGTTCAAGAAAGATAATCGTTGGATGTATGCTAGAAAATATGAGAAACTAGAAACGCAAGAACGAAATGCAGATGGGGGACTGGTGAGTAATTAATGACCAATTTCTGGAACTAATGACCAATCGAATATATTCAACAAACTTACAGCAGGAAAGATTATGGGCCAAGCAAGAGAAGCCTAAAATCAAGATGATATCTCTTACGTTTTTTCCTTTCCCCTCCCTTTTCGGCTGTCTGTTTTCTCTTACGAACGTGTGAAAGGAAATATATCTCCGTCCAGGGTGCAATGAAGGTGGGGGACGATACGCTTGGTCGTAGAGCTATGAAGCTATATTCTCGTTGAATCGGGTAGGAAAACCGACGTCAAACCATTAGGTTGTTCCCTCCTCTTCAGAGAAGATTCAGAAGAATTGGGGATGTTTCGTCTTTTGTTTTTTCCTTCGTCTTCTCTCTTCTGAACGGGTAGTTCTTTTTATGCAAGTTCTTGGAGGAACATTGGGAGGCCTTGCAGAAAGAAAGGAGAGAAAAGAGGGATTAGAGCTGGCAAAATTATCTACTTTTGGAGAAATACAACAAGATTACAACCAATCGGTAAACAAATTGTTTGGATAGACCTTGGCACCACATTACAACCATTTGTGCGGAACAAGATTCTAAAACGGTTTTCCGTTATTGACCGGTCAATCTACTATTTTTGGCATATCTCATGCATGTTCTGCTGAGTTGTTAAATTAAAATGAGCATGACAGAGGAAAAACCAGCCTTTGTTGAAGAATTTTAAGTAAGTATACCTCCCAAACCCTCCACTGGCCAGCCAGCAACGCTGCAACGTTGAGGTGATCTCCCCGGAAAACCAAGTCCCTAAATGCAGGGGCGGAGCCAGGATTTTCGTGAAGTGGGGTCGAAAATTTGAACTATGTATGAGTTGAGGCAAAAATGAATTTTAAAGGGGGGTCAAATGAGTAAAAATTGGGTGAAAATTATACCAATTTCTAAAAAAATTTGGGAGGCGGCGCGGTCAGCTGCCCCCCTTGACTCTTAATGGCTCCGCCCATGCCTAAATGCATACAAGGTGGCCAAAGCAGCACCTCTCCAGTTGTAGAGCGAGACCCTAGAAAGGTTCTCCAAATACAAAAGGTAGCCAAGGTGGATATAGTTGTCAGTATTGAGAAGAGAGCAACTCAACGCGTAAAGCAGGGAAGGCTCGGGCCTGCTGTGATTCCCCTCCTCTGACTTAGGCAAACAAGGTGTACGAAACCATCCCCTCTACTCAAGTGGAGGAAGGTGACCTCGAAGACAAATCAGCTCGTCCTCCCACCACTTGAGCAGTGGTGATGGCTCCGTACACCTTATTGAAGGTGTATAGCCTGTTCTCTAATAGGATAGGTGAAAGAAGAATAGGTAATAAGAAGTAAAGAACAAAAGGGAAGAAGCCCTTTCAGGTGGATTTTGACTCTGCTTGAGCACATAAACGGAGGAAAAGATCACAAGTCAAGCAACCACAGCAGTGGTTATAGAGCCCATACTTTTGGTATAGTGATGAACGCAATTGTGTACATTTGATATTTTCCCCATACCTTTTCACCACCATCATGCACACAATCGTGTTCATCGTGTCCAAAATTCTCTTGAAGAATCCATGCTTCCTTTTGTCCCCTACAAGATAGAGGTACTAATTTTCCATCAATTGGTGTTCTTTTGCAAGTCTGTTAACATAAACACAAAGTTTTCATTGTGGAAGGGAGTTGGAGTAGGCCATGGTAGAAGGGTGTATGTTTTCACGTTAATTATCTAGATTTGACCGGGTTAGAGTGATTATCTACTGGGTATGGAAGAATTGCCATCCCTAGATGGGTGGAGATATGGCAGAGAGGTGAACAGATCGAGAAAGAGGTCGATACAGATCATACATTCATACCGTGGAGCTGCAATCCGTCAGTAGCAATTACAAACCCAGTTCTCCAAATGGTGGTAATGTAATAATGTATCCAATAAGCCACCCTCCATGGCTAGCTAGAGTTAGCTAGCAAAGAGGTCATCAGGAACATTGGCTCACCAAAGAGTCCGTTGGGCTTCGAAAGTGAGAGTAGCTAAGCTAAAATGCATACTGAAGAATCTCAAAGTTGGTGAACATTATCTTTCTCTTGCAACCGGATAAAAGAACAATCGCCATTTCCATTTTCCTCTAAACCTTCTCAAAGATGACTGAATGGAATGAAATCGTTTTGCTCCAAGTAAAATTGGAAACAAAGGCTATTATTGATGGAAAGTAAAAAACTAGACCTATCATTTCATGGAAATGAACCCAAAACAATGACCATGAAATCATCATTTTTGTATTGAGGGAACCCTATTTCATTTTCAGTTCTTACTTCATAATTGGTGTAGTACTGGCGTTTGATGGCTTACGCCCTTTTTTCTGTAGAACCACCAAAATTAACTTATGTTCCTCCTCTTTTATAGAAGCACGTACTTAACTTGACCTTTGCTCGCTCCTCCTCCTTTGTACAACCAACCTTCATTTCCTGGAGTTTCCACCACCCATTTGGCCATGGTAAGACATTTAGCGTAAATTAAACACATTACTGCCAAAACCTTTTTGCCCCATTTTTTCGTGTAAGGTATCTGAAAGCTATATTTGCCTCCTTTTTTTGACTTCTTTCGCCAACCTCAACTCAAAAGCTGTCCTTCGACGATCTCCATTTCATCACCTAACATGGACGTCTCATAATGTTTAGAGAAACAAAATAGTACTATTGATGTTCCCCACAACCAATCCAAGCCACCGCGATTAACCTTTGACCATTTTCTTTCCACATTTACAAGATTGGCCACTGCGGAAGGTGCCCACAAGACATGTTCATTGCTCAGCAGTTCATTAGTGTCGACGCTTGTGCCATGAGATAGACCATTGTTATACTTGACTTCGTCATATATTCTAACAAATCTCCACATCTTTTTTCGTGAACGTAAGATTATAGTTTCACCTCCCACGCCCGAATTCATAGAAAGGGTGAAGGGTTTCCCAAGAGAATGATGCTACAAGTACAACACATGATGTACAGCAGCCGTGCACAGATCGATTTTGGGCTATATTTTGAAACAAAGTTGGATGATTCGCAAATGCCCTTCTTAATATCGGATTGATGTGATTTTTTACGGAAACCCAAAATCGATCTGTGCACGGCTGCTGTACATCATGTGCTGTACTTGCATCTTTACTGTTCCCAAGATATACAAGGATGACAACATTTTTCTGTACTTTGTAGACATAGTGAGCACAATGATTAGTACTGCCATCCCTTATAAAACAAAAGCACACCTAGCAACTAACTCATCTTTCCTAATCTTTAGGAACATATCGTGGAGTCAATGAGAGAAGCATATTCCAGAGGAGTGACACTTAGAACACGGGGTGGGTTTAGACAAAAAATGCACTGTGTTCTCAGGTCACCCCTCTGGAGCACCTCTGTTTCCACGGCATCTGGTTTCAAGCTCTCCGATTGAAACTATTCTATTCTCCTCCTAGTTGCGTTCTTCTAATCGATCTCCCTTCTTTTTCTGTTCTTTCAGGTCAACAATGGCAGAAATGAATATGCGCTTCAATTTTGAAGGGCAATGGCATCAAAGAAGGTAAAATACAAATGGACATTCAAATGCAAAGTCAACCACGAACTCTTCACTCTTATCTCCTGATAAAAAGTCCAGGAAAAAACTTTTAACACACAACTCTGTCTTGAGCCGTTAGATGTATATGGACCCATGTGCCTCCAATGGGTCTGGAGTTTTAAGTTGTGTCTGTACCATTGCTCTATAAACACAACTTTGAACACACAATTTATTTTTCTGATCACATGTTCAATTTGGTGATAAGAACATGGAGTGTTTCTTATCCGCATTTGTCTGATCATTAGTACATTGTTATGAGGAAGCGTCAAACCAAACAAACAGCATCAACCAAATAGCCAACTAACAAAATGGACTCAATTACTCAAATGACTAGAAGCTAAGATAGAGCCAAATATCAATTGCATTTGTACTCCAATTCAACTCCAAACAAAAATTGCTTCTCATACTATTTCTGCATAGTCACTAAGAAATTACGAATCCTATTTGTCACTCAGCATTCAACCAAGCCATTTCTGCAAAAAAAAGGGTATAATAATTCAAATCTCCACCGCAACACAACCACAATCCATATACAAATTATCAGTCCAGAATAATGGGGGAACATAACAGGGTTTTGGCACACAGACTCAATTATACTGCCACATATTCTACCATCTTACAACCAGTTATTTATAGGGGTTTTGTGTGTGGAAAGATCCAATTATTCACGGTTAAACACTTGCACACAAATAACAAATCAGATACACATGTAAATACAGAGAACAAACTTGTTCAAACACATGATCCAAACCCCTAATTTAAGGCAATTATCACTACTTCTTCAAGAACCCTTCAGCCATCTTAAAGTACTCACCATATCCCCCACCTCCAGATTCACTGTGACCACCGCCGCTGCTGTGCTTCATTAACCCTTCAGCCATCTTAATGTACTCTCCGTACCCACCTTCCGATTGCCCGTGACTGCCACCTGAATGCGACGACGAATGAGTGCCGCCGCTGTTCTTTAAAAACCCTTCAGCCATCTTGAAGTACTCCCCATACCCACCTTCAGATTGCCCAAAACCCCCACCCGAATGCTCCGATGCCCGGTGGTCCCTCCGCCGTGCACGGCAGCAGAGGAATTATCGGATGACTGGTACTGGTGCTCGCCATACCCACCTTCAGATTTCCCGTAACCACCACCGGAATGCGATGATGAATGCGTGGTATTACCGCTGCCGTAGGAGGCGGAGTGCTCGGATGACTGGTACTCGCCTTACCCACCTTCAGATTGCCCGTAACCACCGCCCGAATGAGACGATGACTGCGTGGTTTTACCGCCGCCGTAGGCAGCAGAGTGATCCGAAGACTGGTACCCGCCATACCCACCTTCAGATTGCCCGTAACCACCGCCCGATTGCGACGATGAATGCGTGGGTTTCCCAAGATAATACAAGGATGACAACATTTTTCTGTACTTGTAGACATAGTTGACCTCATATTCAGAGTACAATTGTTAGAACTGCCTTGCCAACCATTCTTATTTGAAATTTGAAGTACTAGTGGTGTTGGAGAGCTTGGGAATGTCATCCCAAAATCGGGAGCATGACCAGCCGTGAGATTTATGAATCTCATAGATAATAAATATGTGGAGGAACTTGCAATTGTGGTTCAAACCATAGAAAAAGAAAGGAAAAAAGAATTATAAACCGTTAGGAACTTGCATTGTACTTTTCATTCGCGTTCAATGACACATGCATCATGAAATTTCAACACAACTATTGTAGAAAGCCTCCCGTACAATAGAGTACTATCGACATTGTTTCTACACAAGGTATAATTGAAAGCCGAAACAATATACAACAGGACACCAACAAATAAAAGCTCAAGTTTCATGTCAACTGTGAATAAAAGCGGAATGATGTATTATTGATTATGTATGAAATATAACCCTAGCATGCCTTTATATAGGCTACAATGTTCTTGGTTACTACGAAATATAAACCAAATAGGAAACATGCATTATAAAGAAATCAGCCCAACTTGAAAACATGAATAATAAAACCTACAAAACATGGTAACATAATATTTCTCAATATTATGTTACCATCCCCCTTCAAACTCAAGTAGATCTACTAACTTGAGTTTGAAAAAGCCATGAGAAATCAAGAACAACCAAGCCAATTAAAAAGAAACCATGAGCAGCCACGCCAAGCCAAGCCAAGAGAAACCAGGAGAAGCTAGGAAAGAGAAACGGCCAGGAGGAGCCAAAAAACAGCCATGAGCGAGAGAAGCCATGACAATAGAGATTTGACCACTATGCCAGGTGCGGTGGGACATCTGGCGAGTGGACAAATGAACTAATAAGGCATATGAGGCAATTCTAAATGTGGTGAAGCGAGTGACGGAGTACTCCCCGTATGCAGGCACATTTAAAATTATTCGATCACCATTTAGGAGTTCACTGATACTGTACTTGTTTCCGGAAGCATCGTACATCTCTGTCATGACTATGGGAATCTTCTGTGTGTCGTAAGCTGCAGGAGTACTGATTATTACAGAAAGCGCAATCAAAATGCCTACCATAGCTATCCAAATAAGCACAAGCGGCGTCATTGTGATGTCGCCGATGAAGCCTGGTATGGATGCTCAATTGGGTGATGTCGCCGAATTTGTGAAGAGGCCGACAAATAAGAAGCTGATTAACATGTTCAAGAAAGAAAATCATTGGATGTATGCTAGAAAATACGAGAAAGTAGAAACGCAAGAACGAAATGCAGATGGGGATCGGTGAGTAATTAATGACCGATTTCTGGAACTAATGACCAATCGAATATATTCACCAAACTTACAGCGGGAAAGATTATAGGCCAAGCAAGAGAAGCCTAAAATCAAGTAGATATCTCTTATGTTTTTTCCTTTCCCCTCCCTTTTCGGCTGTCTGTTTTCTCCTACGAACGTGTGAAAGGAAATATATCTCCGTCCAGGGTGCAACGAAGATAGGGGATGATATGCTTGGTCGTAGAGCTATGAAGCTATATTCTCATTGAGTCGGGTAGGAAAACCGACATCAAACCGTTAGGTTGTTCCCTCCTCTTCAGAGAAGATTCAGAAGATCGGGGATGTTACGTCTTTTGTTTTTTCCTTCGTCTTCTCTCTTCTGAACGGGTAGTTCCTTTTATGCAAGTTCCTGGAGGAACATTGGGGGGCCTTGCAGAAAGAAAGGAGAAAAAATAGGAATTGGAGCTGGCAAAATTATCCACTTTTGGATAGACCTTGACACCACATTACAACCATTTGTGCAGAACAAGATTCTAAAATGGTATTCCATTATTGACCTTTTTGGCATATCCCATGCATGTTCTGCTGGAGTTGCTAAAATTAAAATGAGCATGACAGAGGAAAAACCAGCCTTTGTTGAAGAATTTTAAGCAAGTATACCTTCCAAACCCTCCACTAGCCAGCCAGCAACGCTGCAACGTTGAGGTGCTCTCCCCGGAAAACTGAGCCCATAAATGCATACAAGGTGGCCAAAGCAGCACCTCTCCAGTCGTAGAGCGAGACCCTAGAAAGGTTCTCCAAATACAAAAGGTAGCCAAGGTGGATATAGTTGTCACTATTTGAGAAGAGAGAGCAACCCAACACGTAAAGCAGGGAAGGCTCGGGCCTGCTGTTATTCCCCTCCTCTGACTTTAAATTGAGATAGTTTTGCTCCAAGTAAAATTGGAAACAAAGGCTCTCAACTCATTAACTTAAAGGAAAGAACTAGACCTATCATTGCATGGAAATGAACCCTAAAAAATGACGACGGCTCGGAGAAGACAAAACCAGATTATTTGTATAGTGAGGGAACCCTCTTTCATTCAGTTCTTGCTTTTATAGGTTTACGCGCTCTCTTCTCTAGAACCACCAAAATTTAACTGACATTCCCATGTTTTCGTGTTCCTCCTCTTTTATAGAAGCAACGTACTAAGCCTGACCTTTGCTCGTTCCTCTTCTTTTGCACAACCACAAACCTTCATTTGCTGGAGTTTCCACCACCCATTTGGCCACGGTAAGACGTTTAGCGTAAATACACATATTATGTTAGCCTAGAATTGAAACTATCAAAGTTTTCCTCTTCATGCATTTTAAGTTGCTCGAATTTTGTAGTGCACATTTGAATTTTAGACAATCTAACTATCTCTATTCCCTCATGAGATATACGAAGTATTTCTTAAGCCTCTTTGGCCGTGACACAAGAGGAAATACGTGTGACTTCGTTCCTAGACATAGCACCAAAGATGGCACCCAAAGCACGTGCATTAGCCTCACAACTCATATTATACCCGGAATTCCACTCGGACTCCTTTTAAGTTGTATATCTTGTTTAAGGTGTATATCTTATTCTATAACAGGATAGGTGAGCCCCAGTAAAGTCCCATGGAGTCAACGTGGCCCGGGAAAGAAGAATACGTTATAAGAAGTAAAGAACAAAAGGGAAGAAGCCAGGCCGTCCCTAAAATTTTCGGGGCCCTAGGCGGTGTTTGAAAATTGGGCCTCTCATTTTTTTTTATATTAATTATTTTTTCGCTAGGGAAAACAAAACAGGCTTGTGGTTTAGTGGGTAGTGTTCGAACTCTCGACCTCTTTAACACCTTTGGTTGTGAGTTCAAATCTCGGAAGCATCTATTTTTAACCATTTTTGAACGAGTTCCAAAACCGTCAAGGCGTCAAAAATGAGCTGGCCGGGAGTCAAACTAGCGAGCCCGCACTCATTGCAAGCTGCACTTACCGCTGTGACACAGTAACGTACTTGAAAAATTATTCGCATGTATAATATTTGATACATCCGGCACTACTACAATAATGCTTAATGATCACACTTATTATCCGTGATCTTTTGATTTTAATCACGGTTATAAAACCGTAGTCTATCGGGCCGTTATTAAACTGTGATACAAGCTAATAAAAAACCGTGCTTGATAAGTAAGAAACGTGATTGTTTTCAATTAAACATCTCAATATTATAAATAAATAAATAAATAAACGTGATCATTTTGAATGAACTAATCACAGTTTTTACTCAAACTGTGATCATATCTTCTTTACTGTGATCATTTTCAATCAAATAAGCACAGTTTTCTACTAAAACTATGATCATATCATCTGTAACATCACAGTTTTTTCCAAATACCGTAGCTGTTAATGGACTTAAAATATCTCGCTTTATTCAGAAACTTTGGTGAACTTGGTTATTTTCTTAAATTAGATATTTTCCAGCTCCGAACGTAGAATTTGCTCCCCATTGCTAACTGTACAAGTTCATCATGCTGCAATGATATGGCAAACATATTTACGAATTGAAAAAGCCAGAATTTGAACTTTATATTAATCTGAAAGCGTTTTACACATAAATTCAAGAATCAAACATGAACATGCTCCGAGTATTGAACCGAAAACATAAAGCCTAGCTGGATCAATGTTTAGGCAAAAACAAATGACAAATATGCTAACTAGCCTCTCAAGTTCGTCTACCATTTGCCACAATGACAAATGTGTTTTCCTCAAAACTCATAGTCTAGTCCATAGTCTCTGTACAAAATCTGAACAATGGCAGCCGTCTGCAAGCAGGAAAATTACAAACTCGTCAATAATTTACTGAGAGAAAATGATAAATCATGTCTCATATACTCCCTCCGTCCCTTTTTTTATGTCCAGTATTTCATTTTGGGCTGTCCCTTAATAAGTGTCCATTTTGTAAAGTTAGAGGGGTAAAAGTTGGTGCATTGTCTATTTTATCCCTAAAAATAGATTTCATTTTGAAAAGTTAGTGAATAAAAGTGTAATGATGATGGGTAAGTAGGAAAAGTGGAGGAAAAAGTTGATGTGAAAGGTATAATGATGATGTCTTTTTAATAAGTTGGAGTTACGAAGCAGGACACTTAAAAAGGGACGAAGGGAGTAGCATAAAACAATATACAACGACCTCTGACTTTGTGGTTGCAAAGTTGTGACCAATCCATCTGTTCTACCACCTGCAACATATCATTATGCAGCAATAAGGTCACAAGCAATATTACAATTCTCCCAGCGTAAAAAAGCATGATTCAACTTCAATTCAAATAACCGGACTAAAGTCGAGTTTTGGGAGACTAAAACAGAGCCACATCACTTTTTCTCTTGTTTCACCATCTTGCCTTTTACACCAAGACACCCTAAGCTTATTGGGTGTTTAAAAACATCATGGGATAAATTGACAAATCCAAAATATTACTAAGTAACACTTAAATAAAGTAGTGCCGTAAGGTCGATCAGTTACTTGGTCAGCTATGTATAGCATTACAAATATGCAAACAGAGATTAACATGAATAGCTCTATAACAAACAGAATATAAATTGAGTTTACTAACAAAGCCAATTTTAAAGAACTTAATTGCACCTTTTGTCGATACGAATAAGGGGAATTCCAGTACCATGGCCACTCATGACCACTCTATGAATGGGAGGCCATTTTACTACCTTTCTGTTTTTTTAAGAAACAACAATTGAAGCTTTAATTTAACTTGTGAAGTAGCACATAAAAATTGGCTGGAAGAGAAAGTAGAAACAACAAAATTGAAACTACTACCAAAGATTCCTACGGTGTAGGACTTAAGACTCCCACAGATTACAGTTCTTGTGCTAATTAATACTGAAATTCCTATTTCGTTATCCAACCAATCACCAAGCAAGCAATAGGAATTTGAAAATAAACGATGAACACCTTATATACGTGGAAAAACCCTAAATGGACAAAAAACCACGGAAAGGAATCAAACACTATAAAAACCGTTGTGCGGTTACAAAAGACATTACGACACAATTGTGAATCCTCACCAATTGACACAAGATCTATTGCCGAATCCTCGTTCACCACACCCAGTATTTGATTGCCGCTACCTTGACTCCTCAAGCCTTCCACAATACTTCGGAAATCCACCGAAGAGCAACTCTATGTTTGTTGAAAGAAAGTTGAGAACACCTATTGGAGTTCGACTGTAACTACGGAAACTAGGTGAGAACTCCAATCATCCAAGGGAGAAATCTCCTCTGCTTTTCTTTAACCAAAACCCTCCTTCCTTTTCTATTTGCTGCTGCTTCGTGTATTCTCCATACCCTAGCAGTGAAGAAAAGTCCCCTTTTTATATATTAGTTAATACCCGATCAATGGCTCGATCTATCTCGTCCAATTCCCACTTGTGGCTCATTTAGTCAGCCGGGGCTCGATCCATTTGTTTTAATTGCAAACAATGATTCCTTCCACTCTAGTTCTATGCAGACTCGTTACGCTTAGAAAAATAAAAAGAAAATACAACTCGATAAATTAAGAATGGGATACAAAGAAAAATGCGTTTTGTCAATGAAATTGCCAACTAAAAAATAGTACCACTTTTTGGATCTAACAATCTCCTCATTTGGCACTTCCATGACAGAACACACTACGAGAATAAAGTTGTATCCATAATTTTTAATCCGCTGCAACCACAACTCAGGAAAGCAAAAATAGTTAGAACCACAAGAATCCTACTCCCCTTTTTGTCTTGGAATGACAAAGGATGAGCAGAGTACGCAATATAGAAAGAGGTATAAAAATAACTCTATGCTTGTCCAAAATAACCAAAACACCAAATAAGTTATGTTACTCACGAAGGTATGCTCAACAAGATAAATGCCAGCCACAAATGGCTAGAGCCCAAATGAATTTATCAATCGTTTTTATAAAAACCAAAAAAAATGAATAGAAAATAAGCCAGACCGACTTAGAATACACCACTGAGAAACCCAAAACAATGTTTTAGAAGAGATTAGACATGTAAGACTTACATGGTCCACACATCCGCCCAAATCACTATCATTAATAACCATTAACACACACATCAAAATCAAAGCATGAGCAAACGATATGAAGTCTCGTCAAAGAGGAATTGAGAGGACGAATATAACACAAGACATGGCCGAATGTCAAAGTGTGTGTGTGTGAATCACGGAAATCATATCAAGCTCAATTCAACAAAGAGGTAGGTTCTCATGTACACTTGGAGTTTCAAGATGACTCCCCCTCAAGAAGTCAAACCGATCTAGGTCCTCAGTGTGGTTCAATAAGAAAGAACAAACTCCCCCTCAGAAGCACATTATTTTTCTTTCTCTTTTCTTTTCTTTTCTTTTCTTTTCTTTTTCTCTTTGTATAATCAGACAAATGAAATTCTTTCTTACCCCAGTGTCGTTTGACGCAAACGCTCAGAGGGAGATTACCTCACCCCAATTGCCCGGTTACTAAGCAAGTGGTCCAACAAGCATACCTTCACAAGGTCTATCCACCTTTTACGCGAACGCTTAGAGGGAGAATACCTCACTCCAATTGCCCGGTTATTCAATGAACGCCCGGATAGGTAGAGAATAAACTAATACCAGATAGGTACTTTTAGGAGAGAGGAGCAAATAAAACGAAAACATCACAAAGGGAATGGTAGCCATAGGTCAATCTCAAAGGGGGATGAGCACGAGAACATAGCCACGTACATGAGATTAACTGCATGTGAAAAAGGGCAATCTAGTATTTCCGTGAGATGGTGGAAAACACACGCACATGTAGTATGCAACACTCATCATCTAAATGCATCTAAGATAGAGAAAACACATTGGATGCTTATGCGTTATCCAGAATGTCTATGCTCGTGGAAGATTAATGAGATCAATTCAATAGAGAATGCAGCCCCCAAAAAAAAAAAAAAATCTTTTTGGAATTTTGAGATATATGAATTTTTTTTTTACTAATCATATGAAACATATAAAGACGACTAACAAGAAAAAGAAATTAGGAGACTAAAAATCAAAAGCAATAAAACTAAATAAATGACTCAACACATAGCTAGTTCTAGGAACACGTTAAGTATTGAAAACCAAACTAGACTATGAGCACAAAAGCAAGTCTCAAAAGGTGAGGTCAACTTCTCCAGATGGTCCAATGTCATCTAGAGTAGTGATAGACAAATTCGTATAAGGTCTCAAATTTGACCTTGGCACCCAAATAGGTCTAATCGTGACCTTCTCAATTTTTCCTACTTTTTTAGGCACATGTTTAGAGTTCACATTCATCTTATTTCCATGTGGACTCACCCTATGTCTAGGCCTATAAAAAACATTATCAGAACGATAATACCTACCCCCATTATTATTAACATGATGTTGGGGTGGAACAATAGGAAACCCATGGAGTTCAAAACAATTAGGTCGAATATGACGCTTCACTCCACAAAAATGACAAGTAGGAACAAACTTGTCTTGACAATGTGAAAGTCCAACGTGTGTGTGAGAAGTATGTGCCATATATAATTTCTTACAATGAGGTCTAATGTGACCTTTGATGTGGTAGTAATGACATGTAGGAATGACCTTTTCATTGCTTGTCTTATTAACATCTTGTATCTTCTTAACATTATTACAAACAATAGGAATAGCATGAGGTTTAGATATTACCTTCTTTGGCTTTATTTCATTGACTTCACCTCCATTTTGCTTAGGTGGTGACTCTCCAAGATAGCCAAGACCTGACTTGTCACCGAATGGTTTTTGAATAAGAAGCATGTCATCCAAAGCTTTTGAACCTGCATTGAAACGCTCAAATATACCATTAGCACTTGCAAGTTCAATTTCAAGCTAGGAATTTTTATCAGTCAAGACATTGTTTTTCTCTTTCAATGCCTCAACCTCCTTTTTGAGCATGTCTCTTTCTTTGTTGACTGAAACTAACACCCCTTTTTGATCGTTAAACTGATTCTGCACTTTTCCCAACTCTTCCTTAACCTCCTTATTTTGTAATCCCAACTTTTGGTTAATCTTACTGATCTTCATGCTTTCTTGGTACAACTGATCATACTTTTCTCTTAACACTTGACTGTCCTTTAAATCAACTCCTTCATCGTCATCACTATCATCTGAAGATTCCGAATCACTAGTTTGTGAACATAAAGATGTCACAAAAGCCATGAAGTTTCCCTTTTCTTCTAGTTCTTGCACAGAAGTATCAGAATTGCTGTCATCATCCCAAGTCAAATTTGCCTTGAAACTTGTACTCTTTTTGAGCTTGTTGGCACATTCATGAGCAAGATGCCCATAACCATGACACTCATAGCATTTTGGCCCTGATGGTAGACCTTTCATTCCCTTTCCTTTAGTATTCATATTCTCAGTAGATTTTTGTTTAAAAAGTCTTTTTAGATTCTTTGTGAGCAAAGCCAAGGTTTCATCATTGGTGTCATTATCACTTCCTGAATCTCTATTTTCTCTCTGAGAACTAGAAAAAGCAATTGTTTTTTCCAAAAGTTTTGTTTTTGGTTTGTGATATTCTAAATGCAACATATCTGCTTCAAAAGTTTGAAGGATACCAACAACCTCTTCAACAGTTTTTTCTTTTAATTTTCGTTTACCTTCAAGCATAATAACCTTAGTTTTAAATCTTTCAGGCAACGACCTCAAAATTTTTTTAATAACACGAAAAGATTGAATAGGCTCACCAAGTGTTTCGCAGCGGTTGACAATAGAGATCAGTTTGGAGTAAAATTCATTAAATGTCTCCTCTTCTTCCATCCTGATAGTTTCAAACTCAGTAGTAAGACGTTGTAGCTTAGACTGTTTAACCACATCAGTTCCTTCATGGCAAGTAAGCAAAATATCCCATGCTTCCTTTGCAATTTCACAATTTGCAATTTTTTGGTGCTCATTCTCATCCACAGCACCAAACAAAATATCCAATGCGCGATTATTTGCCCGTAGTTCTGCCTTTTCTGAAGTTGATAACTCAGAATCAGATTTATAAACTTCTTTATCATCTACTTTCTTGGCAGGACACTTATAGCCATTGACACAAGAGTTCCAGATTTCTACATCCGCCGACCTCATGATTGCTTTTATCCTTGATTTCCAATAATCAAAGTTCTCACTGTTCAGAATAGGCATACGGCTACGGGGGTGATTCATGTTTGTGTTCATGTTCATCGTGAGTAATAGATCCGCTCTAGGAAGAACTTCCTACAGAATATGAGCGACCTGCTCTGATACCAAATGAAATTCCTATTTCGTTATCCAACCAATCACCAAGCAAGCAATAGGAATTTGAAAATAAACGATGAACACCTTATATACGTGGAAAAACCCTAAATGGGCAAAAAACCACGGAAAGGAATCAAACAATAAAAACCGTTGTGCGGTTACAAAAGACCTTACGACACAATTGTGAATCCTCACCAATTGACACAAGATCTATTGCCGAATCCTCGTTCACCACACCCAGTATTTGATTGCCGCTACCTTGACTCCTCAAGCCTTCCACAATACTTCGGAAATCCACCGAAGAGCAACTCTATGTTTGTTGAAAGAAAGTTGAGAACACCTATTGGAGTTCGACTGTAACTACGGAAACTGGGTGAGAACTCCAATCATCCAAGGGAGAAATCTCCTCTGCTTTTCTTTAACCAAAACCCTCCTTCCTTTTCTATTTGCTGCTGCTGCGTGTATTCTCCATACCCTAGCAGTAAAGAAAAGTCCCCTTTTTATATATTAGTTAATACCCGATCAATGGCTCGATCTATCTCGTCCAATTCCCACTTGTGGCTCATTTAGTCAGCCGGGGCTCGATCCATTTGTTTTAATTGCAAACAATGATTCCTTCCACTCTAGTTCTATGCAGACTCGTTACGCTTAGAAAAATAAAAAGAAAATACAACTCGATAAATTAAGAATGGGATACAAAGAAAAATGTGTTTTGTCAATGGAATTGCCAACTAAAAAATAGTACCACTTTTTGGATCTAACAAATACCAAAACTCGTTTGGTACTTTTATCGAACACCTAATATGTAGAATCATCCGTGATTGTAAACAACACATATCAATCTGTCAATATCCACATAATCACAATCCAAAAGACCAAGAGCATGATTTTCGTGAAAATTAAGCACGACTTTGCTGCGAATGCAGAAGGCGCCATCAGCAGAGGATGATTGGGTGAATTGGCGGCAAAATGCGCGCCCAACTTTCTAATCTTTTTTAGGAGTGTTTTGAAAATCTTGCAGGCCCTCTTCTCACCTAAATAATTTATCACGGTTGTAAAACATGGGTGAAAGAGAAATTAACCGGCCGGTCCCAACTTTCAATTTCATAGCTTCACATCCTCTACCTAAAAGTACAATGCTGTGTAGGTCCTCTCAACAAATTATACACGTGCTTCTCAATTTCTCTACCCATGTGCGCAGCATTTAAAGGCCAAATGGTTCAACGCATGTAAATCATGTCACTTTCATTCTTTGTTTCTCTCTCTCACTTGACACACACACAGAGACTGCTCCCCCCCGCCCGCCCCGCCCCCCCCCCCCCCCCCCGCTCTCTCTCTCTCTCTCATGGAAAGTAATCCAAGTATGAGTCATGAAACCGAGCCCTCCCCCCATGTAGGGTACACTCCGACGGATGCCAATACCAACGTTGTCACAGACACCTCCGTTATTGAACCCAATTCTGATCCGGCCCCCAACAAAAAAGTAAGTTGCCTTGTTGCGCTATGCCTCGGTGTTTACACATGCGTCGTTGTTTTAGGTGTTCTCATGTCCACCTCTTTGGGGGATCCATATAGCCCCAAAATCCATGTCCAGTCGGCGTCCCTATCTCTCAATGACGACGTCTCTTCGGCTCAGATTTCTACCATGGGGGAAATCACTTTCAACGTATCGAAATCCTCTTTCTCAACTCTATTCGACAATAACACCAAGGTCTCGCTTTTCTATCGGAACAAACTTCTTTCCACAACCGTCACCAACTCTTTTCCTCAAAATAAGGCAGTCCGAGAAAAAATGGCGAAAGCCATTTTCCCTCGGTCGAGCACCAATGTGAAGAGATGGGTTTCGGACACAATGGCCAAGGATTTGAATTCGAGTGCTCCAATTGAGTTCTCGTTCCTCGCGAAGGCGAAGGGGAGCCTGGAATTACCGGGAGAAGAACGTCGTGGATTTGATATGACCATTTGGTGCCCGGGTGTGAAGCTCGAATTCGATGCCAAAACGAGGGTGGGGATGATGGCAGGGGAGCCATTGGAATGTAACGTGAACACTCTGAAAGAGTACAAGGCTCAGTACGATGACCCCCCAAAGACAGCTAGTTGGGGTTGTCCAATTCAATGCTAAAACAAGGGTGAGGATGATGGCAGGGGAGCCATTGGAATGTAAAGTGAACACTCTGGTAGAGTATTAATATATATTAGAACTACGAGATATATATATATATATATATATATATATATATATATATATATAATAAAATGAAAGGCTAGATTAGTTAACTGCTGAAATTAATTTGCTCCAAAGATTTCAGTTATCTGGGTACGTTTAATGTCATTGGAAAGACGTGAATGGATGAGATACTTGAAAATTTGTTCCACATTAATTTGATGCATTTTTGTTTGTTTCCAAAATGTGAAAATGGCCCAGGAACCACGAGTCGTGTAGTCCTAGGCCTAATGCGGACATGCCAGGATTGCATTACAGTCCGAATTCATGCTAAGGCCCACGTGCCTCAAATATGACTTTTGTATAGAGCGATTGCGTATGACCTAAGGGGTGAGGCTGTATGTGGTTCATTGTTTGCCTTTGCGGGGATGAAACTTAGTATTTTTCAACCGTGTGAAAAATGGAAAGAAAAGAAAACAGGGCTGAACGATAAGGATAAAATAAACTTTATTAATTGGAATAGAAGACAAGATTACTTTGCTGGAAAGTAAATGAAAGATAAATTTGATAATTGCTGGTGTTGTTGGTCGGGGACCTTTGTCAAGGCCTTCCATTATAGTATTTATAGGTATCAATCCAAGTCTTGAGCTGCTTCTCCTTGTCCAATGCATGGCTGCCAAGTGTCCTCCAGCAAAAGCTTAGGCTTGAGCTACTTGGGTGCCTGCTAATAAGGTTAATTCTTAGAGTTGCAAATTGCTAGTATAGTTCTGTCGTAAGGGTGGCGTACTGTACTATTTCTCTTCTACTCTAAGGCCATGTTTGATAAGTGAGTTAGAGGTTTGGATAGGATTGCAAATTCTGTGGGACCTCTAACTAATTGTTTGGTTGCACAAAAGGGGATGGTATTAGGATGGATATGGGATTATCAATCCTCCTAATTCATGGAATTAACAATACCCACCTCCTACTAGGTATGACTAATCATTTCCCAACCTTTGGCTGTAAAATAACGTCTTTGCCCATACTTCCTTCATCAATTGATATCCACAAGGGCAATGTTGGAACTTCATTATTCCAATCCTATCATATGTGTGCGAAACAAACGTGATATTCCTAATTCCATCGCCTTACGAATCTCACCCTCTAATCCCATCTCTTTACGAATTTCACTCTAATCTCCTTACGAATCCCACCATATCTAACACAGTTATCAAACGAGGCCTAAGAGTCTAGACTCATTTCTTTTTTGATCCCAGATTGTTCTTTTGGGCCTCAATGGGTCCACTATGACCGCGAAGATGACCTTGCCACTACCAGTAGAGGGCTTTTACATTGAGATCCAAAAAAAAAATATAATAATAATAATAATAATACGAGATAAATGAAGGGATAAATATGTAGACATCTCATCTCAAAAGAAAAAGATTGAAGAGATGTTTGCGAGCGTTCGTTTTATTGCAACATTTTGGTTTCTCCTGGAACCAACTTGCTTTGACCCCAAGTAAACCACGTCTCATGACAATTAACCTTAAGTTGGTATTCATGCATTTGGCGCCTAACTTTAATTCTGAACTGATATTTGGCCAGTATTAATTTTTGCCCCGTTTCTAGTAGGACAAATCTTACCATTTAACTACGTTTTCTTCATTTGCTAACTTTCCGAATCTACTGAACTGATCACACTGGCCAAACTTGTGAGTTTTTAGCCCCTTAAACTAAGGTAATTAAGTTGGATCTCGGATGGGCATAGTATTATTCTTAACGTTGTATATTCGGCTGGGTCTCGGGTTAGGAATATAATGTCACTTATTGTTCCTATTAATCTTTATAACAATTTCAGAGATTAATGACATTTTTTGCCTTTCAAAAAAAAAAAAACTAAGGTGATCGAGTTTCCTGCAGGGCTAAAATGGCTTATTTTCCTTTGTATTTTGTGACAAAAAAAAAGCTTGTTTAGCCCTGTAGGGAAACTATCAACCTCTTTTTTTTTTGAAACTTGTTAAGCTTGGAAATCAAGCTTAATTTGAACAAGTTACTATTTGGATCTTGCAGCTTACGATTTACAAAACACGTAAGCTAACTATACAAGATTGAGGGAACCGCACGACTAGCGCCTAGTGACTTAGAACATTGGCTATATAGGGCGTTACGGGTCACCAATGAGTCCTAGTAAATTGCATAAAGTTATGATGCTCGATATTTTATTGGGATGTATCAACTCCATGTCAACAACTCATTTTACACTAGTTAATTATCACCTGCCAAATTAAAATAAAAGTGGTAAATGTCAAACCCCAAAATGGTAAGTGACAGGCTGTAAATCATGAGACTAACCCATGAAACACGAGCCTATAAAAAGAAAATAAATTAAATACCAAAGTTTTGAATTACTGGGCAAATTTTATTCAAAACAGTATCAATCGAAAAACGGTTCAATCAAAAGAATGAGGCACCAACATCCCATGAACCAAATAATACCAATGAACCAACCATAGTAAAGAGAATTCAATATCTACCAAATATTTCGAATGCGGAAGTGATTTATAAAATAAAATTAGAATGAAACACCCTAACGAGGTCAAACAAAAAGAAATCCCCAAGTTACGGCCAAAGTCCTTGCCTAACTGCCTGACCTTGCTTAAAGAAGAAGTTGGAATAAATCTGTCAGCTGACGAGCTCAGTTAATGGCAAACCTTGTATATTAGAATAAAGTTCTAAAACATGGATCAAAATAATTTATTATGTCGATATAGATTTGGCATCCAGGTGAATAACAAAATAATCAATTAATCTAATAAACGATTTATCCAATACGTCTTAATGGTGATCTCAATTCAATCTCCAATAACAATAGGAAACCACAACCAAAATCAATAGTACCAAAGAATCATATAATAATATTATCACTAACTGAATTCGGACTAATGTAAAATTAGAATTAACCAATCCTAAAAGTAACTCACTCAAGCCACCAGAACCGTACAAAACCTAAACTCTAATTTTCAACTCCAACAATATGTTTCCTAATTAAGTAACCACGAGTTCTCCATTCCCAATTAAACTCTAGCTATCATATAGACTTTGTTCTCACAAGCATAACTATCTAGTCTACATACCAATTGCATAAGCACACCACCTCACCATTTAACTCTTCTGCCACATGTAAAATTATATTATTATTCTCTTAATCTCCAACACCACCAATTCCCTACAACACCAGAACAAAGCAAATTGCCGACTCACTCACACAATCATGGCAGCATGTGTGCACACGCATCTCTCTCTCTCTCTCTCTCTCTCTCTCTCTCTCCCGAATCATCATTCACAGCACCCATGCACGCACAACAGTTCACCATACTCTCCCCTCTCTCGTGATCTCCAACTGCCATCCACTAAAAATCAAACTCTACTCCAGCTCATGTACAACAAAGAATGGAAAAAGAAATAAGAATAAAGGGATAAGAATCTCTTACCCGATCACCAACTAGCCGAACCCAAAAGTCTGCGGCTTCTCTCTCTTACTCAGTCTTCTCGACTTCATCTCTTAAACATTTTCTCCAAATAAAAACCCTACTCCGTTAAAATATCTCCTAACGTGTAACTTTATGAAATTACCCACTAAGATAATATCCCTAATTTGTAGCTAATTAATTAATGCATGTATCCAACTAATATAGACTAACTACTGTAGTTAATAATTATACTTGTGCACTCAAACTATAATAATGCACATAGTAACTATATCACCCGGAAATGAAACTTGCTAATTAGGATCCACACCAAAAAACTTCCAATTACTATTTAATAATGACCAAAATAATTGATAAGATAAATAAAAATTCTAGGCCATAACAGTAAATGATTCTAAGCTGCCTCGATCTCCACGCATAGTCAATTTTTTTAAGTAGGATGCTTTAACATGCTATTAGGATTAGGCTTTGAGAGGGCTCGGCTTTTGAGGCTATTGGGAGGAAAATCTCAAAATTGCACATGTTGTTCACACTAATTAATAAATTTTGACATTTTAGCATCTTATTCACAATAACTAACAACTTATTCGCATTATTGCACTCACAATCAACAACCAAAATTGCATCTTGTTCACACTAATCAATAATTTAATTGTTGAGCAGTGTGAACAACTAACATGTAATCAACAACTTATTCACACTAACTTGTTCATTAGTGGAAACACCCCCTAACTCATGATTAAGTCGATTAAAACTCATTTGGAAACTTGTTGCTTTGATATATTTTTCACAAAGAGCCCTGTGAGCACCGCATGTTAACTTTATATTTAATAAAATGGAAATTCTTTAAAAAAAATTTAAAAAAAATTTGATTGACCAAAATCCAATATTTTATCCCTGAACCGTTTCAGTTTTAAAATTTAAAACTTAGGGGAAAAAAATAAAAAACTTTGTCCGTAAGCTATATCCAAAATCGAAATTCTAGCAAATATCTAAATTGATTTTAAGTGTAAACAGGCATGAAGTGATCATCGTCTTCCAAATAAATTGGGGCTTTTTAAAAATAATCCCCAATTTCTTCGTTGAGTTTTTTTGTACTTGGTTTTTGCTTGATGTTCTTTGGGACAGATCCTTACACATCTATTTCCGGATTGGGGATTCCTGCAGTGCAACCCGCACTACAGGGTATGAAGAGCGGTCAATCCGGCCGTCCATTTTGGCACCGACGACTCAGATTTAATCCGATCTCCTATTAATCCGAGCCGTTCATTGTTTAGATTAAACTCCGAGCCGTCCATTATCGAGATGGACGGTCCGGATGTGCACTACAGGGCCTGTAGGGCAGCCCGCCCCACAGGATCCCCGGAAATGCAACGCAATCGATAGTATTTGGTTCAAATTATGTACGATCTGACCAAACCAAGAACACTTCGTATAAAACTGATAACGCCACGAGAACAGAACAAAAGGGAAGCACTGTAATCGAATTGTCTTGTCCCTGGACCCGTGGGATTTGATCCCTTAAGTAGCCAAATGGTGGCTGTTACTAGAATCACCATTGGTGACTTTTCCAAAAGTCACGATGCATCAAAGTAACTATTTGCTCAAACATCACCATTGGTGACTTTTCCAAAAGTCACGAGGCACTAAGGCAACCTTTGAATCAAACATTGCCACCCATTTACCATGCCCAACTGATGCAAATAGAATTCTTGAGGGGCCTACTCATGCTTGAACTTAAAAGTACCATTTACCAGAGTTGATTTTTCAAAGAACCACGCTAACCATACATACACATGTGCACAGATTTTGTTATGGGGCCCACCACGGGTCCCATACAAATGATTCGAATCGTTCATTAAATATAAAACATTTTTTCAAGGATCTTTGCAGAAAAGTCAACTCAATCCGATATCTATAGGTACTCAATTCAATCATCTAACTTTTCATTATCCGGAAATATGAATAAGAATTTAGATGATTGAATCAAGCACCTATAAGTATCGGATTGAGTTGACTTTTTTTTTGGAAACCCTTGAAAAAATGTTTTACATTTAATGAACGGCTCAGATCGTTTGTATGGGATCCGTGGTGGGCCCCACAATAAAATTTGTGCACAATCTGTGCACATAATGTCTATTTGAATTGAATTTCATGAACCAAGTTTTTGGGGGGTCAATGGAAAATTTTTAATTCATATTGCTCAGGATATGTTCTGGATTTAAGTTTTAGGCCTAGTTTTATTCATATTGCATGCTTAGGATAGGTACTGGATTTAAGAAAAAGCATATACTGGTACATTGTTTAAAAATTTCCAGGTGCTATCATCAACTCTTTTGGAGTTAGTTGATACAGAGCTTTGGCTCCGGCTTTATTGGGCACCTCACAAGCGATGGTAGAATTGGGTTCCCAAAATTAATCGAGATATGCGTAAGCAAACCCAAACACCTGAATTATTAGCAAAAAAAAAAAAGTATATGCTACTTGGTTTGATTTCTATCTGATGATATCACAAGTACAAGGACCCAATATTATACCATCCACATTTCAAGGGGCCTTGGACTATTGACATGTGATCCATGTACCCAAAACACTTCCTTCCATTTTTGGAGACACGAAATAACTGTATACGTTGATTGCAAGTTGAATCCCCTAATTTGAGTCTCCCCATTTGCGTGGGGGTATTCTAACTTAGAGGACTTTTCCTTTATTTCTTTATTTCTATCTTATAATGAGCTTATTTCTTGGGGAAAATGACAACCCAGGATTATAATTCTTGTTTAATGACTGGTAAAGACGTGGTTTTCTGTTAATGACCGATAAGGACGTGGTTTTCTTAATGACTTTTAGACTGCAAATTAATGGGCTCATCCTTCTTGGTAATTTGGGCCCCCAAAGTGTCGTGGGTCGTCATTTCCTCTAAAATAATCTCTTCTATCAATTGGCAAAAAAAAAAAAAAGTTTTAGTCATGCATGTGATCGACAACTTTCATTAACATATTCAACCCCGTCTAACAAATTTGTAAACCTAAAAATGGACCAAATTAACAATTAACATGATAACCAAGGTTGCCCATATATCTTGAACAATTATGGGGTTAGAATATTACTCCCTCCGTCCCTTAATAAATATCCAGTTTCACTTTTCTCAAATTTTTTAAAATTAGTTATATCTTTTAATTTATACCATTTTTTATAATTTTCAAAATTTTGTCTAATAAAACCAATTGAAATCTATCAAATAAGATCCATATTGCATATAAAAAATAATATACTTTGGAAGATATAAATGATTTTTAAAAATGTCCAGAATAGTAACATGGACATTTATTTAGGGACGGAAGGAATAGCAAACTTGTAAGTTAGGTTGAGTAGTTCATTTTACGTGTCCTTAATTGCCTACCACAATAAGCGAAGCAAATTAAGGATATCTTGATTGCAATTAAAACTCCGTGAGGCGTCGAACCCATCCAAAACCAGCTTTTTCTATGAGATCCAGCCTTGGATCATCATCTTTCAACTTCCACTCCAGTGCTTTCTTTACGTCCACATGAGTTTTAACGATCTGCATAATGAAATTAAAGTAAAGAGGAAAAAAAAAACTATCCGGAGTTGATATCTACGCACTAATTAATGTTAGAAGAAACAATAGACGACCATAAGCCGTTCATTACTGAGATGAGATCTGAGTCGTCGGATCGTGCACCGTGCATAGCATTATAGCAAGATCCCCCAATTCAAGAAAGGTGAACAACCAATGAGTTTGGCCAATTAGGTATGAGACGAATAGAAGGGGAAAAAAGATTAATATAATCTAATTTCTTCTTGTATAATTTATTTTTTTGTGACAAGTTTACTTCTCTACGATTCAAGAGAAGCCGGGTCAAGCCCCGAGGGTAAGTCCAATTAGTTGGTGGGTTTGTTCTTCATATAATTTATTAGGGTTTGATTTTTGGAAATAGCTAGGCCATGAAAAAGTAATTTTTTGTAAATTCTTTAGTTCTGGTCTTGGTGGCCTGTCTTGGACCGACCAAGAAAAAGACTAATTGAGGTACGCATAAGTTGGCCTGAAAATCAGAGATGGATATACATATGGGCATATGGGGGCCATGGCCCCGCGTTGTTTCAGTTTTTTTTATTTCAATTTCAGTGTTAATATTAATTATTTTTTGTTTGTTAAGAAAGCTTAAATATTGTACTGTATTTTGTATTGGATGCTATTTAAACATTTAAATGCTTTAAGAATGCGTTCATTTTGGGTCCCAAAAACCAATTCCTCTCTCGCGTATGGACTTTCGTAAGTTTTTTCTTTAATTATTAATCTTATTTTCTTTCTATCTCTCTCCACTTATTATCGAAAAAACCTCCCTCAAAATCTAAACCAAACAAACTGGAGTATTAGATTCTCAAACCTTAAAATTTTAAAGAGAGCTTCGGCCAGAAGTCCATAGTATAGGGACTAATACTGTAATAAGGACATGAATAATTTTCGTACTGCCACCAGGACAATTGGACCCGGTTTCCAAATATAACCTTGTTTTGAAACAAAAGCGGGCACACTTTTCCCCACTCTATTCAAACAAAAACGTTTCCAGAAGAAAAGAGAGAGAGAGAGAGAGAGAGAGAGAGAGAGAGAACGGTTCACGATCATCGTCGTTGCCGTTGCCATTGCCATCGTCGCCATCCTTCGTCGCCGGCCACAGTCGTCGTTGCCGTTGTCGTCGTCGTCGTCCCCTTCAACGTCGTTGTCAGCATCTTCCTTCGACTGGTTCGTTCTGCAAATTTCCGTTTTCTAATGGTTTTGTTCTGCACATTTACGTTTTGTTTCTCTGTTTCTACACATTTAGGGACTACGAAACTGCTTTCTTCCAAAAAATTTAGGTTTCGTTCCACATTTAGGGATTACACATTTACGTTTTGTTTCTTTGCTACAGATTATATTTTATTTAGGGTTTGTAGTCCATTGGTTAGAGCTTCTTTGTAATTTTCTCTTTTGCAAGATCAGTACTCTGCATTTTGTTTGTTCTTACAAAATCACTTGACAAATGTTGTTATCTGTTGCATACTCTGCGTTTGTAGTCCATTGGTTAGGGTTTCTTTGCTACTGGTTATGGTTTATTTAGGGTTTGTAGTCCATTGATTAGAGCTTCTTTGTAATTTTCTCCTTTGCAAGATCAGTACTCTGCATTTTGTTTGTTCTTACAAAATCACTTGACAAATGTTATTATCTGTTGCATACTCTACGTTTGTAGTCCATTGGTTAAGGTTTCTTTGCTACTGGTTATGGTTTATTTAGGGTTTGTAGTCCATTGATTAGAGCTTCTTTGTAATTTTCTCCTTTGCAAGATCAGTACTCTGCATTTTGTTTGTTCTTACAAAATCACTTGACAAATGTTGTTATCTGTTGCATACTCTGCGTTTGTTGTCCATTGGTTAGGGTTTCTTTGCTACTGGTTATGATTTATTTAGGGTTTGTAGTCCATTGATTAGAGCTTCTTTGTAATTTTCTCCTTTGCAAGATCAGTACTCTGCATTTTGTTTGTTCTTACAAAATCACTTGACAAATGTTGTTATCTGTTGCATACTCTGCGTTTGTTGTCCATTTTTAGTGTATTGGTACTCATAGCAATCCAGAATGATAACGACATTTGTCTGTTTTATTGAGAAACATCCATAAAACACAAGTTTACTGATGTCTCTCTTGTCTGTTTTATTGAGGAACATCCATAGAACACAAGTTGGCAGATGTCATTATTTGTTCATCTCTGTGCTATACCAGATTTGAAGATTCTTACATATAACAACATCATCCAGTGATTTTGTTCAAATTTTCTGCTGTTTTGTTACAGGAAATGGTGAAAACAAAGAACTCTACAAATAAAGAATTGGTACTTGTAGTAGATACTATGAAACCATTGCAAGTTATTATGCCACCAGAGAGGATGAGAATGAAGAAGACACCACGGAAAAAAACAGTAGTACAAAGTCCAAAAAAGATAGCAGAAAAAGATGAAGTTAAACAGCCTGCCTCTCGCAAGGGAACAAGAACAATAGAAGATGAAGAAGATGAAGCAGAAAAAGATGAAGTTAAACAGCCTGCCTCTCGAAAGAGACCAAGAACAATAGAAGATGAAGGAGATGAAGTTAAACAGAGTCCAACAAAGCGAATGACAAGATCTGTCACACAACAAGATAGAGATTCTCATAAAATGGACAAGAAAGAGAAGAAGAATGACAAGGAAAAGGAAGAAGAAGAAGAAGAACAAGTTCACAAGCCAACGAAAAAGGAAGCCAATCAAAAATCTAGGTATGGTTTATGACTACAATACTACAGATGATGAAATCTGTCATACTACAACATATGGTTACTTTGTGATAATCTGCATATATGTATTCATTCATCTACTGACCAAAAACTTTGAAATTCATGCAGGTCTAGTCCAAAGACGAAGCGACTTAGCCCTATTAAACGGAAGAAGAATGACAAGAAAGAGAAGGACAATGTGAAGAAGAAGGACAACAAGAAGAAGAAGATACAAGACGAAGAAGAAGAAGAGGAAGAAGAAGAAAAACAAAAAGAGGAAGAAGAAGAAGAACAAAAAGAGGAAGAAGAGGAGGAAGAAGAAGAAGAAGAAGAAGAAGATATTAATGATGATGATGAAGAAGAAGAAGATTACAAAGAAGAAGAAGAAGAAGAAGAAGAAGAAGATCTTCACAAGCCAAAGAAAAAGGCTGCCCATCACAAATCTAGGTATGGTTTATGACTAGAATACTACAACATATGGTTACTGAATCCATTCAAATACTGAATGAAATTTGCAAATTACTTTGTGATAATTTGCATATATGTATCCATTCATATACTGAATAAAAATCGAAACTTATGCAGGTGTACTCCAAAGACACGCGGTCCTATTCTACGGAAGCGTATTCAGAAACAGAAGCAACAGAGGCAAACGGCAAAAAGGACAGCAGTGAAGACGCAAAAGAAAAAGGGGAAGAAAAAGGTCAAGAAAGAGGTCAAGAAAGAGGTTAAACCTAAGCCTAAACAAATTCAGTACAGATAATCTAAAAAATTTCGACATTTGTCTGTTTTGTTCGCAACATTCATATAAAATAACGACATCTGTCCTATACCAACATCTTCCTGTTATTTTGTTCAAATTTCACACAGGTCGAGTTTTCAAAGTTTTGTGAAACTCTTGAAGGACATAAAGTTCACAACGCTCCAGAAAGAGAAGATAAGAAAAACGCCATTTGCTAATCTTATATTTGCTCTAGTTGATGAGAGATTGACTGAGGCGTACCTGAGGAAAAGCGACCTGCATGCTCTTTCGCTGATAAGACGATATGAGGGATCGGGAGGGAGGTTCAACCTAGGAACTAAATCAGTCAAGATAACAGCACAAGAGTTTGCACTTGTATTCGGCATCCCGTATGGGCCCAACCGAATTAAACCAACAACAAAACCGAGGATGCTAGAAACAAGGTTTGCTAATGAAATCTGTGTTCGAGGAGGTAGGATAATGACGAATTCAAGTCTGAAAGATTACTTCCAAAAAGCTGTGAAGAAAAAGGATGAAGAAAGTGCAAACGACATAGCACGTGTGCTAACACTGTATCTTATCTCGACAGTGTTTCTCCCAAGCACAGCTTCAAGGGTGAGCTGGAATTTAATAGAGTTCATTGAAGACTTGGATAAAATCAGCTCCTATGACTGGGCAACATTCTTTACGGATGAGCTCATAAGGCAACTGAACGACAATATGGAAACACCGGCATCAACCGGGGGCTGCATATCAAGGCTCCTGGTAAAATTCTACCCTCTTATGATATCAACTTTTTGTCTGTGATAAACTGCCTATATATATACTGGAAGATGTGGTTATCTTTCATAATCTGCCTATTTTGTGTATTTAAACTAATTTGTATTTTTCATGAAATACAGTATTGGTTCTGTGAGCACGTGAAATTGGTAAGCCAAGGAGATCCAACAAACTTCCCGAGGTTCGTCAAGTGGAGGCTTACCGACCTTAGTGTTGGTTTGGCAAATAACCCGTTGGATGTTCTTGATCCGTTAATCGTGAACAACTCAAAGTTGGAGGCAACGGAATTGGAGAAAGAGATGCTCGGATTTGTTGAGGTGCCGGAAGATGATCATGTGAAGCCAGAAGATGGTGATGACCTAGACCATGATGATGCAAATACAGAGCTTCAAAAAGAAAATGAAATCCTCCGAGAAAAAATCAAAAGGTTGACCGAGGAGAATGAGCAAATCAAAAGGTTGACCGAGGAGAATGAGCAAAAAAATGCTACAATTGCCCAACTTCGGAAAAGAATTTCGGAGCTTCAAGACGAGACATATGAGGAAACAGTTGCTGAACTCAATTTTGAAGTGGAGACTGCTCATGTTGAGAGGGATTTTTTTGTGAAAGAGGTTGAGCATAAGGAAGTTGAGATCTGCAACGTGCTCGTAGAGAACGACATTATAGCTGAAAAGCTAGAAAGAGCAGAGGGAACCATTGACAACATAGAGACACATATTATTACCCAACAATTCAAGGTAATATAACCTAATCTTATTTCTAAAACACATCTTAGGTTATATGCTTCCTGTTTTTTTTTCCCTTTATCTTTCCACAGAACCACACAGATAACCTAATCTTATTTCTTTATTTGGAAAATAGACAAGTGAAAGTGTGGAGAAAGATGCAGAGGGTAAAGATGAAGGGGGGGAGGAAGAAGAAGAAGAACAAGAAGAAGAAAAAGAAGAAGAATGTGGTCCTGAGCATCAAATGGTACCGGATGAAGAAGTGGAAAGGACAACCATTGAAGCTTTCACGGGTGTACTAGCTGAAAACAGTCCAAAACCAACCAAGAAAAAGAGAAAACAGGTGGACCCTTCATCTCTTGTACAGAATGTGAAAAAAGAGACAAGAATAGAGAAGAGGGAGGATGGTTTTGTCTATGAAGACCTGAAGAAGGTAAAGAAGAATAAATAAGAGGAGATGGATGATGTGATACCAAAATGGAAAGTTGAAAAAACAAAATTGGGTAAATGGCTGGAAGAAGAAGACAAAGCGTTGCTGAATTTGTTTTATGAACTAAACCAGGGGCATGTGAAGTAAGTAAAGATACACTTATTTCATTCTCTTTCATTAATTCCCAATTCCATTCTCTTTGTATAATTCTTTCCTTTTGACATCACAGTGAAGAAGTCTGGACAGACAATGAAACAAGTTATACCATAACTTTGAAATCAATAATAAAGCTTTTGGATGAACTAGACATGGGGAACGAGATAATAGACGGGTACACATCAATGCTGAAAAAGGAGCAGGAAGTTAAACGACTGATGCAAGAAAACAGTGCGTTCTTCACATCCACCTGCTGGGTAAGTACATTGCCCTTTGCCCACAACAAAACACTGTTATGTTCACACTGTTTTGATGTCATTATTTGTTCATGTCTGTGCTATATCATAAATGCACATTTTCACATATGTTTGTGTTTATCTAACTAACATACTTTATTCCCACAGACACTTATCAAAATGGAAAACCAGTCCCCCAAAAAGTACCTCCTTGATAGCAAACTTGAACAACTCTACGACGAATTACATGACAGGAGCTTAGATTACTTTCGGTACCTTGTTTTCCCGATGAACTCTTCAGGAAATAAGACGAACCAAAATAGTCCATACCATTGGACTCTGCTTGTTTATGATATGCAAGAGCAGGAATGGAAGCATTATAATTCATTGAAACCAAGAAAGAAGGAGAAATCAGGTGACCCTTACCTTAAAGATGCTGCAATAGTGGTAAAAAACCTTCACCTCTCTCTTATTTGCTTATTTAATCGCTTATAATCAATGACTGCAACTAACATAAAAAATTTACTTTGAAAAAATAAAAAGATGCTGTTGAGAAATTCATGAAGGAATTGGAAGAAAGAAGGAGTAATCAGCCACAATTCAACTTGCTAACTCCCATAGAGTCAATCTTTAAAGATGGTGCTCAACTAAGAACAGTGCAAGAAGCACCACAACAGAATATTGCTTCGTAAGCTTCAATCAAACTTTCCATAGTTAAGCATATGATGACATCTATTGCAATTACTAAACTCTATCTCTTGAATATATGCAGGGTTGATTGTGGACCTGTTGTTTGTTATGTCATCAAAAAGATTGCAGAGCTTGAAGAAATACCACAAAAGCTTGAAAAAAAAGATATTTCAGCTTTTAGAGTGCATTTGGTCCACAAGATTTTACATGATGAGCCAAGATCATGGACAAAAGAAAAGTGGCAAGACAAAAAACTAGCTCATGATTTTACTTCTGATCAGTAGAGAAATCTGGATTCAGCACTGGTTTAGGAGCAAATTCTCCTCTTTTGTTTAGGAATACAAAATGTGTTAGTGGTTGGTTTAACACTTTGTAGATGGCAGAACACTTTGTAGATGGCAGAACAGAGTATAGGTTGTTGGTTTGACAGTTTGTAAGTGATTCATTTGACAAATGTGTTAGTGGTTGGTTTAACACTTTGTAGATGGCAGAACAGTGTATAGGTTGTTGGTTTGACAGTTTGGAAGTGATTCGTTTGACCGTTTGTAACTGGTGACAATCTGGATTTTGATAGTTACATAAAACTTTCATTTTGGCTATGATTGTTGATTGTGGTTGTTGGCTATGATTATTAACTGTGATGACTAAAAGGCCCGGTGTGGGTTTATTTGTAAATTTCTATTGTGAATGGTAATTTAGGATGAGAAATGCCCGGAGTAGGCTGATATACACTGTTGTTTGTTGCTGTTTTTATTAGTTTGAGACGCAAGGCGTCAGGCTAGGCCATAAAGCAAGGAAACCCTGTCAATTTTTTCCCTTGTTTGCTGCACATTTTCTGGGCTTGGCTTCTTGAGTTGCCATGCTTTCCAAAAATGACATTAATATTGGTACATTTGCTGGATACCTATGCTGCTGCTAATTTGGAAACTGAAATATGTACATTTGTGTTCACAATACTGATGTGAATGTGCAAACAGATGATGAAATCTATCAAACAGATGATGAAATCTGTCATATTCTGTTCGGCTAGGTCATAAAGCAAGGAAACCATGTCAATTTTTTTTCTTGTTTACTGCACATTTTCTGGGCTTGGCTTCTTGAGTTGCCATGCTTTCCAAAAATGACATTAATATTTTGGTACATTTGCTGGATACGTATGCTGCTGCTGATTTGGAAACTGAAATACGTACATTTGTGTTCATAACATTGATGTGAATGTGCAAACAGATGATGAAATCTGTCATATTCTGTTCTCTGTATTTTGGCAACAAAACATACAGGACTGAAAAACTGTGAAAATTAGTACGCTTTATTACACCAACAAAATCTTATCTATCATGCTAACAATCAATATCCTAAGAACAAGTTCAAATCGAACGAATCAAATAATACTCAGCAATATCCTAAGAACGAGTTCACTCAATTGCCTCTTTACATCTCTTCCTATTGTGATTTCCCAACTTTCCACACCTCCCACACCTTATTTGTCTCACCTTCTCCCCCTTTGATCGAATTCTTTGAACCTTAGGTCTACCCCGCGGCCTTCTTGTCTTAGGAGGAAGAACTACACGGTTCTCTTTTGTCACTTCTGGAGCTCCAAGAGTGGGAATAGGATTTATCATACTCTCATACGACAATCGGAAAGCTTCAACGGTGTAAAAAGGATCTATGTAGTTTGAAACTTGGAGGCCAACCTTTTGAATAGCCGTCACTGCATGCACACAAGGAAAACCGTTCAACTGCCATCGACAACATGTGCACGTCCGTCTCTGAACATCAACTACAACTGTTGGAAGGGAGAACACTTCAAAAACATCTTCACTTGCCTTTGCCACAGTCCACGACCGACCTTTGTTGAAACTTGTGACCAACTTCTTATCCATTTCAGGACACACGATGCCATTCCACTTCCATGACTGTTGCCTCCTATCACACATTTGCTTCATCAGTTTAACTCTTATTGTGTCAATTGCATTCAAAATTGGCAAATGACGGGCTTCCAAAATCCATTTGTTGAAAGACTCAGCTGGATTTGAACACATGTCCCCATATCTTCTACCTTCAAAATATGCATTTGCCCACTTGTCAAGTGGCAACGATTCAACAAAATCCTTAGTTTTTGGACCGCCAACATTGCATAGTTCTTTAAAAGCTTCCTCATAATCAGAAATCGATGGTGCATATGCGCAATAAGAAAACAACTCGACTACTCTGTCCCTAAAACCATTAGACAATCTGCCCTTAAACTTGTCCCTCAAATTACACTTCAGATGCTGCAAACAATACGAATGATATCCATTGGAAAAAACCTCTGGAATACCTTTCAAAAGCCCAGAATGACGATCTGTTATGAATGTTATTGGACGAGATGACAGAATTGTTGACAACTTTCTCAAAAACCAAAGCCAATTCTCGTCAGTTTCAGAATCAGCAATGCCAAAAGCCACTGGAAACAGTCCTAATCCCAAAAAAAAAAGCAACAAGCAACATTAATCTACATTAATATATTCATGGTATAACATAATCAATGCAAATTAGTCCTTTATATCTTAGAAGCTAAGGGAAAATATAACGTTATCTGTATTTATTTATTAATCTGCTATGACTGTATATCAACAGAAAACAATAGATGTTGTTATCTATATTAAACTTGTCTCCCAATCTTCCAAATAACATAACATAAACAGAAAACCAATATTGAACAGACAAGAAGATGAATAAAAATAACTAACCTTGATCGCCATCTTTTCCTATAGCTCCGAAAAGGGTTCCAATGTACCTCCCCTTCAAAAAAGTCCCATCAAGCGCCAACAAAGGACGGCAGTAATTGAAGCCTTTGATACACGCATCAAATGCTACAAAAATCCTTCTAAAACAATTAGTTTTGTCACAATACTCAACATCAATTACACTTCCTGGGTTTTTCTCCTTCGCTACCTCAGCATACCACCTTAGTAGGTCAAAAGACAATGCATAATCTCCATACAGCTCATCACCTGCCTTCTCAACCCCAAACCAAGCATGGTGATAACTGATTTTACTCCCATAATACTTCTCAAAAAATTTCACTGCTTCTATTGGTGCATAGTTTGTCTTAGTTCGAACTTCCTCCCTAATCTGTTTAGCAACCAACTTTGAACTCATCCGAAGATTCTTCGAACTAGCAAAAACACCAACACAACTGTGATTCTTCTCAAACTCCCTAATACAAAAGAAACCGTTGGATCTCTCAATGGTTGCATGAATAAACCATTGACAACCAGATTCTGTATGTTTTTTTGAACATTCCGCCGTTACTCTAGTCTTGTCATTCTTCAAAAACTTATATACAAATCCGACTTCAATAGCATACATTGCCAGACAATCCCTAAATTCTTTTACTCCGCCTCTAAACTCTTGGCCAACATGAGTAATCAACTTAGCCCAACCAGCAGAAAGACGGACAGTCTCGTGGTGCTGACAAAACCTCTCAAGTGGATCTTCTTCTACTTCATGCATAGTACTACTTTGACCAACTTCAAAACTTCTTCGACATTCAACACTTTCAACAACAATACTCCGATTATTATGATCAGCACAAGAAGAAAGCACTTCAACAACTACATCAATGCAACTAACCCCATACGCACCAGCCAATGCGAACATATTTACAAAATCAGCATCATTATCTAGAACGCAATTGTCATGTCCACCTACAGCATACAAAAGTTGAAAACTAGAGGTTTCCAAATTTGGCCACTTCTTAACCAGACTACGGACAACATCGTCAAAGCAGAAATCTCTTCTAACTGATACGACAAGAGTTTTTGAACCATATTTGTACAGAAGAGCAATAGAAGATTCCATACTGCAAATTTAACACCCTCTGCAAGCAAAAAATGCAAACAAATATCATTATCTGTCCTATTAATCTGCTCCAAAAAAATGAAAAACAAAATATCATTGTCGACATAGATCTGTTCTATCCATTCAGTCCACAAACCGCACAAATGCACACACACTCAAAAGCTGACTTGTAAACTGGATTATCAAATAAACGAGAGAGAGAGAGAGAGAGAGAGAGACCTTCGTCAGATCACAGTGAGAAACCTTCGGCTACAATTCAAACCTTCCAATCGCAGTGGGAAATCTTCGTCAGATCACAGTGAGAAACCTTCGACAGCAATTCAAACCTAAATCTCCAAACCAAAACCAAACGAGAGAGAGAGAGAGAGAGAGAGAGAGAGAGAGCTCAACAATTGAAACCATGAGAGCGAGACAGAGGAAGCATTGATCGTGAATTTGGTGGATCGTGAATTTGATCGAGACAGAGGAAGCATTGACAGTAACGACAGCGAGAAGAGTTCTCTTCTCTTTCTCAGAGTTTAAATCTGGCCTTTATATACTAAGGGTAGTTTGGTCCGTTAATGGACCTAAGGCTGCATACAAGTTAGTATAATGGATCCGCGGCCTGTTAAAAGAATTACCCGGACTAGGAGGCCCAATAAGTCTAGACTGTGGACTCTAGCCCAATTTTCTGAAATCTCATTGTTCGTAATTCGGCCCCCGCATTCACAAAATTCTAGTTTCATCCCTACTGAAAACCCTTGACCGTCAAAGTAAAAAAGAGAAGTCGGGTCCTTTTGTTTTACTCCACTCTCCTCCTGCTTGAATTTGCTTCTTTTTTTTCCTACGCCTCCTTAAAGTTATCTTGCTCTCCCTTTTTCCCTTTTTACATATTTCTGTCAACGTCTTCATACAATGCAGCTCACGTACGTACGTACACAAACCACTCCACGCCTGAATATCTTCAGAATCCAGATTGGAATGCCGTGTAATGCTACTAGAATTTTACCACTTCCTCTGTAATGAGTTCACCTTCATTGGTTTGTCAAGGGAAAATACACATGTGCTTAGCTCTACTAAATGAACCGAGTTGCTCATGAAATGTTCAAGGCCTAATTCGATCGGTAAGGGCACGTTCTCTTGCCATTTTTTCCTGATAAATCAAGTGTCCGTCTTATGCGCATATCGACTAAAGCGCCTAACATCTAAAAGACAAAAGTGCTTATTTTTTTCTATCGATCAACTGATTGGTACTCTTAGATCGGATCAGAAACACATTGTCATTGTTGAGTGCTTCACCTTCAATGATTGAGAAAACTCATCATCATCGCAACAGAATATTCTTCTCTAACTGACATTGTGTAGCACTAGCACCTCTCTTATTCTCCTGTATGCTAAAATTGAAGGGGGGAAGCAAGATCCCATGGTGTTCTAGGGACCTCTACCACCACAAATTCGCGTGAGATTCACGAACTTAGTTATGAAACCCGTGTGAATGTGTGGTGATGAAAGTCCGTAAAGCAAACCACATGATGGTGCTCCGGATTTACTTACCAATTTTCCCTACAAAACTGCATGTTAAGATCAGTGATTTTCATTTGGAGTATGTTGTCGCATGCGTACAATATAGATTGTGTCATTTGTGAATCTGGAAGGGTTGCAGACCAACCAAGTGGAGTGAGCAAAAGACGAAACTGTAGAGATTCTTTGCAGTTGAAAGGGCATTAATTTTGGCTGGTTAGATGCTTGTGGTTTTGATCTGTCACTACTCTTTTGGGGTTTGAAAGCTCTGTCTTGCACCACAGGGTTTTCCCAAATAAGCTCTCTCTGATAAGCAAACTAGCAAGTGTGATCAAGTTAAAGCTGAATGAGACCATTTTGGAAGGGACCCAAAGTAAAACGCGTTCAGACATTTACCTACCCACTTGCTGATAGAGATGGATTCGTTGTTTTATTACTCTGAGTGTTCGGATCTGTTTATACACATTTCAGCTAATTTTGGGAGGACAAACTTATCATGCACTAACAGGAAGTCCAATTAAAACAAGAACAAACCCTATGAACCGGCTGACAAGGAATGTACCCTTGTATACAACTCGTGTATACAAGGCATGTGTTTTTGTCTCTCACACACACAAAAAAGAACCTTCTCACCTACGGTAGACAACTCGTGTGTCAACTACTCAAGTGAAGGCAATCTATACAGATGATGTACTTTGAAATATTCGGAAGGCATCCCGGAATAGGAAAAATACACAAGTGAACTAGTAAACATGAAAATCTGTTGTAGTAATCACGATGAAAACACGGACGATTATATATTCTAGATCCTGAAGTTCAAATTAAGAAATAGAACAAACAAAACACGAATTATATGCCTACTAAATTCTATTGTCCATAAATTAGAAAGAGTAATATTACATTAACCAACTTAGTACACTTGAACAGATACATGAAAATCCCATTAACGCTGCAAATCACCAGATAGCTTTTCCCAATATATTAGGAAGAGTAATATTAGCAGGTATTACTGCTTTACTGATTTTATCACAATAACCCAACTTAGTACACATGAACACCCCATTAACGCCGCAAATCACCAGATAGCTTTTTCCCATCGCAGTATGAAGTAGAAACAAACTCACAACCATGGCTTGAAGGTTAACCGTTAGATCCATCTAGACCATCTCAGGGTTAGTGTCTATGACCGAAACGAAGGCCATAGACCCGAGAAATGCAGCATTGTGAAGGACAATGGCGAGAGAAACCCAGAGGTGGGTGATGAAGAGGCGCTTGCGAGAGGCGACGCGAGTGAAGACTATGGCGGATATGAGAGGTAAAAAAGAAAGGACTTCCGAGTTCCGACTTCCTCAGTTCTTTAATTGGACAACAAAATCAGTACCCAAGATCAGATATGCGAAAACCCCATTAATAGACAAATCAACATAGAGCCCTTCTTCATCACAGCGATTGTGTTGATTTGTGAAATTAATTAATGGGGTTTTCATGTATCTGATCTTGGGTACTGATTTACAAGGTTTGCGCGGGTTGGAGATCGGGACGTTAATCATGGTGATCTGGTAGAGAGAGAGAGAGAGAGAGAGAGCTAGAGAAGTAGTATACTGGAGGAGTGTTGTATCTCTTAGGAAGGAAATAAATAACTTACTTATAGAGATTAGCTATCTATCTGTGTTTGTTATAAGCACAACGTTATTGCTAATAACTAGGAGAATAATTAGGAAGTTAACTATGACTAGGTTGTATGCCAACTGAAAAAGCCTTTTTAGTGGTCTCATTAATAGGAAAGAAAAAAAAAAAAGGAGACTTAGTCAAATTGGTTATAAACCAACCACTCCCAGATATATATTTCTATATCTTTATCCTCTATAGTCTTTATCCTCTGGGTTTGGTTTTGGTTTCGGGTGTTGTTTGGTGTTTGGTTGTATCATCGTTCGCCCCTTGGTTGGATGGTTTTTCTTTCTTTTCATCATGGAGCGGGTGCTATTCCTTTCTCTTTGTTTCCCTCAATGTAAACTTATCCAGTTATCTATATAGTATATTTATCTTTGCCGATCAAAGAAATTAAGAATGATTGCCTAGTTTTAGAGGTGACAAATGGACGGGTTTGGACGAATTGAAACGGGTCATGGGTTGAATATGAGCAGGTTTAGGCTAACTTTAATATTGTCCAATTAGCTTGCTGCATTTGCGGTTTTAGTTACAAATGGACCAAGAGACAACTACTCCTACGAAATGTAGCAATAGGTTTTTGTCCATAAGTCCCTCAATAATCTTCTGTTGGGAACATTTTTGATTAGGGAATGACACTAAAAAAAATGTGTATTCCCACTGCCGATTATTCGGTACTTGTGAATACATTAATGAAATTTTGGAATCTTATCTTATTGAGGAGACGAACACACAACGAGATTGATCGCACATGAAGGTTAAATAAATGGGTTTCGGTATGTGTCCAAAACGTATCATTCTAACTCATTTCTATGAATTTTTTTCTTGTCCAACAGGTGATCCCACCATGAATTGATTTTTTATCTCTCTTTTTTCTTTCAAGGCACAAATTGTGAAAGGACGAAATGCCAATCCACTAATGCGCAAATGACACACTCAGACTCATTGGACGTATTAGCTCTATTGGGCTAAACCAATTTCCCTTGTTGATTGAAGAAAAATTAGGAAATCTAATTTGCCTACGTCTTTTTCGGGCATAGCTGTAAAATGGAATCGAGTAATTCTCATGGCCTAAGTTGCTAACCCATGCAAGCAAGTCACTGACTGGTAATTTACCATTTTTCAAACACTCAAAGCAAGAATGATTCGTGAGTGCCTCTTAGCTCCTCTTCGATCGATGAAATACCTTTCATTTATCGTATCGTTATGTTTACTGGAGTAAATATTTTAGATGATATTCCGCAAGGTACGTTTATCATGATTTCAAGTAATTTAAGATAAGGTGTTTTTGTCGACACCCAATTTGACCTAATCACTCGCACGCACAAAAATGAAATTGATATCATCACCATGAAATCCAAATAAAAATAAGAGTTTGACTGTTGTTGACCCCAATCGGACACAGAACAGAGCATTACGGAACAAATTCGGTGGGAGATTCTCAGTAAATCTAAAGAAATGGGCCAAATGTACGTGCATTGGGACTTGCTGAAGATTAGAACAATAATGTACGGACAAATTTTTCAGTGCCGGATGGGTACCACATGGTGTCCGCTTGGCACATCTTAGCCGTTCAATACGATTTTGGACGGTTCGAATTTGAAGAGATAAAAAAGAGAGAGAAAGAGCAGGGGTGAGAGGAGAGAGATAGTTCAATCTAAGCTATTCAAAAGTGTATCGGACGGCACGGAAGTGCCGAACGACACCACATGAGATATACCCTCTCGGCACTGAAAAAATTTTCGTATGTACCTATCTCCATCTGACAAAGGCACATCACATGTGGTAGTGACATGCGATGATGTCATAATAATGCGACCAAAAGAAAAGTGATCCAATGTGGCTGCTTTTATATATGATCTATCCGGTGTTGTATCTTTTGAGCTCACCCAAGCGTGTAACACTCAATCATTTTTCAGTCCACTCGGTCACCGTAGGAACGACCACGTAATCAGATCCCCTGTCCGACCCCCTTTCGGGCAGGCGCCTGTTCCACCCTTCTCGGCCGTGGGTCTAGCAAATCAACGGATGAGATGGGCCGAACACTTCTTGCTCAAAAACAACATTGTTTTGGAACAAAAAATACTCGGCTCATCTCAACCATTGATTTGCTGGATCAACGGTTGAGAAGGGGTCAATCAAACTCCTGTCTGGAAGGGGATCGGACAAGGGATGTCACGGCAACGACAACACCATTTTATGACATGACCTTTGAGTTCAGGCAGCAAATAAGTGAATTCAACCCCAGCCACGCGTTGGCTACCAAACCGTCCGATCACGCTCTAGTGTACAACCAAATACAGATCGCATTTCGTGGAATCCATTTTGGAGTCTCATGATTAGAGCTGTTTCATAAACAGCTTTAATTATCGTCATTTTATAAATAAAACAAACGTTGTGCGCCCCGATCAAATTGTTTAAAATTCGAGATTGTGAATTACGTTACATATTTTCAATCGATCCCGCTAAGAATAGCGAAGAGCAGGACCGTCATTTCACATACGTGCAGAGAAATACAAACGACTTTGAATTGAATGCAGGTACAAAGACAGTACTGTTGTTATTATAACCACAAATATCAGTGGTGTGGAGTCGTGGAGTTCGGTAAATAGTAATAAATACTCCCCCACTCGAACAGCAATTGAGGAATTGAAATGGGCTGAGGCTCAATTTAAGCAACTCGATACTGGATAGTACACTGAACTTAGACTTAAGACACTGTTTGGAAACAAGCAAGAAAGGGAAAAGAGGAGAAACGAAACATTCAAAGTGCTTTGTGCACCTTTTTCCCTGTCGCTGCTTTTCTGCTTTGGTTGTCTTAGAGAGATTATGTTTTTAAATTTTATTGGAGTATTTGTGTAAATTTCAGTAGGGCTATTGACCACCATTCAAATGATTATATTTAAAATTTTCAACTGCAATTACTTTATGATTAATTAAAGTCTCCGTAAGGAAACTATTTTCAAAGAAATCCTTAAATCAATTTAGCGGAAAATGAAATGGAAAAATGAGTTAAATTTTTTATGATTTTTATTAGTGGAAACAATCCCTAAGGAATATCCACCACCCAATTCCAATAAAAGGAGAAACAACTATAATTAGGGGGTGTTCCGTTTTCTTAAAAAATGAATTTTAAAAAAAAGAAGGTAATTTTAAGCTCAAAAATCACTTGTTTATGCAAATAATTTTTCTATCAATATGGATCTCGTTTGATAGATCTCATTGAGATCATTTAAACGGCGCAAAAAAAATTAAAAATTATTTTTCATTTTCATTATATTTGTGCTTGAAATTATCTTCTTTTTAAAAAAATTAAAAAAAAAAAAGGTGAAACGGGGCCTTTCTCCATCTTTCAAAGTTCAAACGCTGGCGCAAACAAATAAATAAATTATATGTTGGACTTCGTATTTGTTATTAACTTATTTGACTTTAAAAATGATACTCACACAACAATCCAAATACAACATCAAATACAATCTCTCATATATATGTGGGCTTCACACCCACTACTATGTGTGGGCCCCACTTGAATGTGAGAGGTTGTGTAAATTGTTGTGTTTAGATTGTTGTATGAGTAGCATTGTTGATTTGACTTTTCGGCTTTGCTCGGAACAAGGAGAAAGTGATGAAAAGTGGGGAAAATAAAATAGGAAAAAATGGGAGGAGAATTTTCACTATTGACAAAATTTAAATTTATTTATTTTCTCTCCTCTTTCTCTCTAATCCAAACATTAGGAGGAAATTTTTTTTAACTTTCTTTACTTTTCTCTCACTTTCCATGAGTTCCAAATAGATCCTTTTATTTTCTTTTCCGTCACGAGGGGCTAGAATTCGGCAGAGATGTTAGGTCATAGGTGCACAATTATTCGAATACAACACTAAATACAATTTCTCACATACACATGAATTCCATAAAATGGCTGTAAAATACAATATCCACGTGTACGTGAAAACTTATATTTGGTGTTGTATTCAGATGGCTATGCTCGATATCGTTGGTCCAACCGCCTACTTAACCTTCCCTCAACTGATACCTTTTAGCCACAGCTTTCCCACTCTTGGATATCATTTTCTCACTCCACCCAAAACAGGGCCATAGGCTCCCCTCCCCGCCACAAAACCACCACCGGCCAAAATCCTCATCCGAGCTCTTTTCCAGAGCCAAGGTCCGGGCCGAGGCCACCTTCCGCCACGGATCCCTCGACAAGGCCAAGGCAACCGGCGCCGCCTCCGATCTCCTCGACGCGGCTTGCCAGTTCGGTAAGCCTTGTTACATTTCCGTTATTTCACACTGTATTGGTATTATTTCACACTGTAGAGACCAAAAAGAGACTAGTTTCGATTAGAGAGCTTGAAAACGAGATGCCATGGAAACAGAGGTATTCCAAAGGGGTGACCTGAGAATACACAATGTTTTTTTTTTTTTTTTCTTTCTTAAACCCACCCTGACCCTATGTTAATTTGTTATATGCATTAAATAAGGGTTCTTGATTTCTGCTTCTGCTTGCAAAATGAATATGGGTACAGATGTGTAGAGGATTTGGTCCCATTGGAGATTTAATGGGTTCTTAATTTCTTATTTTTCCTGTTCAATACGCATGTGAATGTGATTTTTAACTTGGAAGTGTTCTTGAATTTTGGGTCTTTCCTCCCTTTTTTATTAAAAAAAATAGAAGAAATTAAATAGACATCCTGAATGACAGACTTATTTAGATTTCCATCCATATGAATTTAAATACTTATGTTCACATCTTCAAAATGCATTCTTGGCCCATTATACCCCTAGTTGTAAAAGTGTGTATATATATATGCTATCTATGTATTGATATTTATTCCCCATTATCCCACAGTTCCTTTCAAAAAAAAATTATCCCACAGTTACCGGGATTGGGCAAAATCCCAATTGAATTGTATTAGAGTATCCACAATGTAATAATCAAAACCAAAAGGTTGCTAAAGTTAGCAATGTTTGCTCAAAAAAGTGCTCACATTGTAATAACCAAACTTAGCAACCTCTTAGCAAATCATCAAATTTTGACCTTTGAATAACCAAACTTAACAACTTTTACCAATAACCAAAACTCAATAACCAAACCCAATAACCAAATTCAAAACTAAAAAATTAAAAAACACCTCACATTAGAATCGTCTCATTGAGACGAACAATTTGGTGTGGTCGGGTGCGTGATTGAAACTCGTTTGCAATTGGACATAGGTGCATTGCTTATTGTGGGGGGGTCTTTTATAGGGATACAAAAATAACCAATGTGGAGATCAAGTTTGTTAGGTTTGATTATGAACTAAATGGATAATTAAATGCTGACGTGGCACATTTTGATTATCGATTTTGATTATTCCCATTGCGGATGCTCTCACAGTGTGTTCCTATTTTCACGTTCTGCATTCCCATAAACCTCTCCCCCATTAAACCTCCTCCTCTCTTTCTCTCTCTCCCCTCTCTCTCTCTCTATAATCGAAATTGATGCCCACTACCTCTCTCCCCTCCCTTCGAATAGCATCCTCGCCAGCAATATATATAAATAGCCTCTCCCTCTCCCCGAAATCAACCGAGATTGCATCAGTGATAGTTTGGTTGCTAAAGAAGAATAAAATCGGCGGTGCTATTGGATGGACCAGAACACGACGGTCGTGAGGCAAGGCAACGCCTACGATCCCAGCCTAGTCCAAGCCATACTACTCGAGAGATCGTCACCAAATACTCCGGTGACGTACGTGATCTATTTTTTCGTTCCTCTGGGCAAGGTCCATCATTTTTGTTTGTCATCTTGATTACCGAACCAATTTTTTGGCACCAGATTTGGCCATGTACAAGTACTACTCATCCAAAAATCTTGTTGGGGCTTACTCTGTACTCTTGATGTTTATTCCTTGCCTAAACTCCTTGTCCTATATTTTATTTTTCAATAATTTGTATGGAAGAGATGCTATACATCAAAACAGTCATGAATAGTCGAGGTTCTAAGGTTATGAAAAATAAAATATTTTTAATGTTAGTTTCTTATTATTATATTATTTTTAATGTTTTTGGTAATGTTTATCTCTCTTTATTCCAATGGGTTTTTTGTAGTTCTTGCTCCTGTATAACCCCTTTTGTTAATGCATATTGCATAACACCTGTATGTTGAATTTCGAAAGAAATGTTGTGATTAATAAAAATGTAATGAATTCACAAAAAAATGATAGCATCAATTTCATTTAGGAATTTCAAATAGGATAATTTCTTATATGGGCGATGGTTGTTTCGCAGGAAATGTAGATCAAATATTAATTGTTATCCTTGCTGTCTTGTTGACATATATCATTGTTACAAGTTAAGTTGTTATTGATGAATCATGTTGTACGTGTTAGATCGGACTTCGTTCATGGAATGGTCTTGTTGGCAAAAGACTTACTAAATTTTGTTTGCTTTCAGGACATGGCACCGAGAGTATGACGGGTCAATGAGGAGTATCACAAATCAAAAGTTTTTCAATGTATTTTTTGTTCTTAATTAGCATAATAATCATATTCCTGGATTCATATTTCCTTCAATGGTAGCTCTTTCTTTTGTGTGTTGGCGGTGGAAAAAATCCATTACAGCCCAACAAGTTGGATTAGGTGGCAATGGGTTGGACCTGTTTTCTTTTAGTTTTGACTTGTCATCGTTGTCCGGTTTCACGAGGGATTCTTTGTCCACGCCACGCCCCGTGATCTTCTATGTCATGACTGGTTTTGTTATCGCCTTCTACGTCTTAATTCCAAGCGTTTATTAGACAAATGCTTATGACACAAAAAGCTTTTTTCTCTTTTTCTCCACATTAATGTATGATGCTTTTGGGGGGAAATATAACATTCGCATAGTCTTGAATGATCATAGAGTGACTATTAATGAAAAAGCCTTGTCACTCCATCATCATTCAAGACTCTGCTAATATTATATTTTTTCCCAATAGCATCAATTAATGTCGAGAAAAGAGGACACATTTTTGTGTCATAAGCATTTGTCCAATAAATGCTTGGAATCAAGACGTAGAAGGCGATAACAAAACCAGCCATGACATTGTAGATCACGGGGCATGGAGTGGACAAAGGATCCCCTATGAAACCGGACAACGATGACCAGTCAAAACTGAAGGAAAACAGACCCAATCCATTGACACCTGATCCAACTTGTTGGGCTGTAATTGATTTCTTCCACCGCCAACACACAAAATAAAGAGCTGCTATTGAAGGAAATATGAATCAAGGAATATGATATATTATACTAAAAACAAAAAATGTTATGAGTACCGATCAGTTCGCACCGATGGATTATTGGTGTCCATTCTGGGTTCCTAGATAAATAATCTTAGTTGTTCATTAGTTTTGGAATATTATGCTTTTAAGCAAGAATGCCTATTTACCCACTAGCTCTTGTAGACAGAGGTTTCTAAATCTTTGTTCCCTTGTTGTATTCTTGATGCACACTAATTTCGTGGCACAATTGTGATGCTAAAAGTATAATATTCTAGGGATCGTGGACAGAGGATTTAGTCTCAACAAAACATGTTATAATGAGAACCATATCCTTTATATCAACGAGCACAACATGATGAAAAAATCTCAAAACATGCTAACTTCAAGATTTGATCATGCGGCCTGTATATTGTCTGATTGGGAGTGCATTGAAAGTATAAATAAGTTTTGTCCAGAAACAACAGAGAAATAGGGACATAGTTAGTTGCTTACCTTCAAAATCAATGAATAGACGACTATCAGGAACCCTTCCAGACAGGATATATTAAAAAGGAAAAAAAAAAGAACCCTTCCAGACGGCTTGCCAAAGAAAGTTTCGCAGTACGGCGACAAGGCGCTAGACCTAAGGCTGCCATCGTCGGTGTTGGAATTCGCATCCCTGAAGTTGTATATATAGTCTTGAAAACCACAATTCCTTGAACCACCCCCACCTTTTAAGTACAGAACAGAGAACAAGTAAAGGGCCGTGAACCATTCTTTTACATGGTTGTTGCCGAGCCATGGACACAAGGATCAGGCGTATATGGAGAATTTGTGTTTTTATCTTCCCGTGATTAGGCAGAGCGGTTTCTTTGTCCTCCCAATCGTGCATGCCATGGCTATCTGGCGCAGTTGTTTATGGCTTCTCATCATCGTGAACACCAAGGAAATCCGACAATGGTTTGTTGAGATCATCGAGCGTCGTTGCATTTGTTGCCACAGCCGAGGCCGGCAGTGTGGCCACTGCAGGCAAGAGTGTTGGCACCCCGTATGTTTTCTCAATGGCAGCCGAGGAAAGGACAAACAAATGAATGAAGAGATGAGCAATCACGATGACGAAAAGGCAACTCTATGTAATGATAAAGAACCAGGTGAATCAAAAATTCGTGTCTGAAGTTTAAATGGAGAAAGCCTTGCTAATTATAGAGTTTTTGGCAGTTGGAGTCCAGAGAGATTATGAAACATGGTGATGTAGATAGCTCGTGTATTGTTAGGTTTGCATAACAAGACTTCGTAATAACACATTTCAACTGGCAATGCCAAAAATTAGAAATGTAAAAAAAGTGCAAGCACGGATTCGAACCAAAACACACAGTATTGATAGCTACCAACAAAACCGCCTTCATTTATAATTATCCAAAATGAGGGCTGCTTTTTGCTCCAAAATTGACGGTCCTAGGTGGCAGCCACTTGGGCCTTGCCCTAGGGCCGAGCCTGCATACTTGGGTTGCAAGACTATGGTTGTTTGTGAAGTTTGAACCATATGTCTTGTTTTCATTTTCCCTACCCCACCCACTCCTCACTTTTTTCTCTGTTTGTTTTTTTTGGTTCTATTGCATAGACCCTAAAATCTTTCTCTATTTTCTTGATGTTGCCCACACTTATTCAAGTGGCCAGAGCAAAGAGTACCAAATCAAAAAAATCAATGGGCATTTAGGTCCACAAACAGAGGCTTTGATACAAATCCAAGTCTCATAGTTGTATGCAGAATGTCATTTGAATGGATACTATTCCATGCCTAGGATGAAGATCACATTGCCAAATTCCTATGGCTCGATAGAAGTGCTCAGTGCTTTTTAGTGAACAATGCTAGTATACATGTATACATAAGCTTAAGAAATTAAGTTCCATAGCACCAAAAATATAAGCTTAGGAAATAATTTTTACACTCCACTATTTTATCAATGCTCTCCAAAATTTGTCTTTTAGTGTGGTTTAATGCATCAATTAAATTCCGGAGCACATTTATAAGAAAGTGAAGTGCAAAAATTATTTCTCTATCCGCTTATAAAATTAACCCTCATATACAACTACAATTGTTTTTTATGCAACTAGAAGAAAAAATATCCATTTTAAGAAAATAATTGATGATAAATGCTTCGAAAAATAGTACTTTTGTGACGACCCGAACTTATACAATACAGTAACATCTATTAGTAATCCAATAGCACTGTTCATTCAGGTATTGAAGCATTGGAGGTGCTCTAAAACATACGATAAAGGGGATTAATCAGCCGAAACTTGAGAGAGTACCTGTATTTGGTTGTCTGTAATTAGAGCTTCAAGCTTTTTCTCAAGACCTGCAACGCAATCAACAGACACAAATGAGTGAGTATACTGGAATCTGGATAAGGGCTTTATGACGGATCTCTTCATACATTGTCTCGACATGGTCGTGCAAATGGATATCAAGCAGCAGGGTTGCTTTCAAATCCCCAAGGTAATCCAGAAAAGTGTTCACATCAGAATACGAAGTAAAAAGATGGTAATTCCAAGAACAGGCAATTAGCACCCAATAAAATGAGGCAAAAAAAAAGAATAAACGGAAAGGTAAATCAGAATACCACCAACCTAGCAACATGTACACGTTCAAACTTCAAAGGAACAAAGACATAGCAAGTTAAATTGAATAAAAATTGTGAATAAGCAACCTAACTTCAGGGACTTAACTCAAAGAAATTCCGGAAGTTGAGATTGTCTATGGCCTTGTTCTGCCAAATAAATGAAACTAATCAGGAACATAACTCCAAACTACGATTTTACATAGGAACTATGCAATAGTAATAGACATGGTATAGATGCCTTCAGCTCTGTTCTGTCAAAACTTGCTAGCACACAAAGCGCACCATATATTGCAATGTCTTTGAGTGCAATCACTTCTGAGTATCTATTCCCCAATTCGCAAACCATCTCCATGAACTGCAAATATGCCAAAGACATCAAATGTCACAAATCCAAACCCAAGGAACAAGTTCAATTAAAAGGCAACAGTAAATCATCAATCATTCAGTAATGCAGGGACCATGTTCCATGATTTCAAAAACATAACAAAGGAAAGATTTACTACCACTTCTTACAACTAAGACTAAACAACAAGATAAGGACCATAGACTCAGATGACAGATTGTGTAAACCAAAAGAAGTTCGGGACTCAGGTAAATTTTAAACCAGCAAGTTATTGGAACTTCAAGCTACTTCAAACTAAAGTTGAGCCATGCTACACATGATAGGCAATCACAGATTTGCTTTATTTCAAGAGGCACGTGCCCAAGTCAAGCTCAAAATCATAGCTGAGCAATTGACACAGATAAGCAAATTTGTATGGAAGAATGTCGGATTATTATCACCATATATGAGGAAATTAAGCCGCGATCTTTGGTGCCAATATAACTCCTCTTGCTCCCAAAAGAGGTTTGATGAGTTGATGAGGTTTTCTTCCTCTTCTCAATTCTCCATTGAGTTTGGACCGTTTGGACCTCACCAATGCGCAATTTAAGCATCTCCTCTTGCTCTCCATACCTTGGAACTTCTCCTTATGCCAAGCCCTCAACTTGACTTAGCACTTCCTCAACTTCTGGGCTAATTGTGTTGTGTTTTATCCATAGCTTTGAACGGACTACTGTTGCTGGATAACATCCCCAAACTCCTCCTCAAAGTCAAATGTCCCACATTGACTCAAATACAAGACCAAGGCCTACGAATCCCAGCACTTATACCATGAATGTGATCCCGAACTTCCCCTTTGTTACTCACCTCTGGACTCCCATATACAAAAGAAATCTTCATTTGACGAGCACACTACCGCACGGCTACAATTACTGCACCTATCTTGAATGGTTAAGACGATGAGGATGCGCCCGGGCGCAACTTAAATGCGCCTGGGACGCACTAGAATTGCGCCTGAGGCGCATGTGATGCAACAAATATGTTTGATTCGTTTTTTACTGAGTTTTTCTAGTCCGAATTGGCAAGAGACTAAAAAAGGAAATCCCTTTAAACATTATCAGGATTATTAAAGAATAAGAGAGGCACAAGAAGGCGGTACAAAGTGATTCCATGAGTTCCATCCATGAAGATTTCATTGACATATGTTTTGATTTTCAGGTATACATAATTCAACAAGGTATACATGATTCAAAAGTAATCTGTGGTTCTTGATTTGGGCCGCCGGTTGGTTGGTGTTCTTATTCTTGTAAATTGGGTCAGAAACACGAGTGTTCACTTTGATGAAACATAATTCCTTGATTTGCTTTCACTATTATTGACTTTTGTTGCAATTCTAACGGTAAATTCTTAGAAATGTGCAAGCAAACAGGAACTGGTATATGTGAATGTATATATACGTCTAGGAGTATAATGCATTTAGATGTGCATTTTTGAATCCTTGCAGTGGATGGAGGTGGCATTAGAGCGAAACGATGCAGACAATTGGATTTATATAGAGGAAGGAGCTGCCAATCTCGTTCTTGCTCACTCTGGATCCTCTCCTATATTTGTGTGTTCATTTATGCTTCACCCTTAATTGATCATTTCGTTGTGCCTCTTCATTTCATTTTTTATTATACAATAATTCAACTGAGCATTTTTCCAAACTCCAAAATCAAAGCAAACAATTAAGTTCTTCCTTCCAAGAATTGGGATTTTCCATTTGTAGAGTTGTTTGGATTTGCAAATGCATCCTTGTACTCTGTAAAATGAACTTAAATTCTAGAATAAAATTGAGATTAAAACGAGTTAGTTGACACTTAACAGTGGGTCAATATGGGAGGCCATAGTAACATGCTTTTCTAAGAAGATGGTGCAATGTACCTACATTCATTACTTACGACATTTGCTTCAATTTTGAGTAAACAATTTGATTTTGTCGGATTATTTTTACGCCCTCATGGAACTAAATCTTGATGGACTATATTTAAATGAATATGTGTTGCATAATTGCAAAGCTGTATGTAAACTTATTGGTTTTTTTTGGGGGGGCAAGTAATGTGGACTTATTGTTCATTAACAATACACTACTATCCTGGGATTTGGAGATGTTTGTGCTTGGCAACGGTACTGCCGAGCGGCCAATCCGACCGTTCATCTCGGCGATCGACTGCTCGAATATTCATCAAGCAATGAACAGTTTAGATTTGTATGCGCTCAGATTCAATTCGAGTGATTCGCACCGAAATGAATGGTCAAATACCGCTCGCCACCCTCTTGGCACCAGGTTTCTTGGCGGCATCCTTTGGCCCCGTTTGTGATCCATTGACTCCATTCAAGCAAGAAATTAGAAGGGCCGAAAGATGGAGGTGTAATCTTGGACAGTCACTTGGACACATCTCTCTATTAAAATATTAAATGATCGCAGACATTTTTATTTTCCTGCCGAATGGAATTTTCTTTTTGTCTCTATTCATTTATTTTTTTAGCATTAGTTAGTTTGCGTCAAATTTTTGTAAACTATTGATTCGTCTCGACAAGATGAGTCGGAGAAATGGAAAATTATGACCCAAACTCAACTATTTTTGGAAAAATCCAAAAAAAGGCCAAATAATATTCAAACTTTTTGGACTTTTTCTTGGCTTTTTTAAAATAATATTTGAGTTCGGGTCATAATTTTAAGGTTCCTCGATTTCTCTCATCGAAATGATCCAACAATCCATTAAAAAACTTTGACGCAAAACTAACTAATGCGAAAGAAAATTAAATAAAAATTAAAACAATTAGGGAAACATTAATCTTAAAAAAGTATAAAATCCCCAAAAGAGAGCTAGGAAAATATTTTGGGTCAACTGGAAGATTCTTTAAAAGTTTTTTTTTGTTGAGATTTTTTTCAAGGGGTTTCGGCTTAAAATGAGGTGGACCAACTGGTAAGCTCAACTCAGTCCACTAAGTCCTAAAGCCCCGCTTCAAAACCCAAATTCCTGATTACAAGCCCCACGCTCTGGCCAAGATGACGGGTATACTAGCCCTGCTTTTAGAAAATCGCGGCAAAGTGTCAAAAGAAGCGGCCAAGAGTAAAAAAAAGCGGCCAAGTGTAATAAAGCACGGCCAAGAGTAATAACAAGCGGCAAGGAGCAATAACGAGCGGCCAAGAGCAATAACAAGCGGCCAAGAGAAATAAGAAGCGGCCAAGAGTAATAAGAAGCGGCCAACTGTAATAAGAGGCGGCCAAGAGTAATTAATAACAAGCGGCCAATTGTCAAAACAAGCGGCTACGAGTAATACGATACAGCCAAGTGTAATAAGAAGGGGCCAAGATATCCGAAAACAGCTCATACACTAAAATGCGTGTTCCGTAACCACTCTATAAAAAATAGCGGCCAGATGTCAAAACATGCTGCCAGGAGTAATAAGATGCGGCCAAGATGTCCGAAAACAGATCATACGTACACTAATCACGCTTTACCAGTAGTAAGCAAGAAGAAAACGCATGAACTAAAACGATTTGAGCTTCATACTTTGTACTATTCAGGCTGTTGTTGAGAGGCAGGATGGAGTTGAAGAATTACGGAGATGTATGAACGGCAATGATTTACTGAAGAAGCCGGGGTGGAGCAGCATTGAAGCCGAATCCATGGTTTTGCTTTAGGAGATCAATCACACCCTCAAATGCAAGAAATATATGAGCCCGACCGTGGATGTCATATGTAGAAATGAAATTGTTCTGTTTCCTTTTGAAAGTGCCTCAAGGTCCAATTTTTTGTTCAAGATTTGTCTCATATACAAATAAATATGGACTAACACAAGAACTAATGACATTTGGATTTTTTTTTTTTTTTTGTTGATCCAGAATTATGGAGTTCATAGTTAGATTTTGCACTTTTGAGCATGTTTGCATGGAATTCAATGGTTCATTACATCAAAAAAGAAAAAAGTGAATGCTACCGAGTAGCAATTCAAATTGTGCATGAGGCAAATTACAAGAAGAGAGAAAAAGAGTATGCGCCCGGGCGCAACATAAATTCGCTTGGGGAGCACTCGAATTGCGCCTGAGGTGCATTTGATGCAGCAAATATTTTGATGAAACATAATTCCTTGAAGTGCTTTCACTGTTATTAGTTTTTGTTGCAATTCCAACGGTAAATTCTCATAAATCTACAAGCAAACAGGAACAGGTATATGCGAATGTATAGGTCTAGGTGTATAATGCATTTTGATGTGCATTTCTGAATCCTTGCAGTGGATGGAGGTGGCGTTAGAGCGAAAAGATGTAGACGATTGGATTTATATAGGGGAAGGAGCTGCCAATCTAGCTCTTGCTCACTCCGGATCCTCTCCTATATTTGTGTGTTCATTTATGCTTCATCCTTAATTGATCATTTCGTTGTGCCTCTTCATTTCATTTTTGATTATACAATAATTCAATTGAGCATTTTTCCAAACTCCAAAATCAAAGCAAACAATTAAGTTCTTCCTTCCAAGAATTGGGATTTTCCATTTGAAGAGTTGTTTGGATTTGCAAATGCATCCTTGTACTCTGTAAAATGAACTTAAATTCTAGAATAAAATTGAGATTAAAACGAGTTAGTTGACACTTAACAGTGGGTCAATATGGGAGGCCATAGTAACATGCTTTTCTAAGAAGACGGTGCAATGTACCTACATTCATTACTTAAGACATTTGCTTCGATTTTGAGTAAACAATTTGATTTCGTCGGATTATTTTTATGCCCTCATGGAACTAAATCTTGATGGACTATCTTTAAATGAATATGTGTTGCATTATTGCAAGGCTGCATGTAGACTTATTGTTTTTTTTTTTTTTAATTCGGGGGGCAAGTAATGTAGACTTATTGTTGGTTAACAATACACTACCATCCTTGGGATTTGGAGATGCATGTGCCTAGCAGCGGTACTGTTGAGCGGCCGATCCAACCGTTCATCTCGGCGATCAACTGCTCGAATATTCATCAAGCAATGAACGGTTTAGATTTATATGCGCTCAGATTCAGTCCGAGTGATCCATACTGAAATGAATGGTCGGATGCCGCTTGGCACCCGCTTGTCACCGGGGTGCTTGGCGGCATCCTTTGGCCCCGTTTGTGATCCATTGACTACATTCAAGCAAGAAATTGGAAGGGCCCAAAGATTGAGGTGTATGCTTGGACAGTCACTTAGACACATCTCTCTATTAAAATATTAAATGATCGCAGACATTTTTATTTTCCTGCCGAACGGAATTTTCTTTATCTATTCATTTTTTTTTTTTTTTGCATTTGTTAGTTTACGTCAAATTTTTGTAAACTATTGATTTGTCTTGACGAGATAAGTCAAAGAAATGGAAAATTATGACCCAAACTCAATTATTATGGGAAAAATCCAAAAAAAGGCCAAACAATATTCTTGGCTTTTTTAAAATAATATTTGAGTTTGGGTCATAATTATATGTTTCTTCGATTTCTCTCCTCGAAACGATCCAATAATCCATAAAAAAAACTTTGACGCAAAACTAACTAATGCAAAAGAAAATTGAATAAAAATAAAATAAAATTAGGGAAACATTAATCTTGTAAAAGTATAAAATCCCCAAAAAAGAGCCAGAAAAATATTTTGGGTCAACTGAAAGATTCTTTAAAAGTTTTTTTTTTTGAGATTTTTTCAATGAGTTTCGGCTTAAAATGAGGTGGGACAACTGGTAAGCTCAACTCAGTCCACTAAGTCCTAGAGCCCCGCTTCAAAACCCAAATTCCTGATTACAAGCCCCACGCTCCGGCCAACATGACGGGTATACTAGCCCCGCTTTTAGAAAATCGCGGTCAAGTATCAAAAGAGGCGGCCAAGAGTATTAATAAGCAGTATGGAGCAATAACAAGTGGCCAAGAGCAATAAGAAGCGGCCAAGAGCAATAAGAAGCGGCCAAGAGTAATAATAAGCAGTACGGAGCAATAACAAGCGGCCAAGATCAATAAGAAGCGGCCAAGAGTAATAAGAAGCGGGCAAGAGTATTAAGAAGCGGCCAAAGCAATAAAAAGCGGCCAAGAGCAATAAAAGGCGGCCAAGAGTAATAAGAAGCGGCCAATTGTAATAAGACGCGGCCAAGAGTAATAACAAGCAGCCAATTGTCAAAACAAGCGGCTACGATTAGTATGATGCAGCCAAGTGAAATAAGAAGGGGCCAAGATATCAGAAAACAGATCATACGCTAAAACGCGTGTTCCATAACCACTCTTTAAAAAATAGCGGCCAGATGTCAAAACATGCTGCCAGGAGTAATAAGATGCGGCCAAGATGTCCAAAAACAGATCATACGTACACTAATCACGCTTTTACCTGTAGTAATTAAGCAAGAAGAAAATGCATGAACTAAAACGATTTGAGCTTCATACTTTGTATTATTCAAGCTGTTGTTGAGAGGCGGGATGGAGTTGAAGAACTATGGAGATATATGAACGGCAATGATTTACTGAAGAAGCCGGGGTGGAGCAGCGTTGAAGCCGAAGGTTTGATCCATGGTTTTGCTTCAGGCGATCAATCACACCCTCAAATGCGAGAAATCTATGTGCCCGACCGTGGATGTCATATGTAGAAATGAAATTGTTCTGTTTCCTTTCGAAAGTGTCTCGAGGCCCAATTTTTTGTTCAAGATTTGTCTAAAAACGAATAAATATGGGCTAACACAAGAACTAATGACCTTTGGAATTTTTTTTTTGGATCGAGAATTATGGAGTTCCCAGTTAGAATTTGCACTTTCGAACATGTTGGCATGGAATTCAATGGTTCATTACATCAAAAAAGAAAAAAGTGAATGCTACCGAGTAGCAATTCAAATTGTGCCTGAGGCACATTACAAGAAGAGAGAAATTGTGGATGCGCCTGGGCGCAACATAAATACGCCTAGGGAGCACTCGAATTGCGTCTGAGGCGCATTTGATGCAGCAAATATTTTTAATTTATTTTTTTACCTCACTTTTTCTAGTCCGAATTGGCAGGAGACTAAAAAAAGGCAATCCTTGAAACATTATAAGGATTGTTAAAGTATAAGAGAGGCACAAGAAGGTGGTACGAAGTGATTCCTCGAGTTCCATCCCTGAAGATATCATTGACATATGTTTTGATTTTCAGGTATACATGATTCAAAAGTAATCTGTGATTCTTGGTTTGGGCCTCCAGTTGGTCGGTGTTCTTGTTCTTGTAAACTGGGTCAGAAACACGAGAGTTCACTTTGATGAAACATAATTCCTTGATGTGCTTTCACTGTTATTGGCTTTTGTTGCAATTCCAAAGGTAAATTCTTAGAAATCTTCAAGCAAATAGAAACTGGTATATGTGAATGTATACGTCTAGGAGTATAATGCATTTTGATGTGCATTTCTGAATCCTTGCAGTGGATGGAGGTGGCGTTATAGCGAAAAGATGCAGACGATTGGATTTATATAGGGGAAGGAGCTGACAATCTCGTTCTTGCTCACTCCGGATCCTCTCCTGTGTTTGTGTGTTCATTTATGCTTCACCCTTTTGATCATTTCGTTGTGCCTCTTCATTTCATTTTTGATTATACAATAATTCAACTAAGCATTTTTCCAAACTCCAAAAGCAAAGCAAACAATTAAGTTCTTCCTTCCAAGAATTGGGATTTTCCTTTTGAAGAGTTGTTTGGATTTGCATCCTTGTACTCTGTAAAATGATCTTAAATTCTAGAATAAAATGGAGATTAAAACAAGTTAGTTGACACGTAACAGTGGGTCTATGCAGTGAGGAGTAATTTTAGTTCGCCAGGTGCAATTCTTTGCGGCCAGGTGCAATTAATTCTATGCGGCCAAGTGTAATATTACGCGGCTAGGTGTAATTCCTTGCAGCCAGGAGTAATTATACACAGCCAGATGTAATTCTACGTGGCTCAAGAGTAATTCTACGCGGCCAGGTGTAATTCTTTGTGGCCACGGGTAATTCTTTGCGGCCAGGTGTAATTCTTTGCAGTCAGGAGTAATTCTTTGCGGCCTTAAGTAATTTTTTGCCACCATGAATAATTCTTTGTGGCCAAAAAAAATGTAATTGTTGGAATAAATTGTTCGTTCAACACGAGAAATTGAAAAAAAAGAAGAACGAAATGGAAAAAATATGTAGAAGGCGGTACTGTAGATAAAAAAATCAATTGTTAGGTATTTTCTTTTTTCTTATTTTTCCTTATGTTATGACCAATTGGAAGATTTCTAAAGTTTTTTTCTGAACATATATCAATGGTAAAGAGACACGCCAAGCCCAATTCAATCCAATAAACTCAAGTGGCTCGTTTGGAAATCCAATTGCGGAAATTATGTACGTACAAAAACAACAGACCATCGTGCACGCCTAACTCATGTAGAATATATAGAAATCAATTTCCATATTTTATATAGGTTTTATGTATAAGTCTTCTTGAGCTAACTGGTTGTTATCGTTGTTCGTTGTTATCTCTATCTATTCTACATACGTTTCTTGGCAAATTGGAGTAAAATTAAACAAAAACGACCAATTGGAATTTGTTTTGTAATCTCCCAGTTTATTCAATGATGGATTGATATCTTAAGTCTCACCACCTAGATAAGTCATGCTCTTATTAAACGAGCGGAGTTACAACTAATTCGAGCTAGGCTCGTTTACTTAAAGGGCTTAACATCGAACTCAAGCTCAACTCGTTTACTAATAAACCTAGCTGAGCCGAGCACATAACAAACCAAATATTAAGTTGTTCGCCAATAAGGGGTAATTTCCCAAATCGGCTACTAAAAAATATTAAAAATGCTTTTTTCATTATTGAATGAGCTTCTTCCCTCACAAAACACTAAGAATACTTTTAGCACTTTTAAAAAATTACCCTGACTCATTTCGTTGGCAGCCCTATGTGTGGTTGAGAATGCCCAACGTGCTAATGCTCCAGTAGCAAGAAATACTATTTCCCATGCCTAAAAAGTGGGGTTTTATCCACCTTAATTTCCCCGGTCAGTCAGGATCGAGATCCTCTATAAACTGTAATCAACTTTTTATTCAATATTGCTTATGGAGCACCATATACTTCGGAGTCCCCACCTATCACACCTTCGCGCATAGTCATGCAGTTTTTGTAGAAAAAGTCTACCCGATTGTGTAAGCACATAGCCATACAATTTGAAGTATCACGTGACGGTGCTCGATAAACACTATATATAACTGTTGCTACTACTATATGTAGTACTACGATACAAGTGTAGTTATAAATCTTGGTTTCCCCTCTCTTCTCTCTCTCTCTCAAACACCATGGAAAATAATCCAAGTATAAGTCATGGAATAGAGCCCTCCCCTCATGTCGGGTACACTCAGGAGAAGGTCATTGAAACCGACACTCCGATGGATGCCAATACCAACATTGTCACAGACACCTCCGTTTCTCGAACCCGATTCTGATCCACGACGTTCATCTTCTCCCAGTAATTGCAGGCTCCCCGTTGCGTTCGCGAGGAACGAGAACTCAACCAGAGCACTCGAATTCAAATCCTTCGCCATCTTGTCCGAAACCCATGTCTTGACGTTGGCGCTCGACCGAGGGAAAATGGCTTTGGCCATTTTTTCTCAGACTGCCTCATCGCGAGGAAAGGAATCGGTGACCGTCTTGGAAAGAAGCTTTTTTCCCGTAGAAAATCGAGACCTCCGTGTTATTGTCGAACAGGGGCGAGAAAAAGGTTATTGACAAGTTGGAGGTGATTTCCCCCACGGTATATATGAGAGACGAAGAGACATCGTTATCGAGAGACAGTGATGCTGTGTGGACGTGGATTTTGGCCTTGTTGCGAAATTCTCCGGTCTAGACCTCGTTGTGGACGTCCATTCGGCATCCCTGTCTCTCGATGACGCCTCTCTTCGTCTTGGATATCTACCATTGGGGAAATCACTTTCAACGTGTCGATATCCTTTTTCTCACCTCTGTCGACAATAACACCAACGTTTCGATTTTCTACGGGAAAAAGCTTCTTTCCACAACGGTCATTGACTCTTTTCCTCACGATGAGGCAGTCCGAGAAAAAATGGGGAAGGCCATTTTCCCTTGGTTGAGCGCCAATGTCAAGACATGTACATGGGTTTCGGACAAAATGGCTAAGGATTTCAATTCGAGTGCTCCAGTTGAGTCCTTGTTCCCCGCGAATGCGAAGGGGAGCCTGCAATTGCCGAGAGAAGACGAACGTCGTGGATAAGAATTGGGTTCGAGACGAACGTCGTGGATCAGTATTAAGGCTCGGTATGACGATCCACCGAAAAGAGATTGGGGTGATGAAGCATATTACAGGTGACATTTTAGAGTATTAATTTTCTGGCTTCCATGTTGAACACCACCTCCATATGTGTTCCCCTCTTTTGATGGTTTTTGCTGGTGCTAACCGTGCTATCCACTTCATTTCTTCATTTTCTTGTCTTTTGAAGAAATTTTACTAATCAAAGATGAGGTAAGGATACAATGATTAAAGGGATAAGAGCAGAAACGGCATCACTAATCGAGGATAACATCTGAACTAGGTTGGCACGGCCATATCCTCACAATAATCATATGCCTCACTAGCCCCAACAGACGATAAAAAGACTATCAAATAGAAAATTTGTACATATTTTGTGTTCTGTAATTGGTCCGAAGGCTGCTTATTCAGGAAAAAGAGCATGACACAGCTTTTGTCTATAGTTTGTTTTTTTTTAATGTGTATCTTCAAATAATTCAGAAAATATTTTTAAGGTTCAAACTAGACTTAAAATGGCTCATCATTTTGAGATGAGTTATTACAGTTCTTGACAAAAAATTTTAATGAACACCCTAACGAGAATTTATGGAGTCGATAAAACAAAATATTAAATGATAGCAGACATTTTTATTTTCCTGTCGAACGGAATTTTCTTTTTGTCTCTATTCATTTATTTTTTTTGTATTTGTTAGTTTGCATCAAATTTTTGTAAACTACTGATTCATCTTGACGAGATGAGTCGGAGAAATGGAAAATTATGACCCAAACTCTATTATTTTGGGAAAAATCCAAAAAAAGGCCAAACAATATTCAAACTTTTCGGAATTTTTCTTGGATTTTATAAAATAATATTTGAGTTCGGGTCATAATTTTATGGTTCTTTCATTTCTCTCGACTAAACGATCCAATAATCCATAAAAAAACTTTGACGCAAAACTAACTAACGCAAAAGAAAATTGAATAACAATAAAAAAAAAAGTGAGGGAAACGTTAATTTTGTAAAAGTATAAAATCCCCAAAAGAGAGCCAGGAAAATATTTTAGGTCAACTGAAAGATTCTTTAAAAGTTCTTTTGTGTTGAGATTTTTTCAATGGGTTTCAGCTTAAAATGAGGTGGGCCAGCTAGTAAGCTTAATCCAATCCACTAAGTCCTAGAGCCCCCCTTCAAAACCCAAATTCCTTATTGGAAGCCCTACGCTCCGGCCACGATGGCAGGTATATTAGTCCCGCTTTAAGAAAATCGCAGCCAAAGTGTCAAAAGAAGCGGCCAAGTTTAATAAAGCACGGCCAAAAGAAATAACAAGCGGTTCGGAACAATAAGAAGTGGCCAAGAGCAATAAAAAGCGGCCAAGTGTAATAACAAGCGGTACGGAGCAATAACAAGCGGCCAAAAGCAATAACAAGCGGCCAAGAGTAATAAAAACCCGCCAAGTGTAATAAGAAGCGGTCAAGTGTAATAAAAAGCGGCCAAGTGTAATAAAGCACGGCCAAGAGTAATAACAAGCGGAACGGAGCAATAAGAAGCGGCCAAGAGTAATAAGAAGCGGCAAAGTGTAATAAGACACGGCCAAGAAGAATAACAAGCGGCTACGAGTGATACGTTGAGGCCAAGATATCCGAAAACAGATCATACACTAAAGCGCGTGTTCCGTAGCCACTCTTTAAAAAAGAGCGGACAGATGTCAAAACATGCTGCCAGGAATAATAAGATGCGGCCAAGATGTCCGAAAATAGATCATATGTACACTAATCACGCTTTTACCAATAGTAAGCAAGAAGAAAGTGCATGAACGACAACGATTTGAGCTTCATACTTTGTACTGTTCAAGCTATTGTTGAGAGGTGGGATGGAGTTGAAAAACTACGGAGATGTATGAACAACAATGATTTACTAAAGAAGCCGGGGTGGAGCTGCGATGAAACCGAAGGTTTATCCATGGTTTTGCATCTGGAGATCGACCACACCCTCAAATGCTAGAAATCTATGAACCCGGCCTTGGATGTCATATGTAGGAATGAAATTGTTCTGTTTCCTTTTGAAAGTGCCTCGAGGCCCAAATTTTTTGTTCAAGATTTGTCTCATATACAAATAAATTTGGGCTAACACAAGAACCAATGACTTCTGGAGTTATTTTTGTTGATCCAAAATTATGGATTCACATTTAGATTTTACATTTTTGAGCATGTTGACATGGAATTCAATGGTTCATTACATCAAAAAAGAATAAATTGAATGCTCTCAAGTAGCAATTCAAATTGCGCCTGAGGCATATTACAAGAAGAGAGAATATGTGGATGCACCGGGGCCAACTTAAATACGCCTGGGGAGCACTCAAATTGCGCCTGAGGTGCATGTGATGCTGCAAATATTTTTAATTTGTCTTTTTACCTCACTTTTTCTTGTTCGAATTGGCAGGAGACTAAAAAAAAGGAAATCCTTTAAACATTATAAGGATTGTTAAAGCATAAGAGAGACACAAGAATCCCGTACGAAGTATTTTCAGCTTTTAGGAGAATGGAAATCGTTTTCAAGGCAAAAATTGCATGGTTTTGCTATTGAAAATGGACTTTATCACAGTGTTCTCCAAACTTCATTCCTTGGATTTTTATGCAAAGTGCGGGTACATGGATAGAGCAGATCAAATTGTTTAGACAAATTCCCTTTAAGAATAGCACCACTAGTTTCAGAATCATACTCAAAATGCCCTCCATTTTGAGAATGTCGTAGAAGTACTGTTCCGGCAAATGGGCAATGGGAGTCTAGAACCTGTGGGTGATATCTTTCTTTTTTTTTCCTTCTTTTGATGAGTTCTGTGGCTGATATCTCATCTTTAAATGCCTCATCGTTGTGTATACTATTATTGGCGGCTTGAAACTGTGGCTAATAGGATGATAAATTGTGAACTTGTGACATGGGCATCGGTTATTGAGGGCTGTGGAGCCCGTGGGCTAGGTTTCAAAGCCCTGCAAATTGTTCGTCAAATGGTGGAAAAAGGACTGGAGTGGAATAGTATTGACCTTCTTAAGATTATTAGCTACTTATAGCCACTCTTGGTCTTCCTTCTAAGTGAAGGCTGTAGAGTCTTTTATGCCATGAAATGGAGATTTGGAATGGAACCCGATCTAAATCATTACACTTGTATCATGGATTTGTTGAGTCGGTCTGGGAAGCTCAATAAGGCTTTCGGTATGATTTTGAAACTAGTGGCTTTTCTATGAGGTAGTATTTGTGGAGCACTTGGCAGCCTGTAGAGTTCAATAGGAACAAAAAAAAAAGGGGGAATATGCAGCTGAAGGCTCTTGGATTTGGAACCCAATAATGCTTGCTATTACACTTAGTAATGTTCAAGAAGTTGTTTACATTTGATGCTTTGTAAGCCTTTTAATTTGTTTCTTTTCACTGAAAATCTGAAACTTGGTAATACATAGATGTATGGTAACTCTAGAAGTTTTCAAGATCATGTTTTTGCGGACCTTAAAGTTTCCAAGATCATGTTAACTACACTTAAGATACTGTTTGCCAATTATTATGTCAACCATTGTCTGACTCTGCAACTATTTTGCCACAACCATTGTCTGCATGACCTCTCTCTGATTTCAAACGCATTAATTTATTTGACAGTTTGGCATAGTTCTTTTTTTGCTTGGCAAAAGATGATTATATAAAAGCACAATAAGGGTACATCGAGGGGAAGAAAAAATGGATAAGCAACAAAAAAAAAAATTTGTAAGAAGGGTACTGGGTACTGTATGTGAAGGATTCATTTACAAATGCCGCTATGTTACAACTTAATGTCATGCTTTCAGATATCTTTTCCTTCAACAATATCAGCTAATTAATGATCCACTTATGACTTTTCCCAATGACACAAAGTGAATTTGTATTTGGAACCAGAATTATGGAGTTCATAGTTAAAACATTTTGCCACTTTCGAACATGTTGGCTTCGAATTCAGTGGTTCATTACATCGAAAGAGAAAAGTGAATGCTCCAGAGGAGCAATTCAAATGCGCCTGAGGCGCATTACTAAATGAGAGAAAATAGGACGCACTCGAGGTACATTACAAAAAGAGAGAAAATGTGGATGCGCCCGGGTGCAAATTAAATGCGCCGGGGCGCATGTGACGCAACAAATGTTTTTAATTTGTTTCTTACTGAGTTTTTCTAGTCCTAATTGGCAAGCAACTAAAAAAAGGCAATCCTTTGAACATTATAGGGATTGTAAAAGCATAAGAGGGGGACAAGAAGCCCGTACGTACGGGATTCCATGAGTTCCATCCATAAAGATCTCATTGACATACGCTTTGATTCTCAGGTATACATGATTTATAATTTGTTCTTCATTGCTTTGCAAGTTGTGTAGGAGATCATGGACCTCATAGTTTCCGAATCTTATAAGGATTGTTCAATCAGTTTCAGTAGTTTTACTGATAATCCCAAATCATCCCAGTTTATCCATGCTTATCCTAAACATGTACACATGATGCGGAAGCATTTCTTGTCACGTCCTCGAATTTTAACGTAATTATAAATGATTTTCATAATAAAAATACTCACGAATATCCGTACTGTACCCAAAAGATCACTGTGTTCCCATTCCCTCAATTAAGCTTCCAAGTCCATAATGTTTCCAAGATATTACAACATTGGCTCGACGGCCCCAAATTATCATAAGCAGCAAAGTTCGAAAAAGAATTAGTGGTTACAATATTCCGAGTCAAAAGAATTACAATTTTAGTTACGAATACATCTTTAAAAAATATATTTACAAAGATGAATAGGTAACTCTTTCGGTTAACTTTCAAAAATAATGTCCACACTCCAAGCACGCCAAGCAATGCAAGCTATGGTTCCGGGTTAGCACCTGAAAATAATATAAGGCTTGAGCTACACTAGCCCAGTAGAAAAGTCTACGCAAACTCTATATGCAAATGAGATGAAAGATGTCGATGAAACATAGACTTTCGAATAACAAAGGGAGCATGGATGAGACACAAGTGCTATATTAGAAATTAGAACGTAAACGAACACTTCACTCTTGTCAGTTAACCTATCTTTGTCCTTCGAATTCATTTTTACTCATCTTTCAATCTTCACACATCCACCTCATATGGTTACGTTACAACCGCTTAGTATCTCATAAGTTCCCTATGGATCCTTGATGGGCACACAAGAAATCCCTCACATTGTCACATCACGATGTCAATCAAAAGACATTCCGGGCATTAGGACCCCGTATACCCAATTTACATTCCGGGTGATCATGACCCCGTACATCCAATTCTCATTCCGGGTTCTCTGGACCCCGTATGTCCGATTCTCATTCCGGGTTCTCGGGACCCCGTATGTCCGATTCTCATTCCGGGTTCTTAGGACCCCGTATATCCAAATCACACATTTGGTTCCCAACTTCAGGTTCAATAGAAATCAACCCTTATATTACATGTTTCTCGTTTCATTGAATAGCTACCGTTTATGTCATCTTATCATTCACTTGTTCTGAAACCGTCATTAATTCCCCTTTAAGCAATCTACTAACCTTTTACTTCAAGTTAAACCCATGACCCACGCATCAACTACTCACTGCGGTTTTCGATTTACTTTAGGCGGTAACATATCACATTTTATCCGTAATCCATTAACGTCAGTCCGTCGATCTTAGTTTCCGAGATAATTAACCCATTAAGTTCATTCAAGTCCATCGGGCACGTTTTTAGATATGAAATATGAATTATTCTCCAAACACTAGAAATGATGCGTAAACGAACCCAATAGAGTCGATGAAAAGTTTCGACACACGAGTTGAAGGATATACGAAAGCAGCTGAAAGATACTGCAGCAGCTCAAGAAAGCAGCTGAAAGCAGCTCAAACTCCTAGTCTTCTACCGGTAGGCAGGCAAGTCCTACCGGTAGAACTTGAAGACAGAAAGGCCAACATTCCGATAGAACCTAGACCTACCGGTAGGTGAACAAGTCCTACCGGTAGAAACTCCAATTCACGCAACCTACCGGTAGGCAAGCAAGTCCTACCGGTAGAACTTGAAAACAGAAAGGTCAATATTCGAATTTGTGCTTGACCTACCGGTAGGCAGGCAAGTCCTACCGGTAGAAGTTCGATACATTGAGCAGCTTTTGAGCTGCTGCTGTACGTTTGAGCTGGTTGAGGAAAAAAAGTTCTTACTTGTCCTACCGGTAGGCAAGAAATTTCTACCGGTAGGGAGAGTGTTTTCCAGACGATTTTTGACAGAATTTTCAGATTTCGATCCAATCTCAATAACTAACAACACAAGCTCAAAAATGATACAAGAACACTCAAATAACATATAAAGAGAGGTAGAATTCCCTACCTCGAGTATCCAAGTCGAAACCAAAGAGATTGAACAAGCCCTAGAACTTCAAACTCCAAACCAAGCCAACTACGGGTCACCGAGCTCCTACCAACGCGATTCAAGCTCCAATACACATAGAGGTGAAGGATTTGTGGTTGATTGATGAAGGGTTGAAGTTGATTTATTGGGTTTTTGAGTGAGAGTGAGAGAGAGATAGGGAGAGAGATCGGGAGAGAGAGTGAGAGACCGAGAGGTGGAAAGGGGAAATAAATCCCCTGCCACACACACACACACATATATACACCAAATTGCACTAACACCCACATCTCTCAAATCCTTGCACATGAACCCACAATCATTATTTTCACATTAAACCATCATTTATTCACTTATAAAGCATTAAGATTATTAAAGAAATTTACGGGTCTCTACATTCTACCCTCCTTAAAGAAATTTCGTCCCGAAATTTGCCAAACTAGGTCCAACGCTACCAAGTATCATATAGATACGCAAAATCACAACAACTTACATATGCAACGGTTCAATAATCATGAAAGTGCTATGTCATACTCACATCAATCAACTAAAACGAAGGTGGATATCTACTTTGAACTTCGTCCCCCTTTCCCCATGTAAACTCATACTAATCGTATCGTATTGCCTCTCAAAACTTGGCTACACAAATCTAGGATACATGTCGGATCCTCACCTTAGGACACGTCGGCTTCTAACTCAACTTCAGACCTCTCTAACACATGCAATGGATTCGTTTCATACTTCCTCAATACCTATGTATTAAAATGCATCAAGAATACCCGATAGTCCAATTGACTTTCCGAGACTTCCATCTGGAATGAGCGGTGATCAATCGCCTCTTCCAACTGGATTTCATCGGTTGTCGCTTGGTTATCCGAAAGACACGCACCGTATCCGATACATAACGTATTCTTCAAACGATAAAAGCTCCTCCTTTTTCTGCCTCAATGAAACTAACCTCAACGCGGCGATACTTTACGAAATACGTCCTCTCACTTCGAATGATAAAGGGGTATCAACAACGGTCAACATCGTCCTTCGGTTTTCTCAAACGAAACAGTGAGCTTCAAGACTCAGACAACACTGATCAAGGACTCAAAGAATGGGGACGAGGCATCCGAAATCCAAGGAACACATGAAATCTTTAAATTTGCTAAACAACCAACTCAATGTACCGAGGAACATAGAAATAACCGATCATAACCTTCTCATTGCTCTACAAGCCAAATGAGTTTATGAACAATCTCTTGCAAATAATAGATTTCAATACTGAGGACAAACACATAGCAACAGGACAGCTCACTGAGTAAACAATCTGATGCAAGATCGACAATGTGTCCAATACCAAGGATAAGTAAAGCTTTTAACAGAGTGAAATTGAGTAACATAGAAAGAGTTTTGTGCTTCCAGAGTTGAGGGACTACAACAAAGGCTTCAAATCTGAACGCCGTAGAGAACAACTACAACATATGAATTTGAATTGAACAACCACCACGAGCAATATCAATCAATACATCACCATAAGATTTGGCTCCAATAAGTGAGTGTTACGACACAAGAATTTGAATAAAGTAGCAATTTTCAATAAATAGACTACTAGCAGTAATGATGGAATTTAGACCAATGAATAAAGTCTAATTGAGCAAGCCGATATGAAGCAAAAGTAAGTTCAAATCTCGTAACTTCAACGTTGAGGAGTCACAACAAACTGTAATGCTAAAGTAGGCAAGAATGGCAAGTCCGCATCTAATGGCACCAATGAATTTGTATAATATGGAATATGTGAAATCTTTAATGCGGCCACAAACTCAATGCACCAACTCATAACAAACTCAAGAATCTAGGAAAAGTAAATTCATCTGCCCCACTAGTCCACGAGTTTAGAAAAAGGTACATACGCCTTGGTAAAAGAATATCCTGATACCAATGATGAGCACAATGTAAAAGATAGGGCCAAAACTAACAAAAGATGCAAAATCATACTTAGACTAACACCAGAAGGTGCATCACTCTTGATAAGCTGGAACGAAATAGTGTAGAACAAACCATGTACCTCAAAGGCTGAGGACTATATCAGATTTTTTTTTTAAACGCCCGAGAGAGGCCACAATCACAACAAGATTTGAATTTGACAACACAAAAGGATGCGATGTCGTTGAAGACATCACTACTAACTTAGCTTTAATAGATAGAGGCTGTAACAACAGAGATCAAGTGAATAGCAACTACAAACTGAGAAACTTGTAACCATAGCAACAGAATTCCAATTCGATTGACGAGATTTTATACCGTGAATCGTAACATAAGGAGTAGAATGAGAATAATAGACGAGAAGTACTCATAGATTTCAACAATAGTTACTTCAAAATCAATAGTAGGTACACCACATGGTATTTCATGACAAGGATTCGTATAACACAGAGTAGCACTTGAAAGGATCGTGTGGTAATAGATGCAGATGTCAAAATCTATTCAAGCTAATGAACGAACGACTTCATGGATAGCAAGCCCAGATACAATTTTCAATCAAGGTTCAACTAAACCATAGAGAGAAGAACGGTAAGAGAAAAACTCGGATGAAGACACACTCGACATATAGTAAGCAATCACTGGCATAGCCAATCTTTTCTCAAGACAAGACCAAACCTCACCTCACGTAAGACACTGAGATCACAGACAAAACGATAACCTGAAACAACCAACTCATTGTCTCGGTTAATACTATCTGGAGGTGTTACTCAACAAATGAGAATGGTCTAGGAATCCTCGGTGTTCAAATTTAAGTAAAAGAAAGATGCAACCCACAGAAAGATGATATGTTCCCAAATTAAAAGAATTCTAGCAAAGGATTAAACGAGAGAGGAGAAATTACCCCACTCATCTGGTGTCTCTAGAGTTTGAGAAATGGTAAGACTCGCTCCTCGCTCAACGCGTGACCCTTGACCTGAAGTAGACTGGAATTGGGAGTGATGTCGAACTAGACTCTGCCCTGGTCTCACTGAACTAGGCACACTGCGCTCTCCTACTTTATGAGGGCATCTTCTTGCGAGATGATCAGGTGCACCGCAAATGAAACATGTCTTCTGTTGTTGCGAACACTGAGCACGAAAGTGACCTGGTTGACCACACCGATGGCACACTATTTGCGATTTGATAGAAACTCCATGACTTCCCGATGAAGTAAGTGGTCCAAAACCCTGCTGAACGTGAAATGATTGAGGTGGTTCCCATTGTCTTTTCCTCCCTTGACTCCCAGAACTTCCCGAAGGCAAACTTGCACTAGAGGACGGTTGCTTAGTTTCCCACAGTTTTGGTTCTCCCTGCGCACCCACTGGATTTTCAACACTCCTTGCACATTCAACAATCTCGGAAAACCTTCCAATGCGCTGGCTCACAACCAACAACTTAATGGATGGGTGTAATCCCTTCTCAAAACGCCTACACTTCCTTTCCTCTGACGCCACTAGTTCCGGTGCAAAACGGGACAAAGACTGAAATTTCGTAGCATATTCGGAGACAACCATATTACCTTGTTCTAGTTTCTCAAATTGTTCTCTAAGTTGCTCGCGATACGTTTCTGGAAAATATTGATTCTCAAAGAGTTCTTCAAACTCAGCCCAAGTCAAGTTCTCTACATCAGGTTCATTTATTCGATTAACCGCCCTTGCCATTCTCCTAGCGTCTCTTCTCGCTCCTAAAACCGATTCCCACCACTCATTCGCCTCGCCAGTAAGTTGAATGGCCACAATGCTCACTCGTAGGTCATCTTCAGTAATCCTAAGAGCGTTAAAGATTTTACGAACTTGTGCAAGCCAATGGTCGGCCACAAGAGGATCGCTACTCTCCCCATCAAACTCTGGTGGTTTCATACGGCAAAATGCCCTCATCGCTTCCATAGCACGGTTATTTGTGTTAGCCCCAAGTGCTGGGTTCAGAAGATTCGACTCTGCAAGTGCCGCTACAATTTCCCTAGCAAGGTTATTCTGACGTCTCGGAGGCATCGCTCTACAAGAATTGAAAACATAACACAATCAACGACAATAACTATCAACAATAACGACCACGACTCCATCGTGAGACCAAACGTCCAACTTTCCCAACATGAGCCAACCTTGCTTTGACAATCTACATTATCGTAAATGCGATGTAATGCCAATGTACTGACTCCTTAATGCAAGCACACAGATCATGTAAAAATTTTGCTATGATTTTGAACCCATGAGACTAAAGTCTCCCCACAGTCTCAAAGTATTCAAACCTAGACGCTCTGATACCAAGTTGTCACGTCCTCGAATTTTAACGTAATTATAAATGATTTTCATAATAAAAATACTCACGAATATCCGTACTGTACCCAAAAGATCACTGTGTTCCCATTCCCTCAATTAAGCTTCCAAGTCCATAATGTTTCCAAGATATTACAACATTGGCTCGACGGCCCCAAATTATCATAAGCAGCAAAGTTCGAAAAAGAATTAGTGGTTACAATATTCCGAGTCAAAAGAATTACAATTTTAGTTACGAATACATCTTTAAAAAATATATTTACAAAGATGAATAGGTAACTCTTTCGGTTAACTTTCAAAAATAATGTCCACACTCCAAGCACGCCAAGCAATGCAAGCTATGGTTCCGGGTTAGCACCTGAAAATAATATAAGGCTTGAGCTACACTAGCCCAGTAGAAAAGTCTACGCAAACTCTATATGCAAATGAGATGAAAGATGTCGATGAAACATAGACTTTCGAATAACAAAAGGAGCATGGATGAGACACAAGTGCTATATTAGAAATTAGAACGTAAACGAACACTTCACTCTTGTCAGTTAACCTATCTTTGTCCTTCGAATTCATTTTTACTCATCTTTCAATCTTCACACATCCACCTCATATGGTTACGTTACAACCGCTTAGTATCTCATAAGTTCCCTATGGATCCTTGATGGGCACACAAGAAATCCCTCACATTGTCACATCACGATGTCAATCAAAAGACATTCCGGGCATTAGGACCCCGTATACCCAATTTACATTCCGGGTGATCATGACCCCGTACATCCAATTCTCATTCCGGGTTCTCTGGACCCCGTATGTCCGATTCTCATTCCGGGTTCTCGGGACCCCGTATGTCCGATTCTCATTCCGGGTTCTTAGGACCCCGTATATCCAAATCACACATTTGGTTCCCAACTTCAGGTTCAATAGAAATCAACCCTTATATTACATGTTTCTCGTTTCATTGAATAGCTACCGTTTATGTCATCTTATCATTCACTTGTTCTGAAACCGTCATTAATTCCCCTTTAAGCAATCTACTAACCTTTTACTTCAAGTTAAACCCATGACCCACGCATCAACTACTCACTGCGGTTTTCGATTTACTTTAGGCGGTAACATATCACATTTTATCCGTAATCCATTAACGTCAGTCCGTCGATCTTAGTTTCCGAGATAATTAACCCATTAAGTTCATTCAAGTCCATCGGGCACGTTTTTAGGTATGAAATATGAATTATTCTCCAAACACTAGAAATGATGCGTAAACGAACCCAATAGAGTCGATGAAAAGTTTCGACACACGAGTTGAAGGATATACGAAAGCAGCTGAAAGATACTGCAGCAGCTCAAGAAAGCAGCTGAAAGCAGCTCAAACTCCTAGTCTTCTACCGGTAGGCAGGCAAGTCCTACCGGTAGAACTTGAAGACAGAAAGGCCAACATTCCGATAGAACCTAGACCTACCGGTAGGTGAACAAGTCCTACCGGTAGAAACTCCAATTCACGCAACCTACCGGTAGGCAAGCAAGTCCTACCGGTAGAACTTGAAAACAGAAAGGTCAATATTCGAATTTGTGCTTGACCTACCGGTAGGCAGGCAAGTCCTACCGGTAGAAGTTCGATACATTGAGCAGCTTTTGAGCTGCTGCTGTACGTTTGAGCTGGTTGAGGAAAAAAAGTTCTTACTTGTCCTACCGGTAGGCAAGAAATTTCTACCGGTAGGGAGAGTGTTTTCCAGACGATTTTTGACAGAATTTTCAGATTTCGATCCAATCTCAATAACTAACAACACAAGCTCAAAAATGATACAAGAACACTCAAATAACATATAAAGAGAGGTAGAATTCCCTACCTCGAGTATCCAAGTCGAAACCAAAGAGATTGAACAAGCCCTAGAACTTCAAACTCCAAACCAAGCCAACTACGGGTCACCGAGCTCCTACCAACGCGATTCAAGCTCCAATACACATAGAGGTGAAGGATTTGTGGTTGATTGATGAAGGGTTGAAGTTGATTTATTGGGTTTTTGAGTGAGAGTGAGAGAGAGATAGGGAGAGAGATCGGGAGAGAGAGTGAGAGACCGAGAGGTGGAAAGGGGAAATAAATCCCCTGCCACACACACACACACATATATACACCAAATTGCACTAACACCCACATCTCTCAAATCCTTGCACATGAACCCACAATCATTATTTTCACATTAAACCATCATTTATTCACTTATAAAGCATTAAGATTATTAAAGAAATTTACGGGTCTCTACATTTCTTATGCTAGACTATGTTGTGACAGAGTGATAAATAGAGAACTCGTGACACGAAAATCGATGATCGAGGCTGTGGAGCACATGGGCTAGGTTTCAAATTGAAGCCCTGCAATTTTTTCGTCAAATGATGGAAGAAGGTATGGAGCCGAATAGTATGACCTTCGATCTTGAGCTTATTATCTACTTGTAGCCACTCTGGCCTTCTAAGTGAAGGCTATAGAGTCTTTTATGCCATTTGGTATGATTCTAAAACTAGTGACTTTTCCATGTGGTAGGATTTTGGGAGCGTTATTGACAACCTGTAGAGTTCATGGGAAGCAAAAATGGGGGGAATATATATAGCAAAATGGCTCTTAGATTTGGAACATTAAAATGCTGGCTACTACACTAATTAATATGAACGACAATGATTTGATGAAGAAGCCGAGGTGGAGCTGCGTTGAAGACTATTGATCGATCCATGGGTTTGTTTTTGGAAATCAATCTTACCTTCAAATTCTTGAAATCTATGAGCCACTGAATGTTGGCATGGAATTCAATGATTCATTACATCAAAAGAGAAAAAAGTGAATCCTCCCGAGGAGCAATTCAAATGCGCCTGAGGCGCATTATAAAATGAGAGAAATAAGGATGCGTCCGGGAAGCATTCAATTGCGCCTGAGTCATATAACAAAAAGAGCGAAAATGAGGATGCGCCAGGGCGCATGTGATGCAACGAATTTTTCTATTTTTTTTACAGAGTTTTTCTAGTCCAAATTGGCAAGAGACTAAAAGAGGCAATCCCTTAAACATTAGAAGGATCGTTAAACCATAAGAGAGGCACAAGAAGCCCGTACGAAGTGATTCCATAATTTCCATCCATGAGATTTCATTGACATATGTTTTGATTTTTAGGTATACATGATTCAAAAGTTTCGAAAGGGTTGAAATATGCAAGCAATCTGTGGTTCTTGGTTTGGGCCGGTTTGTTGGTGCTCTTATTCTCGCAAACTGAGTTAGAAACACGAGAGTTCACCATTGACGAAACACAATTCCTTGATGTTTTTTCATTGTAATTGGCTTTTGTTGCAATTCCAATGGTGAATTCTTAGAAATCTACCAGCAAACAGGAGCTTATGCATATATTTAAAGGAAAATATTTAAAGCCTATATCCCAAACATCAAAATTAAAATGAGAACCAATAATTTAGAAGGACGCTGAACAAAATAAAAACAATAATAATAATTTAGAAGGACCTCGGATCCCACCAATAAGATGTATGTAACATCAAGCACCCTCCGCCTTAGACATTAAGCCTTAGACATTAAGAAAATAGAGCATGTATGCTCAACAAATTTCCGGATTCATATAAGGAAAAGGTCAAGATGCATTCCATGTCTTAAAGACTCATTTATTGAACGGCCAGGATGAAGACCAACTAGTGAGCATCTCTAACACTTCAATGGAAACACTGAACTTATGCATATTGTTCTATAACAACCACAAAAAAATGACATTTCAAAAAGAAAGGGATGATAAGTCGCCAAACCTGGTAATTTGCCACTGATGTACTACAAGCAAATTTCTTCTGCAGCTCTGATGCCAATGCTTCAAGATCGAGCAAAAATCGCTCCAACCCTGAGGCTTTTGTCATCATCTTGTTACCTTGTCTGCACTCTGTCATTAACTGAATGGTCTTCAGAGCACCTTTGCGGACAACTGACTCCTTTCCTCCAGTAATTTTGTGATGTGCTTGCATTTAGCTAATAAACGTAGGCCCTGACTCCTTCTTACAAATTTCAGTTGGGTAAGTTGAACCTTTTTTGATGGTTCCCTTCATAGTGCAGCATCCAAAACCAAAATGGACTTCTTTGTTGATTTAACTAGGTTTTCTTGTTATAGATCTCTCTATCCCCTCCACTACTTTATGGAAGTGTCCTTCATTTGGACTGGAATCAGTGGTTTGCTCATTTTTCTCCTCTTTCCATATCTTGAAGGATGAATAGTCCGGATGGATTGGTTGATAGAAAATAGTGTTACCTCTTTCTTATGTTTATCTTCCTTTATCGATATGTGTAAACATAATCAAATAAACAGGAAAAGGAAAAACAATGAGTAAGCAACCTCATATACACTGAGATAAAGTAATATGGTGTATCAATAAAACTACACAGCTATGCAGGAAGAAACATATTTCCAGGTAAACTTTAAGCTCACAAACAAAAATTATCGGTTCCAAAACGGTATAAGAGAAGGTGAAAGACTAATCTCAGCAGTTAGCACTCTTACAAAGCCAAAACTATTAAACAGCTCTGAATGATTGAGATACACCAATTTACCAATAAACCAAAATTTGTAAAGTATTTCAGTGTTGAAAGAGGGTAGAGAATAATAGACATCTTACCAAACATCCACCACCTTTTTCTATGCATTAACCGCATCATCCCAACATTCTGCCGCCTTTGAACTAAAATTATTTGTACATCTTAATATATGACTATTTTACCCTCGGTGAGTCGAGAATAAATCATTTCTTGGAGATCACTTGCTGCCTCTGCAGGTTCTTCCGACCAGAAGGAAAATGCAAAGCTTCATGCAATTGAAGGAGCAATGGTAAAGCATTATATGAGTTTTTTTGGCAAGAAGAGGTCGCAGAAACAAAGTTACTGGTAACAACATGTGTCATGCTTAGATTTTAAGAAAAAAAATCCAACCCCTTTACCGATCACATCTCAACCAAGTTACTGGTAGAGTAATTTGGTGAGAATTCGAACCCCACCCCCACATTCGTTTCTCCTTGTAGGATTTTCTTAAATTGAAAATAGATGTATTTCCTTCGAACAAAGAAGAATTTTTTTTTTCCATAATAAATACATGCGCGTGAAGTTAGCTGGTTGGAATTTTTCACTCAATACTTGACTTTTTAGTCTCCATAGTCTGTTGAGGAGAGTTAAACATTTGCTTTAGAGCTCATATCATGTGATAATATCTTACCTTCGGACTTGAAATAGATGCATTAGAATTTCCTACAAATAGCTATGCAATGTTGAGACGTCTGCAAATTTAGTTTATGAACAAAACTGCTTGTGACGTAATAGGCGCGGGTTTTTTTTTTTTTTTTTTGTCATTCATTATTCCTAATGTACTATATCCTAGGGGACTTTGAGGAGAGGGATGGTTGCTTACCAAAGGAACCGCAAGAATCGAACTTTGCCCATAAGCGTCGGAGTATAAGTGAGACACCAACTGCAGTCCACCCCACTTGCAATGGGTGTCATCTTATTTTTCTTCTCCTTAATTAAAAACAAGTCTTTTAACGTATAAACAAACCAAGGTTTGAACTAGTTTTGAAACTCATTTCGAGTCATGTTTGAGTTAATTAAATTCAACTTTCATTCAATTCAATTGTAAGTACCTTAAGACTAGCCCCGTTCTACTAAGCTTTCTTCAAAAAATAAGTAATTATTTGTAATTTTTAAAATTAAAAATAGTGTATTTGTTGGAACAATTTGTCGAAAAAAAGAAAAGGAGCAATGTACCAAGGATGGAATTAAATATGCATTATTTACAAACAAAAGTATTCGGATATTCGAGAAAAATCAATATACTCTTCGCCACATCGAATTTTCCTTGACTGCTACGAATTACTCTTGGGCGCATGGAATTGCACTTGGCTGCATCGAATCGCACTTGGCCAAATCGAATTGCTCTTGTCCGCCTCGAATTGCACTTGGCCGCATGGAATTACACTTGGCCACTTTGAATTGCACCTGGCCGAGTATAATTGCACTTGGCCACTTCTTTTTTTTTTTTGAAACTGTCAATAACATATCAGAGCCCGAAGGCAATACAGATTCCATCAAATGATACAAGAATGAACCAAAACTACCAAGACTTCGACGCAGGCACCCCCTTCAGAAGCAAGACCGACGAAACGCCTAGATTAGGAACCAATCTAGGTCCAGGTAGTAGAGAAACCCAAACGGTTCCCCAGCTCAAACCCGAGAAAGCACATATGAAATCTGGAAGGCTTCCTGGTCGAGATACCGACACCCACCGGAGAACAGACGGACCACGCAACCGCGGCTACTGAGAACCACCACCGCGAAACCCAACAAACAACAACGAACCAAACCTCCAGACACTTCGAATTGCACATTGCCGTGTATAATTGCACTTGGCCTCTTTGAATTACACATAGACGTGTATAATTGCACTTGGCCGCTTTGAATTGCATGGCTAAGTGAAATTCGAGGCGTCCAAGTGCAATTCGAGGCTGCCAAATGCAATTCAGCACGGCCAAGTGCAATTAAACGCGTCCGAGAGTAATTTGTAGCGGTCAAGTGCAATTCAATGCGGCCAAGTGCAATTTGATCCGGCTGAGAGAGTAATTCAAAATGGCCAAGTGCAATTCGATGCGCCAAGAGTATTTTGTAGCAACAGAGTGTAATTCAATGCAGCCAAAACTGGTTTATCTATCGCTTATATCACTTGTTGTAATGACTTGGATGCCCTCAACCTTAAATCTCCCTCTTATTTAGAGTTTGGATTAGGTTATTTTAGTTGTTTGTTTGTAGAATAACAAGTAGTGGTGCCCATACTGATATAAAAGTGCAATTCGATGCGGCCAAGAGCAATTCGATGCAGCCAAGTGCAATTACACGCTTGGACCGATTTATATGGATTTTTCTCACAACTTTAATTGAGTGTACTGGTAATGGACGGCGCGATCACATCTCAACTTCACGCGCATGTATTTATTTTGGAAAAAATTAATAATTTTTCTTTGTTAGAAGCGAATTCGAATACGTCTATTTTAAATTTAAGAAAATCCTACTAGGAGAAAGGAATGAGGAAGTGGGGTTTGAATTCTCACCAAATTAAGTGTCCATTGCGGCATCATTGTAAGAAGAGCACATCTCAACTTGATTGATATCTACTCCTTTACGATCATATGCCAATCCAAAATCTTTTGAATTTTGTGACTACACTCATGCATTTGAATGAGTTGCCTACGTATTTGATTCACCCAGTCCAGCTTAAAATAAGTGTGAGTCCGAATCAAAATCGCGTAACCCATTGTTCTCTATTTATCTTGGTGTGAATATTTGGTTCATAATGTTTGTAAACTTTTTAAAGGGGATTTTGCTTTCGACAAATACAATTGTTTGACTGGCGATGAATTTTCAACCAATAAAAAAAAAGTCTGTAAGTAATTTTAGGCCTTAAACAATCGTTATCCTTAGTGTTATCAAGCAAATCACTTTACTTTATGTGTTGGGCTCCGGTGACCCTTTTTAGGATTAGTCGTTTGCAAAATCAGCTTTAATCAAGGTGATTCTTTTTAGGATTAGTGGTTTGCAAAATCAGCTTTAATCAATATAAAGTCTTCTGTTGGAACCCTATTTTAGGTGATGGATTTCAAGGGGCCTAATCCCAAATCACAAGGCCAAAGTGGCATACCTGTGCCCACTATTATGAAAAACTAATTTTTGTATTGACATTCTTAAAGCCAGTGAAGGCCAAATTTGTCGAGGCCAAATCAATGTGACAGCAAGGAATTTGAACTTAGTGCCGATCCACGGCAATGGAATTTCAATTTTACGCTGTCCCACGACTCTTTTTTAGAATTTGAACTTTGGGCTGCCTTACGGCAATGGAAGTGTGCTGGTAGTGGTGAAGTTATGGCGGTGTATGTGGTAAGTGATGGAGGTGGAGGGTGCGGGGCTCCGATGAACGTGGCTCGCCTCCTCTGGAACTATTGTTCGTCTGGATCTAACATCCCTCCCTTGAACCTAACCTGCACCACAAAGCACGACTAAAGACCACATTGGAGGAGCCCCAGAATGGCCCTTCGGCGTGAGGATGAGAATAGTGCAGAGAGAGGAAACCAAATGACAAGGGTTTCAAGGGTAGGAGATGATGTACCTTTTAGGGCAGCTATCCCTTGGTATTTATTGAGGGTCCTTGGCATGATCTCCAAGTTCGTCCATGAGTCTGACACGCTTCGTTTGACGTCACCCGTGACGTAGCGGATAAGGCGGTTAGTGTGAGCAGCCATGGGAGACATGGCCGAGCCTAGTTGCCTAGCCCCAGGCCGAGCGGAGCCTCAAGGGAGCTTCGTGGGAGACATGGCCTAGCCTAGCCTCGAGGAGATTCATGGAAGACATGGCCGAGCCTAGCCTCGAGGGAGTTTCGTGGTAGGCATGGCCGAGCCTAATCGCGAGGGAGTTTCGTGGGAGACATGGCCGAGCCCAGCCTCAAAGGAGCATCATGGGAGACATGGTCGAGTCTAGCCTTGATGAGCTTCATGGAAAACATGGCCGAGCCTAGCCTCAAGGGAGCTTCGTGGGAGACATGGCCGAGCCTAGTCGCGAGGGAGCTTCGTGGGAGACATGGCCGAGCCTAGCCTTAAAGGAGCTTCGTGGGAGACATGGCTGAGCCTAGTTGCCTAGCTCCGGGCCAAGCCTGAAGGGAGCTCCATGAGAGATATGCCCGAGCCTAGTTGCCTAACTCCAGGCTGAGCCGATCATCGAGGGAGTTTCATGTGAGACATGGTCGAGCCTTTCCTCGAGGGAGTTTCATGGGAAACTTGGCCGAGCCTTGTCACGAGGGAGCTTCATGGGAGACATGGCCGAGCCTAACCTTGAGGAAGCTTCATGGGAGACATGGCTGAGCCTAGCTGCCTAACTCTGGGCCAAGCCGAGCCTCAAGGGAGCTTCATGAGAATGATGCCTGAGCATAGTAACCTAGCTCCCGAGCCAATCCTCGAGGGAGCTTCATGGAAGACATTGCCAAGCCTAGTTTCTAGCTCCAAGTCGAACCGAGATTCCTGGGAGAAATTGCTGAGCCTAGTTGCCAGCTCTTGGCCAATCCTCAAAGGAGCTTCATGGGAGACGTTGCCGAGCCTAACCTCGACGAACTTCATGGAAGAATGGCGCGAGCCTAGCCTTGAGGGAGTTTCGTGGGAAACATGACCAAGCCTAGTCGCGAGGGAGCTTCATGGGAGACATGGCCTATCCTAGCCTTGAAGGAGCTTCATGGGAGACATGGCCAAGCCTAGTCGCGAGGGAGCTTCATGGTAGACATGGCAGAGCCTAGCCTTTAGGGAGCTTCGTGGGAGACATGGCCGAACCTAGGTTCCTAGCTTGGGGCCGAGCCGATCCTTGAGGGAGCTTCATGGGAGTGATGCCCGAGCGTAGTAACCCAGCTCCGGGCTGAGCCAATCCTCAAGGGAGCTTCATGGGAGACATTGCCAAGCCTAGTTTCTAGCTCTGGGCCGATCTGAGCTTCCTTGGAGATATGGCCGAGACTAGTTGCCAGCTCCGGGCCGATCCTTAAGGGAGCATCATGGGAGACGTGGCCGAGCCTAGCCTCTAGGAACTTCATGGAAGAATGACCCAAGCCTAGCCTTGAGGGAATTTCATGGGAAACATGGCCAAGTCTAGTCGCGATGGAGCTTCATGGGAGACATGGCCAATCCTAGCCTCGAGGGAGCTTCGTGGGAGACATGGCTGAGCCTAGTCGCGAGGGAGCTTCATGGCAGACATGACCGAGCCTAGCCTTGAGGGAGCTTCGTGGGAGGCATGGCCACGCCTAGGTTCCTAGCTCCAGGCCGAGCCGATCCTTGAGGGAGCTTCATGGGAGACATGGCCGAGCCTAGTTACCTAGCTCCAGGCCGAGCCGAGCTTCAATGGAGCTTCCAAATAGATATGCCCGAGCCTAGTTGCCTTGCTCTAGGCCGAGCCGACCCTCAAGGGAGCTTCATGGGAGACATGGCCGAGCCTAGCCTTGAGGAGCTTCATGGAAGACAAGGCCTAGCCTAACCTCAAGGGAGTTTCGTGTTAGACATGGCCAAGCCAAGTCGCGAGAGAGCTTCATGGGAGTCATGGCCGAGCCTAGCCTCGAGGGAGCTTCATGGGAGACATGGCTGAGCCTAGCCTTGAGGGAGCTTCATGGGATACGTTGCCGAGCCTAGCTTCGAGGAGCATCATAGAAGACATGGTTGAGCCTAGCCTCGAGGGAGCTTCGTGTGAGACATGGCTGAGCCTAGTCACGAGGGAGCTTCATGGGAGACAAGGCCGAGCCTAGCCAAGCCTTGAGGGAGCTTCATGGGAGACATTGCCAAGCTTAGTCACCTAGCTCCGGGCCGAGCTGCTTTGAGCCTCAAGGGAGCTACCTGGGAGATATGCCCGAGCCTAGTTGCCTAGCTCCGGGTCGAGCCAAACCTTGAGGGAGCTTCATTGGAGACATGGCCAAGCCTAGTTGCCCAGCTCCGGACCAAGCCGAGCTTCAAGGGAGCTTCCTGAGAGATATGCCCGAGCCTAGTTGCCTTGCTTCGGGCCGAGCAGAGCCTCGAAGGAGCTTCGTAGGAGACATGGCTGAGCCTAGTTGCTTAGCTCCTGGCCGAGCCGCAGAGGGTAGCATCGTGGCCTTCCGCCAATCGTAGCGACTAGGGCCGAACCAGAATATTCAAACCACTACAGAGGGGTTGTGGTACAGCAACGGTGTTTATGGAAGAGGGATGGTGGTACTCCTACAATCTTCGTAGTGGTCTTGTTTCTACTCATTTTTCATAAACTCAACTTTATTATTTGTATAGTTATATTCCACCATCTTTTAGTACTTTGAAAATCCTCCTTGTCGATATATAGTAGGTCATTATCCGATTTAAACTGACGTAGATGCATGTGTTTTACTGGAACGATTCATTTTTTTGACTTAGTGATGGTAAAATAGTCATATACTTTGATGTACAAAAAAAATTGCATCCAAACTAATTTGGTTAGAAAGCAGACTTAATAAACCTTTTAACGGTTCAAACCTTGCAAAAATCGGAGTTCGAGAATGTTCAAAACAAACATACAAAGTTTGACAAATTGTGGAGTTCCTAGGCGCCTCTGGCACAACGTAGTGCGCCCAGGGCGCAATGAAATGCGCCTCAGGCGCATTGAGAGTTCAAAATTTGTTAAATTTCGCAGCCTTCTCCCGGACACTACCGAACTCCGATTTTTGCAAGGGTTGAACCATTTAAAAGCTTGTTGAGTCTATTTTCTAACCCTAGTAGTTTTGATCAAAAGTAATTGGTACATCATAAGATATGACTATTTTACCCTCAGTGAGTCGGAGAATAAATCATTTCTGTAAAATGCTAATATCTCCCTTATTTAGACCGTATTGAAACCTATTTTATATCAATAAATAGGGTATTCGACATACTAATAGATGGTGGGATTGAATTATAAAAATAAGAGTTTTTGGTTTTGGTAATTTAATCTAAAATAGACCAATTCAAAGATCATCAGAGCTACTAAGGATAAAAACACGTTTTCGCTCCCTTCCACTCTTTCCAAGTTCCACTCGGTACTCTCATTCCATGTTCTAAGGTACTCTTTCATTTTGTAAGAGTTCTAGAGAGTTCTTAAAGCCTTTGAAAGCTAATTTGTCTTGGCCAAATCAGTGTACCACTAAATAATTTGAATTTAGTGCCGATCCACGGCAATGGAATTTCAATTTTGCGCTGTCTCACAACTCTTTTTTAGAATTTGAACTTTGGGCTGCCTCACGGCAATTGAAGTGTGCTGGTAGTGGTGAAGTTATGGTGGTGTATGTGGTGAAGTGATGGTGGTGGAGGGGTTGTGTTACATTGACAGTGTTTGTGGTAAAGGGATGGTAGAGCTCCCGCGATCTTCATAGTGGTTTGCTTTCTACTCATTTTTCATAAACTCAACTTTATTATTTGTATAGCTGTATTCTACCTCCTTTTAGTACTTTGAAAATCCTCTTTATCAATATATAGTAGGCCTTTATCCCATTTAAAATGAAGGCAAGGCGAGCGTTTTACACGAACGATTCATTTTTATGGCTCAGTGAGGGTAAAATAGTCATATATTTTGACGTACAAAAAAATTTGCATCTAAACTATTTGGGTTAGAAAGTACACTTAACAAGCTTTTTAACTGTTCAAAGCTTGAAAAAATCAGAGTTCGATAGTGTTCGGGAGAAGGCTGCGAAATTTAACAAATTCTAGACGCTCAATGCGCCTGAGGCGCATTTCATTGCGCCCCCGGCGAACTACATTGTGCCTGAGGCGCCTAGGAACTACACAATTTGTCAAACTTTGTAAGTTTGTTCCGAACATTCTAGAACTCCGATTTTTGCAAGATTTGAACCGTTAAAAAATTTTTGACTCTATTTTCTAACTGAAGTAGTTTTGAACTAAAATTATTTGTACATCTTAATATATGACTATTTTACCCTCGGTGAGTCAAGAATAAATCATTTCTTGGAGATCATTTGCTGCCTCTACAGGTTCTTCCGACGAGAAGGAAAATGCAAAGCTTCATGCAATTGAAGGACCAATCGTAAAGGATTATATGCGTTTTTTTGGCAAGAAGAGGTCGCAGAAACAAAGTTACTGGTAACAACATGTGTCATGCTTAGATTTTAAGAAAAAAATCCAACCCCTTTACTGATCACATGTCAACCAAGTTATTGGTAGAGTAGGTAATGGACACTTAATTGGTGAGAATTCGAACCCCATCCCCACATTCCTTTCTCCTTGTAGGATTTTCTTAAATTGAAAATAGATGTATTTGCTTCAAACAAAGAAGGATTGTTTTTTTTTTTTCATAATAAATACATGCGCGTGAAGTTAGCTGGTTGGAATTTTTTGCTCCATACTTGACTTTCTAGTCTCCATAGTCTGTTGGGGAGAGTAAAATATCTGCTTTAACGCTCATATCATGTGATAATATCTTACCTTCGGACTTGAAATAGATGCATTAGAATTTCCTACGAATAGCTATGCAATGTTGAGACATCTGCAAATTTAGTTTATGAAGAAAATTGCTTGTCATGTAATAGGGGCGGGTTTTTTTTTGTCATTCATTATTCCTATTGTACTATATCCTAGGGGAATATGAGGAGAGGGATGGTTGCTTACCAAAGGAACCGCAAGAATCGAACTTTGCCCATAAGCGTCGGAGTATAAGTGAGACATCAACTACACTCCACCCCACTTGCAATGGGTGTCATCTTATTTTTCTTCTCCTTAATTAAAAACAAGTCTTTTAACGTATAAACAAGCCAAGGTTTGAAATTGTTTTGAAACTCATTTTGAGTGATGTTTGAGTTAATTAAATTCGACTTTCATTCAATTCAATTGTAAGTACCTTAAGACTAGCCCCGTTCTACTAAGCTTTCTTCAAAAAATAAGTAATTATTTGTAATTTTTAAAATTAAAAATAGTGTATTTGTTGAAACAATTTGTCGGAAAAAAAAGAAAAGGAGCAATGTACCAAGGATGGATTTAATTATGCATTATTTACAAACAAAAGTATTTGGATATTCGAGAAAAATCAATATACTCTTCGCCACATCGAATTTCCCTTGACCGCTACGAATTACTCTTGGGAGCGTGGAATTGCACTTGGCCGCATCGAATCGCACTTGGCCAAATCGAATCGCACTTGGCTGCTGCGAATTACTCTTGTCCGCCTCGAATTGCACTTGGCCACATGGAATTACACTTGGCCGCTTCGAATTGCACATTGCCACGTATAATTGTACTTGGCCGCTTTGAATTGCACAATGCCACGTATAATTGCACTTGGCCGCTTCGAATTGCACTTGGCCACCTTGAATTGCACTTGGCCGCCTTGAATTGCACTTGGCCGCGTGACATTGCACTTGGCCGCGTGACATTGCACGGCCAAGAGCAATTCGAGGCGTCCAAGTGTAATTTGAAGCTACCAAGTGTAATTTAATGCTGCCAAAAGTAATTTGTACCCATCAAGTGCAATTCAATGCGGCCAAATGCAATTCGATCCGGCCGAGAGAGTAATTCAAAATGGCCAAGTGCAATTCGATGCGCCAAGAGTAATTTGTAGCGGCAGAGTGTAATTCAATGCAGCCAAAACTAGTATATCTATCGCTTATATCACTTGTTGTAATGACTTGGATGCCCGCAACCTTAAATCTCCCTCTTATTTAGAGTTTGGATTAGGTTATTTTAGTTGTTTGTTTGTAGAATAACAAGTGGTGGTGCCCATACCGATATAGAAGTGCAATTCGATGCGGCCAAGAGCAATTCGATGCAGCCAAGTGCAATTACACACTTGGACCGATTTATATGGATTTTTCTCACAACTTTAATTGAGTGTACTGGTAATGGTCGGCGCGATCACATCTCAACTTCACGCGCATATATTTATTATGGAAAAAAAAACAATTCTTCTTTGTTAGAAGCGAATTCAAATATGTCTATTTTAAATTTAAGAAAATCCTATTAGGAGAAAGGAATGAGGGCGTGGGGTTTGAACTCTCACCAAATTAAGTGTCCATTGCAGCATCATTGTAAGAAGAGCACATCTCAACTTGGTTGATATCTACTCCTTTACGATCATATGCCAATCCAAAATCTTTTAAATTTTGTGACTACACCCATGCATTTGAATGAGTTGCGCAAGTATTTGATTCGTCCAGTCCGGCTTAAAATAAGTGTGAGTCCGAATCAAAATCGCGTCACCCATAGTTCTCTATTTATCTTGGTGTGAATATTTGGTTCACAATGTTTGTAAACTTTTTAAAGGAGATTTTGCTTTTGACAAATACAATTGTTTGACTGGCAATGAATTTTCAACCAATAAAAAAAAAGGCTGTAAGTAATTTTAGGCCTTAGACAATTGTTATCCTTGGTTTTATCAGGCAAATCACTTTACTTTATGTGTTGGGCTCCGGTGATCCTTTTTAGAATTAGTAGTTTGCAAAATCAGCTTTAATCAGTATGAAGTCTTCTGTTTAAACCCTATTTTAGGTGATGGATTTCAAGGGGCCTAATCCCAAATCACAAGGCCAAAGTGGCGTACCTGTACCCACTATTATGAAAAACTAATTTTTGTTTTGACATTCTTAGAGCCAGTGAAGGCCAAATTTGTCGAGGCCAAATCAGTGTTCCACTAACGAATTTGAACTTAGTGCCGATCCACGGCAATGGAATTTCAATTTTGTGTTGTCCCTCGACTCTATTTTAGATTTTGAACTTTGGGCTGCCTCACGGCAATGGAAGTGTGCTGGCAGTGGTGAAGTTATGGTGGTGTATGAATGGAAGTGTGATGGTAGTGGTGAAGTGATGGTGGTGGAGGGTGCGGGGCTCCAATGAACGTGGCTCGCTTCTTCTAGAACTATTGTTCGTCTGGATCTAACCTCGCTCCCTTGAACCTAACCTACACCACGGAGCACGACTAAAGACCACAAGAAGGTATGCGACCGGACAGGAAGTATGAAAGTATGCCAACTTCCCACTAAATTTACAAATTTTGGAACGTAGGTGAATTCCAAAACGAAGTTCGCTGTATTACTACCGTTTTCTGATTACAAAGGTCGGGCCTGGCTGAAGCTTCAAGCTGCCCTCTAAACAACCCAAACACATGCCAACAAAAAGCATTCATGAGTGTCCTACCTCTGTTTCCTCCAACATACCGAACTCCTCCTACCCCTAGGCTAGAGGCTCTCATCACCACCAGAACCTTCCTTTGTCTCCATGTCAACCTCTCTCTACCAATCTTGTATCCCAGAATCACCAGGTTCAAATCCTACTTGGTTTATCATACTCCTCCACACAACTGCAGTAGGCTTCCACTTTCCCAAAGAGCCTAATCCTTCATCACAAGAAATTAGGCTGATGGGAAAAAACAGCTTTTGTAACTAATAACTATAGCATTCGGAACCATTTGTAAAAAAAACAAGCAACTCCACTACCAACATTAGAAGCCAAATTTGGTGGTAGGTATCACCAAGGATAAATATAACTGCCACCTAAAGATTAAAACCAACAAAGCAACTATTTCTAATCAGAAAGCCAAAAGTTTGCCCCAAGAATTTGCATAAATCGGTTAACGACTTTTTCCCATTAAGTTATCTTTAGATACTTACTAAATTAGGATACACGTATATATCATAGGATACCTCATTGTATCGTAGAATTTCTATACAAAAAGGATACATGGTAGGATAGATAAAGCTTTCAAAATAGACGATACAAGACGTAGGATACTCTCCCTGTATCGTAGGCTTTTAACAACTATGCTCAAATCACAATTGAGCTCTGTTCTAAGATAACTAACCACAGCTAAAGATCCAGCAGATAATCAATACAGGGCAATAACACTTCCAAATTCCCACATACGAAAACTTATCCAAACACTTGAGATATTCCATAGAGTTACATCTCGAGAAAAGAAAAGCGATAGTTTTGTTGATGAATAAATATTCACCCTTGATGACACAAGAAGCTGGGGTGGAAGATATGAATAATCATTGTCTTGTAACTGATGGTTCTTCTGTTAAGGGGTATCGTGATACTTCTTCTGCGGTTGATACTTCATCTTTGATGACAGGGAAGTCTTCGGGATTGGTTGCTAGGGGTCTTCCTCAGTTACAAATTGGGGATGATTCTGGTTTCTGTGAAGATGTTCTCACTTCTGTTGGGCACTTTGTTTCTTCGGGTAGGAAGGCCTCCAAGGTTCAATGACGCTTGTGGAAGTATAAGGGGTCTAGATGATACCCACCCATGGATTATCAACATAGTAAGGGCGAACCTGTGCTTGCAACATAGAACCTGCACTTGCAATATAGCAGGGTTCGATTCCCCCTGAAGGCAAACCATGATTTAAGTGAGGGGCCATGGCAGTGGGTTGCTGTGTTAGTCTCTCCCGAGGTTTGGATTACACAGTCGGGTCCAATAGTGGCTCGGCTGCAGAGTTGTTCCTCTATTACCAAAAAAAAAGGGTCTAGATGATCCCTTCAAACAAAGCTAGGGAGGTTTGTTCTTTTATTCCTAGGAATAAACTCTCTTTTTGGCGTGTTCGAGACTAAAGTGAGCTAGAAAATTTTAACCAATTCGACTGCGAGGTGTTTATCTCTCAGTCCATTGGCAGTCTATTCACAATTTGGGATATTCCCATGTTACTAGAGTAATTGTGGGATGGGACCCTCAGTTTCTTTTAGTGTCTGTGGTCTCTCGTTCACTTCTGCTCAAATGATTGTTGTCTCTGTTGAAATTTTGGTGGCTAATCGTAAAACGTTTTACACTTTTGTGGTGGTGGTGCATTGCAACTTGCAAGAACTCAGCTAGAGACACAGGGTGATACGCACTCTAAATTAGTTAGTAGCAATTTGTTACGATTGGCTGGAAGAGTTGTTAGGTGGTTTTTCGTTATAAAGAGAGGCCGTGAGAGTAGCGAAGGCATTCTTTGAATTGTAATGTTGAGACCATCTCTTTCTTCTCCATTTCTATTAATTTCTCTTCTGTTTTCACTCTTCTCTTCCACCATTGTTTCTCTGCAATTTCATACTAAGCTGCTCATAACACCTTCTTTATCACAGTCTATATTCCGTTGATCCATGGGCTTGCACTTTTCAAAAAAAATTGCAACCAAAAAAAAAAAAACCCCAAGCACCAACAAAGAAGATCGTCCTGAATTATATAAGGTAACACGAAATGATGAAATTGATTGCACAATTCGAATCGCATACAATTTGGAAAAAAAATTGAGCACTTTCATACCTGATAATGTGAGGCAATCAGTTTACGGAGGATTGACGCCCGTTTGTAAACGATGATCCATTGAAATATTAGACGTCGTCGTATACAGAGAGAGAGAGAGAAGAGAGATCTTGGGGACGACGTCTGATGTTAGGGTTAGCACTCTAGCAGCACGTCCTCGCGCTCATTAGAAACTCGCGAGTGACAGGCGCGAGCCTTTGCGCAAAACGACGTCGCCCGTACTCGTTAATACTTCGCAGGTTCGCCCTGAGAAGTCCTTTGAAGACGAGAATTTGTCAAATTGTGAGTTCATTCTGGTCTTTTTTTGTGATCGCAATTCTTCATATTGCAGAGATTTTGAAGGTTATAAACCTTGATAAATTTCATTTGAATTGAATACTGATTCATATACGATCAAAGACGATAATGGTGAATTTTCTTTTGCGAAAATAAACTTGGCAACACTAAATCAAACCCATTTGTAGAGAAACGACGTCGCCCGCTTTTATTCGGACGTCGCAAGCATGCATTGTAGGAACTACAACGGGAATTCGACGAATTGTGATCTTGTTTTGATTTATATCCATGATCGAAATCGTTCAAGCTGTAGATCTTTTCAAGAAGATACAAAATTACAAAGATCATTTGAATCAAATGCTGAATGGTATATGATCAGAGACGATGAATGTGAATTTTTTCTTATGAAAATGGATTTGCCCACACTGTATCAAACCCATCATATCAAAGAACAAATTCACTCTGGTGTTCAACTAGACGGAAAAAAGAACAAATTCACTCCGACGAAGAAGCGTCCATCCCCGGCGGCGAAGTTTTTCAGCAGAATAGGACGACGGCGGACCTTCTGTATTCTTAATCTTCCATCCTTCAACCCTAACTGATAACCAGTAAGCTAATTTCGATTTTGTATAGATTTCACCACAATCGTGTTTTGTTTAAATTCACCATACACGCCTGATCCTTTCAAGGTCACTTGAATTTTACCTTAATTTGTTGATGAACTATTAAAACCCATTAATCCGCGACAACGAACAAGAAATTTCTTGCTCCATTGCAGGTTTAAATTCAATTGTCAACTAATTTGTGTGTATTACTATACGAGCTGTTGGAAGCACTGGTTTTTGATAGAGATTTAGGTTCTTAGAATGTAAGAAGAAGAAGGGATTGCTTTCAATTTGGAATTCATCCCTCCAAGATAAACGAAGGAGAATAAAGCCTTCACTTTTGAAGCTCGTTAAAGTTTCAAATCAAGCTCGAATAAGCTACTACTCAGATCGTCTAGCTTACGATATAGTAGAAAACATGGTAACATGATATTATCCCAATATTATTCTTACAGGAGCCACCACTGAGGAGGTATTCGAGCTGGCAATTAAGGTGCAGGCCGGTGAATCCTTCCCTAGCACGTTTGGCGAGTTCGAAACCGTTTGCAGTATCGAGTGCTAAATTTCGATTTCGATTTAGTTTTCTAGTGGTTCATAGTTCATATATTCATTTTATCTAATCGACTGACGTAAAATAACTAAGAGTTTTAAAGCTAATTAGGATATTAACATCTAACCAATCATAGTGGTACTCAAATAAGAGGATACTGAATTACAGATTATGAAGAGAGACCAATATACTTATGCAAATTCTGCAACACCCAACTTGAATCCATGGACCATTTTCTCCTCCATTGCCCTCCTTTTCAATGGGTTCTTCCTCCTTCCCTAGATGCTTTACTCCATTGGTGGATGGGCTGGAAACTCAAACCAAAACTGAAGATGATATGGGAATGCATACCATTTGCAATTCTTTGGACCCTGTGGATTAAGAGAAATAGTTTCATATTTGAGAATGAGAATCTGAATTGGGATGAGGTACTGGAGCTTATAAAAACTCAGAGTGATCTTCTGGGCGAAATCAAGGTGGGGCTCTAATGCTTGCTCCATTGGGGATTTCCTATTCAGACTAGACAGTTCTAGTTTCTCTGTGACTTGTGTGTGTTTGGGTGGTTTTGGGGGGTTGGTCGGGTGAGTGGTGATTTGTTTTGTGTCTCTCTGTCTATGGCGTGTGGGTCGGTTGTTAGCTAGCCGTAGATTGTCTATGGTGTGGTTCTTTTTGTCCGACAAGTCCAAAAAAGTCTTCGATTCCTTAGCATCTTGGGTGCCAACTAATGATGGGGAAAAAAATTCTGCATTCTATTCCAGAATGTTTTACATTGAAAAAGGCACTACTGTATCTAATTGTGTGTGGGTTTTTCTGGTTGTGCTCAGTGTGTTGGGGTGTCGGGGAGGGTTATGGGATCTGGTGTGTTCCTGGGATGGTGTTGGGTCTTCAGTCTTGGTTTTGAGTTTTGGTCATGAGTCATTATATGGCGTTTGGTGTGTTTCTTGTGTATTGGTGTAATCTTGAGTCTATCTGGTGAGTTTGGTGTATGGTCTAGTCTGGAGTCTTGTCTTTTGTCGGGCGGTTGTTCAGTGGAGTCGTTCTTGATTCTAATCCTTTGTTGGGGTGCTTGATCACTGGGATTCTTTAACTGTCGGGTGTGCCATCTTGAGAAAGGGTCAGGTTTTGTCTGCTGCTTAGGAGCCTGGTCTAAGTGTTGGTGGTGTTAATTCAGTTAGTAATTTTTCACACACATTCTGTTGTGTACAGCTCTCTTGGTGGCAGTCATGGTGTACCTCGAGTACAATTACAAAGGTCGACAAGGTGACTTTTTATATCATGGTATGATCTGGTGACTTTTTCTTGCTGCTTGTTTCATCTCCTTGGTTCCTGTTTGATGGAGTCTAACAGTATAACTTGTCATATGCAGGGTATGGATATGTTGGGACCAAGCTTTTGGGATGTTTGGAATAATAACTCTCATACGTGCGTACCATGAAGTTTTCATTATTTTTTACGCTTTACGTTCTTCACCACTTTAGCATTCATGTTGCCATTGCTTGATCCTTCTTCTTTTTTCTTCTCACTTCTAAATTCCAGGATGTCAATTGAGATGGTGGCCTGCATTGCCATAGAAGCAATATCTATATTATGGAAGATGCACTCAAGGGGGTGAGGAGTTATTTTTTTAACCAACTTTCAAGTTTAGTCAACGTTTTGTGCGAGGAATAGGATAAAATTCCATACGAGGAATATGATAGCTCCAAAATACGAAGAAGAATGGCCCAAAACAAAGGAATTAGCTTAGTCAACAACATAATAAATTAATTATATAGGACGTCGTTTCCGAATCATCTCAACACCATGCCAAGCCCCATCTAGGATCTAATCATGCTCTCTAAGTGGGTAGTTAAAGCTATTTTGGGCTCCCTTGATTTCTTCAATGAGAAAATGACGGCTCAGGACGCGTTTTGATAATTAATACCCGCCAAGGACATACTGAGATGTCATTGGCGGGTATTAATTATCAAAAACACGTTGTGGGCCTTCATTTTCCCTTCTTCTTCAAAACTAATGGGCCTGGCTCACCAAGGAAGTTCTTGTTCGGTTGTTCCCAGGTCTTGGAGGTGGGTACTTATTGAGTATCACACGTGGCCCAGTAACTGGTTTCTCTGTTGGTTTAAATTGGGCTTGTTGTGAGAATAAGCTCATAGATTCTTGGGCTGACTGTCCTTGCTTGGGGCAATTTTCTGGTGCCTTGGTGGCCAATTTGACAATGGCAAGAAATGGTGGGCCGGATGGAGTTCAGATTGCCATTTCTGGGTGCTATGCTGGGCCCACTTTCAACACTGGTGGGCTTGGGTTTTTCACTTGTTTTCGCCGCATGGACTGTGTATCATATTAGGATCTTAAACTCCAAATGGAACTTGGAACTTGGAAGATTGTATCAACTATCTACACATATCTAATTGAGTTGAATTTTTATGGGTGTACTGGAAAAATTATTTTAAAATTAATCAACAGTTCAAATTATTCGTGTGACTCATAAGTAGACCCCTAGAGGCAATGAACATGTTTCGGTACCATCTTGTTTCGATTCAAATATCATCTTCACTCTTTAATTGAGCAACATTGACATATGTTTCCCGAATCCATAAGGTGATAGAAGCGTTTGGACAACACAGAACTGTCTTTTGTGCCCAAAACATTAGTGGTAATCCAAAAGGCAAAAAAAAAAACCCTTGTTTTTCTATTACGTGTTTCAATTTCCTCCGCACTTATAACGGTAGTAACAGAATTTTTAAAATATCCTCGCTAAATGTGACCAAAATTGTTCTCCTTTACCATCAAATATTGATGTGGTGCTCAAAAGCGAAAACTATGGACATCAATATGTGATGGTGGGGTGGAGGGGCCTAAAAGGAGCACTAACTTATTACCATTCCCTAGGAATCCTTCGTCAATGTTTCCATGCTGCCAACTAACACAAGTAACGAATAACCACCTTAAAATGACAAAAGGTCGATGCAAGAAAGGAAAGATGACATTTTTCGTTTGTTCACTTTGAAATAGAGATAGCCTTATGAATTGCTATTACGCCCCAGAAATTTGAAAAGTACAAAATGGTCCCTTTGTCAAATAATGTAGTGGATGAATGGCCTTACGGTGCCAAATATATGGTTGGTTCAAAAATAAAAGATGCTAGGTAGCTAGTATGGTGTCCACTACGGCACTACCCCTTTTATTGTTTTGTTGCAAATAATTGCAAAGGCCTAAAGAAATAAAGACGAAAAATATCATAACATGGGGTTCTCAATTTTTACAGTACCAACCTTGAGTAAAGATGAGCAAGGCGGTAGGCTTGAGCGCCCAAAACCTGTGCTAAGATGAGAGGCCTTGAAATATTTTTTGCAGCTTCATTAAATATAGTAGGTCTATAACATTATATTTCTCATCCGAAATGAACATGTCAAATGAATAAAACTAGCCATACTAGCATAATTAGTACTTTTATACATTACCAATAAGAATGTAAGAAGAGTACGTAATCTTTAACGGGTTCTTTAATTGATTATTTTAAATTTGTTGTAATGATTTGCATGGTAGTATTAAAATTTTATAACTTGTCGAATACAACTCCCTCCGTTCCAATTTAAGTGTCAACTACGATTCTGCGTGTCATTTTCAATGACTTTTATATCTCTCAACATATATTATATTTTATGTTTTTAAAATCATTGTATTATAAATAATTGAAATCTATTAAACAAGATATATATTGTATATTTTTAGCAATATCAATCTAGAGATACAAGTAATTGAAAATGACATGCAAAACCGTAATGGATACGTAAATTGAGACAAAGGGAATAGTACTTTTGTAAACTGCACAAAGGATCCCATTTTTTTAAATTCCGGCATGAGCTCTCAAAATGTCAAAAACTGGCCTTGCTTTTTGGCAAAGAAAATTATGCACGGACGAGGTGTTTTTGGTAGTGAAAAATTTGTAGATTTATATTTGTAGTTGAAAAATTGTCAGGTGTTTCCGGTAGTAAATAAGTTGTTGAAAAAAGTCAAGTTATTTTCGATAGTGAATAAGCTTTTGATGGGTGAAAAAGTTTTTGAGTTGGTGAAATTTTTTATTAGTAGAAACGAGATGACAAAATTCGTTAAATTTTTAGTGATTTTTATTGATAGAAAACTGGGCCTGGCCCGTTCGGCTAAATAAGCCAAGTGGCTTATTTTTTTGTCCTTATTCAAATTTTTTTCGTTTCACTTGGCTTATCGTCAATTTTTTGGAGATTATTGCATCTTCACGACGAGGAATCTAAAAAGTAAAAAAATTTGACCGAAATTCAATTTTTTGAATAAAGACGAAAAAATTGACTTATTTTGGTCTTTATTCAAAAAAAATTGAATTTCAGTTAAAATTTTTTACTTTTTAGATTCCTTTTGTAATGTAGATACAATAATTTCCAAAAAATTGACGATAAGTCAAGTGATACGAAAAAAATTTGAATAAGGACAAAAAAATAGTAAATCACTAAGCTTATGTAGCCCAACGGTACAGCCATAGCCATTATTGACTGCACGTGCGATTAAAAAAGATTGTACTACCTAGCTAAAATTAAACTAGACAAGCAAAAAGTACTCCAGTTGTTTTACTCCATCAAGTAGACCTCAGTACCTCACAAGCACATACTGCGACAAATGCTGGCCCTTCCCATCAATTCTCGCAATAAACTCTAGTTCCATTTTTAAACTCTAGTTCCATTTTTAGATCAGTTGATTGTGGTGTTGTTTTCCCAGATTAGATATGAGATTAAATTTTATCCACGTCGGTATAAAACTTCACTTTTTTACCACCACTTATTATAAGTTCCATCGAATGTGTATTGTTATGATTTGAACCGTTCATATTCCAAGACCTGCAATATAATATTGCTATGCAAAAAACATGGGCCAAAATGCTATCATACAGATCAGCTCGCACCTATGGATTATTGGGTCCATTCCGGGTTCTACATAAATAATCCAAGTCATTCATTGAATGTTAAATAAATTGTATAATTTTTGTCCAGATGGAATATTTTGTATTTAAGCAAGAATGCCTATTCACCCAATTAATAGATTTCAATTAGCACTTCTTGACAGGTTTTGAAATCTTTGTTCCCTTCGTTGCCTTTTTTGCTACATAGACATAGTTACTGTAGTTGCTTACCTACAAAATCTTTAATCAGACAACCATCATTTTTAGACTGCGTTCACTTGGACTTAACTTAAACTTGAAATTTTTGTTGTTATTTAATTTTTTTTCATTTTTTTACTCTAAAAATGGTTATTTCTTAAAATACATGAGTAAAAAGTGTCAAAATTTTACTTTTCCTATTTCTTTTGTCGAGACGAATCAATAACCCACAAAAGTTTGGCGCAAAACTAATAATTGCGAAAAAATTCAAATACAGACAATTTTCAGATTTAAGTTAAGTTTAAGTTAAGCTCAAGAGAACAAAGAAACTTACTGGGCGAGAAATTTTTCGATGCTAGGTAGGTATATCGCACGTGGTGCTCACTCGGCACATTCGGGCCGTCCAGAGCACTTTTGGACGGCCCAAATTAAAACTCTCTCTTCTTTTTCTCTCTCCAAATCCAAGCCGTCAAAAACTGCAATGGACCTTCAGGATGTGCGGAGCAGACTGGACACCACGTGTTACCCACCCGCCACTGAAAAATCCTTCGGGTTGGGAAGATAAACACACAGTATGGTAAATTGCATTTCACCTTTATTGTTTCCCTAGAAAGTGTAAGAATTGTATGAGCAAAGTTTCAAACTTAAACGGATGACGTATGCAAGCATGGCCATTCTCTTGGATTCCAAATTGCAGTTGGGAAATTCACTTCTCTTTCATTTCTTGGAAGCATTTGATCCACCGAATATTACTATAAACAGGGGTAACAGAGCCCATTTGCTTTGTTTCTTTTTATGCACAGAAAAAAAACCAACTTGTACACCATCTCTCTCTCTCTCTCTCTCTCTCTCTGACGCTGAAGATAAGTATGATCATTTATTTGAAGCTATGGATCCCTTACTACGCTCTAGCGAAGAAGCTGCTGAAGAAGGTAAATCCTCAGTCCATATAATCCAATTTTCCTTTGCAGTTTTCTTGTTCTTGTATATACTTTTGTTTCGTTCTGTTTGTTTTTCCACGAGGCCATACGTTTTTTCATTTTGTTTTTCATAGCCAAACCCTATTGGTGGCCCAATAATTGTCCCCAAACAAAACGCAACCCCTGTTTCAAACAATCGGAACCCGATTAATCCACGAAAAATCTCAGCCCCAAAAACACCTCAAAACAAAACCCTGGAAGCACCGATACTCTGTTTGGAACTTGTGTTGGTAAGGAAAGGATAGGAAGGGAAAATAATTAAGGAAAAAAGCGTGGGGAAAGTTGGAGAGAAAATAAGAGGAAAGAATTCATTTTTGTTATTTTCCCTCCTCTTTCAGTAGGAATCCAACAAGAGAGGAGGAAAATTTTTAATTTTCCCTTCTCTTCCACAAGTTTTAAACAAAGCACAGACCAGAGATAGGGAGAGCAGGCGGAGAAAAATGAAAGCTGATGGGGAAATTTGAAGAAGGTTGTCCTGAATGCATATGTTTTTTCAGTTAAAGTTACATTCTTAGGCTCCGTTCCGGAACTCAATACAAGTACTTATTTTTTAAGAAGATAATTACAAAGCACAATCATTTTTGTGATTTCTCCTGTCTCAGTCTCTGCAATGGCCAAGGTGAACTAATTTGGTGATTGTGTGGAGGTCTGGTTGGAGATCTCTCTTGGCGGTACGTTTACCTTGTAGTTATTGAATTTTAGGAAGGAGGTCGTGTTGCTTTAAAAAAAAGATCTTGCGAACTCGAACAGGGAAGAAACTACTTTATCCATATGGGTGTAGAGTTTTACAATTCGTCAACAAAGTATAAACATTAAGGACATTAAGGATATGTTTGATGACGTTGCCACTTTTCTATTTCTTATTTTTTATTTGTTGAAATCAATTTTTACTTTTTTTTAAAAAAAGTAGAAACAAAAAACATGTTTGTGTCAATTTATTTAAAAAAAAAGAAAGAAAGAGCCAAACAGTGATTATCAAAAAAAAAAAACCAAACAGTGCCTTAGCTTGTTGCATTTTTTCATGCCAAAAACAGGGACGCGCATAGATAATGTGGCAGAGGAGGTCACATGTGCCTGTGGATTTGCAGATCCTCTTCTCTCTCTAAAGTATACTACGGCCCCCTCTCTCTCTCTCTCTCTCTCTCCCTCTCCCTTCCTTCTTCCCGTTCTTCTCTTTCTGGTTTTTTTTCTTCCTCTTTCTTCTCCATTTCACTTGTCCATTTCTGCTCCCCTGTTCCCCCCCTTCTTCAATTGCTTTTACAGAAAGTGAAATTGTAAAGTTAGATCGAGTCTCTTCGACAGCGTCAAACGTTGGGTCTTCATCTGAATCATTGGAATCGCATTTGAAGACTGGGTCTTCATCTCTCTCTCGATCCATCGTCGAAGATTGGGTCTTTGTCTGCTTCTTGATTTTGCTTGGAAATCCCCATTACTTCCTCCTTTATTTCAATTGAACTTTTTGGTTTTGAAGACAGAAAGTCAGAGAGAGAGAGAGAGAGAGAGAGAGAGAGGAAATCGGTTTTTGCTCTGGGCAAGACTTGAACTTGCGTCTCGCGCAGGTAAGCGGCTCTGAGCACTGAAGCTAAAGATTGGGCAGCCTGTTTTTTTGTTTTTAGAAATAGTGGAAGCTCAGTTTTGCTACTTCTCCAATTTTCAGAAATTTTGAAAGATCGTTCTCTCTTTTTGCAAATGAAAATAGACATACAAACATAATTCCATGTCCAGTTTTTGAAAATTCTGGGAAAAAAAAAAAAAAAAACAGAAAACTGGAAGTGAAAGCGCTACCAAACATGGCCTAAATATGTTGATTTTTCAATTAGGCCACATATTTTGCAGTTATATTGAAAATTTGGAATAACCAAAATAAAGCTCCTTTTTATTTCTATCTTACTCTTGGGCAACGTTAGATAAACTAATTTTGTTTTCATCTTTTTCAGCTGCGATTTGGTGATTGTGTGGAGGCTTGGTTAGAGATCTTTCTTCGGGGTACGTTTCCATGTCATAACTTTTTTACTTTATATTTGATTGAATTTTATGGCCGTCTCAACAAATGATCTGTTTTATGTCGTAGAAATCACTATGTCTACATTTTTATGTGTTAGTTTCTTTTGTTCAGTTTCTTTTATGACTGATTATTGTCTCTAGCTCAAAAATTATGCGCATCTTAGCTCTCACTACCCAGCTGACTTTGTCACTCCTTTTCAGTTTTCACTGTTTTGGTTATTGAGATATAAGAGTACCTGAAAAATATCTCCTTTTTGTATGGGAGTCTTGAAGAACACTTCCATGATCTGATTCACCTAAACATCAAAATGGAAAACTCATTTTGCTAAATTGTGTTTTGGAAGGTAGTTTGAAAATGAATAGTCAAAATGGGGTTGCCAAACATCCCCGTGTATTCTTTGAAAACTATTTTCATGCGATGGACTATGAAATGTTCAGTTGGTAACTTGGTATATGTTAAGTTGGAGGACTTCATGTAATGGGCATAGATTCTCCTCCTCTTACACTAGAGTGGCTGCACTGTGAGAGGGGGGTGTTGTGCCCAAAGGATCAAAACCAAACACACACAAATAGATTTTTACGTGATTTCCTAAAATTGGGTACGTTCATGGAGGAATCAGAGCAATATTCATTGGGACAAGCTTTACGTGAGAGTTTTTTCTCACAACCCGCAACAGTCTATGTATCTCTGCATTAATTGCTAGCCTACAAAATACAAAGCTCTCCTTTTATAGCGAGAGAACAACTATTTCCTTTGCCGGCTCTAGCCAAATGGAAGGTGCAAAAGTCCACAAATGAGGCTTGCATTGATTTTGACCCAATCTTAAATTTGGATTGCCCAAATCGTAAGAAGATATGCAGTTTAACTGCAATCTCATGCAAAGGGGACTATATATCTGTTACATAAAACACTTTCACATAAAGTTTAAACACTGTTCGATATAATAAAACCGTTTTTCCGTACCTTTGAATTAGTTGCTTTTTCCAAAACTACTCCAGTATTAGGGACATATGCAATCATCTTTTGTGGGCAACTGTCTCTATTATTGACTTAATTTAACTTTTAACTTTGATTTTTGAGCAGGTTGCAGCGTCTATTATTAGTGCTTCAGTTAGATTTGACGAGTCATGGCACCATGGAACTCGTTGTGCCGCAAAGCCTGGAGGCTGCCCTCTAGAAATGGTTTATTACACTGCAATTATGTGAGGTGTCATTGGTTCACGACGTATCAATCATGATAGATACTATGCTAAGTTGATATTATCATTCATCTTCGTTTTTGTTGTTGTTGATCTTTTTATTATTGATCACTTCTCGTAAGTGGAACTTAATCAGAGAAATTAAGCTTCCGATGATACTCGTAGCAATAAAAAGAATGCCACCTGCTATTCCAGCCAATTTAAACTCATGGTTTTTGGTAAGATTAGTTTTTCCGATGGTTGCTAGTCATTATATGATGAGCTGGTCGCCGAATCACCAATTTTTAGTGTCTGTTTTGCTAATAGTTGGGACAGGAGTGATGAATGTCTTAGGGTGTCTACTGACAATGGTTATCCCCGAGATGGGGATGTCAATTGAAAGATTAGTGTCCACCTTGCAAAATGCCCAATACCACCAAGCATGAGAGTTGATGGTTGCTTTTAGGTGTGACACTAATTAGCTATAAGCTTTTATGTTTTGGTTGTGCCGTACATGACTTTCATAGTTTAGTACGTTAATTTTTTTTTTAAACCTTGTCAATCAAGGTAATTTTTTTGGATGGCAGACTCTTATTTAAGAGGAAAGTTTCTTCACACAGAATTATGGGGACGTTCAAAGGAGGAATGGATTTGGTTTAATTTAAGTCTACTGCCTTTATCTTTGCAGTTTTTTTTTTCTTGTATTGCGATAAAAAAAATTCCTGTATATCTTTTCGAAAGTGGAAGATAATGTGACACAAATCTCTCCCAATTATCCTTAGAGCGACACAAGGAGTTCCACCTACTCTACCAGTGACCATACATGTCTAGTCGCTGGTAGAGTAGGTGGAACTCCTTGTGTCGCTCCAAGGATAATTGGGAGATTTATGTGTTGCATTATCTTCCACTTCCGAGAAGATATACAGGAAAAAAAACACTTGACACAAACTTAATCGCAATAGAGGAAAAAAAGAACAACTGCAAAGATAAAGACGGTTGACCTAAATTAAACCGAATTTATTCCTCCTTTGAACGTCCCCACAATTTTGCGTGAAGAAACTTTCCTCTTAAACAAGAGTCTGCCATCCAAAAAAATTACTTTGATCGACAAGGTTTAAAAAAATTAATGTACTAAACCACGGAAGTCATGCATGACACAACCGATCAAAAGATAAAAGCTCATAGCTAATTTGTGCCACACCAAAGATTAACCCTTATGCCTGGTGCTGTTGGACATTTTGCAAGGGGACATTAATCTTTCAATTAAGATCCCCATCTTAGGGATAACCACTGTCATTAGATATCCTAAGACATTCATCACTCCAATTCCATCTATTAGCGAAACAGATACTAAATATTGTTGATTCGGCGACCAACTTGTCATGTAATGACTAGCAACCATTGGAAAAACTAATCCTACCAAACACCATGAGTTTAAATTGGCTGGAATAGAAGGCGGCATTCCTTTTGTTGCTGGGAGTATGATTGGAAGCTTAATTTCTCCGATTAAGTTCCACTTACGATAACTGGTCGATAATAAAAGATATCTGACAGCAAAAGCAACGATGAATGATAATATCAACTTAGCATAATTCTATAATGAATGATACGTCATGAACCAATGACACCCCACATCATCGCAGTATTGTAAACCATACTTAGAGGGCAGCCTCCAGGCTTTTCGGCACGATGAGTTCCATGGTTGTGGGGGTGATTTTGGGAGGTGGATCAGACGAGGAGATTGAGAAGGTGAGGCAATTCGCGAGATATTTCAGAGTTATTCAGTGGGACTATGAGCTTCAACAGAACCTAACGATAGAAGACGAGGAGATGTAACCAATATATCGATCAAACCCACCTCGATTCAATCAACATGTAAGCAATATATTGCCTCAATTCCTATAATAATACCCATTTACATTGACAAGAAGGGATTTTTTCAACTCTCAAGACGAAGAAATTGCTCTGAATGCCATCAAGCACACTGTGAAGGCTCTTCGGAAGAGGCACTTGCTCGAATAGAGTGCTCGTGCCCTGGCTGGCTGGCTTTCTCCGCTCTCTATAGGCCTCCGATATGTATATTCTCCCTTGTCCCATAATTAAGATGTCCCAAAATACACGTTCACTTTGTAAAGTCAAAGCTGAAATCTTTGTGGTTGTCAAAAATTATGTTTCACAAGTGGGTTTGAACACTTTGAAAGGTTGGAATGCGGAACAACTTTGGTAAAAAGTAACTTTGATTTGACTTAAAAGTTAAAAGTGGTATTTAAAAAAAGGACCAAAATTATGGGACGGAAATGGGTACGTGTACATGGAATATGGAGGTAATTTAGACCCAACAAATGTTTTTTCAGGGCCTTGTGTAAGTGTGTATGCTTTTTGTATGGTAGACCATCTACATTCACCATTCTCCAGTCCTTATTTGTATTTTACTAAAATTTAGTTGGAATAAGTAAAAGCTTCCCTGATTGAAGTACTTCAGTGGGGAATTGAAATTGAACCAAAATGTGAGTAACAGTAAAAGCTTCCCTGATTCCCCACTGAAGTACTTCAATCAAGTGGAGCAATACCTTTCATCAAATATGATAATGTCTCAAGGAATCAACGGTGAGAACAACACTAAAATCTCTGGCATTCATTCCTCGTTCTCCATGTCCATCTTCCACGGCTCATGGATCAATGATCAAACTGCTCTAACCCTAGAACTAAAGACAGTACTCAGTGGGTCATCTTCATTTGGATTTTGAATATAAACCCATCAGGAGCTTTGGTCCCCCATGATCGGATTACATAGAAAGCAAGTGTGGGTTCAGTTAAGGAAAAATATTCTTTGGATTGTTAACTGGATGAAATCCTCCTTATCGACAAGTTTAGACTGGATTTTGACATGGCTAGGCATCATGGGAGCTTCCTGCTCACACTTTTTAGGTAGCTTTTATACTGCGGGCCTCCTTCACCCTTTTTTTTTGGTAAGTCTCCTTCATCCTTTCAGCGAATAGAAATTGAAAATGAGTTTTATTTCGGCTCGTATTTTGGTACTTGTAGTAAGATTGTTATTATTCATGGAAATACATTTTTTTTTCTTATTTGCCTTACAATCATATAGGTTTGACTGATTTTTCTCAAATGAAGAATATCAGGGAGAGCAAATGAAAGTGTTCAACTTTTGTTGGTGGTATTATGAGAGAGAACATGTTTCCTATGGGGGCACACATTTGGGTGTGTATAAATTCTGTTACATCTTGTGTTTAGCCTAATTTTCCTTGTTAGAAAGGAAGTTAATGCCATCATCTTACCTACCACATAAGTTTTCAATGGGGATACCAGAAGCGTATTGGTTGATCTGTGTTTTATGAACTTGTGAGATAGTTTTTTTGACCTCTTTTTTTATTCTATTTTTCCTTGATGTACAGGTTGTGTGGTGGCCAAAACTTTGCGGCCAAAACAGTATTTTTCATGCTATGGGTTCAATTTTTGCTCCCTTTCTTGGAAGGCCGACATATATGAATATGTGGCCCTTGATGTGTATTCCTTCTTGGAAAGCATGACAAGCTTAAATACAGTAGTTGATTACTTCTGCAATAATTTCAGCACTATCTATTAATCATTCGTTTCTATATATCCTGTGTTTCTTTGTTCATGCAATCTGTGATTTTATTCTCTATGGTAGATCCACTGCTATTGATCCTGCTGATCCTGGAATTCTGATTGAAGCTGACAAGACATAGCCCATAGATCGCACAAAATAAATTCAAGGGAAAATGAGCTTACATGCGGCCTTGAAAGGTGATTCTGCTTGCCAAGTGTTTTAGTTGTGGTCTATCTTTCAATTAATGGCGTTCTCTGTGTGCTTCTTTGGAATCTTTTTATGGGATTCTCTTGATTTATTTGGTGGAATTTTCTTTGGAAAACTCTCTTGAAGTAGCTGAGGATTCAATAGGGAAAATCTCTCAGAGTGGCTTTTGTGGGATGCATGCGCTCCGAGAAGGTGAACTAATTCTCAATCCTTAAGAAATTTGAAGTCCTATGTCAATTCCTTCACTACTTCAAACTAGAGCTGGGCAACAGACACGAGACACGACAACACGACACGAATCGGATACGAAGTTAGCGGGTTAGGGTTGAACATTTCTGACACGAAACACGAAAATGACACGACTCGAGAACACGAATTCTAAATGGGTCGGGTTAGGGTTGAACACGTGAGACACGAAATTGACACGACCAACACGGTTACGAATCTGTGTCACCCATTTTCACGAACATAGATACATAATATATGGTATATCTGCAATTCTATATAGAGTTAGGCAACAGACACGATAACACGACACGAACCGGACACGAAGTTAACGGGTTAGGGTTGAGCATTTCTGACACGAAACACGAAAATGACACGACTCGAGAAACACGAATTCTAAATGGGTCGGGTTAGGGTTGAGTGATTTGTGACACGAACCCGACTGACACGACACGAACACGACCCGACACGACTTGTTACCCAGGTCTACTTCAAACATCATCCCATATTTTACAAAATGATTTTGTTTAAAATACACACAAAATCACACTGAATGTGTTTCCTGCAGTTTGATGGCTTCATTGTTTGCATCTGCTTTGACCATGATTTTATCCAACTTAACCTTGAACCAAATAAGGAACTCCCATTTCTGACCTTCGTATTTTTTGCTCAGAATAAGGAAATGGTTTTCGCTGTATAATATTGGCTTCATATTAGTGAATGAGGAAATGTGATAAAATCTTCCCATTGCCTGAAGAAGGTCAGAAATACATTTAGTATCTGACCTATCAACTTGTAATCTGAAGCTAATATTATACAGTGAACTTTAGGTTCACTAGGGCCTCTGACAAGTTTCAATCTCTTAATTTTTTTTGGAGCAACGGTAGAAATGCTTTGACAGGGACAAAAACAAAAACAAGTCAGTGGGCCGGGTGAGTTAGTGAAGGTCTGTTCTGTTGTTGAAGCGTTAGGGAACGTCGAAACTCTAGTCTTGTTGTGCCGTGGAGTTAGCCGAAATCTTTCCGTTTCAATCTCTTTAGTAACCATGGAAAAGGTGTATTGAAATGCTTTCAGATTCCACTGTTACTCTTTCAGTCCACTTTTATCGATCTTTTATTCATGATAGGTAGAGATTGCTAACTTTGGTATGTTCTTCAATCTGAAATGATGAAAATTATAGTCTATTGCTTGGGAAGTTTAATGAAAACAAAATGCATGCAGACAGATCGAAGCAGTCGAAGCACTCATTCAAGATCTTCCAAAGTTCAGGTTGAAGGAAGTTCCCCGACTGCAGCAAATGTCCCATCTCCCTAGAAGAGTTCCATGTCTTAAGTTAGTTGTTGCCCGCCGCTGCAACAACTGGACGACGAGAGATGACGCCCTTCGTGCTGTAGCATTGAGATTATGGGCGGAGCCACCATGGGTCAAGCAGGTTGACTTGACCCCGCTCACTTAATACATTTTTTCCATTACATTTTGTCGATTTGACCCCACAATTTTAATTAAATTGCCCCAAGTATGACACAATTCCATTGAAATTACGAATTTTCCATCCTTTTAACACTAAAATTTTACTAGTCCTCGGCCAATCAATGTCGAAAATACTCATTGTATGCTAAAGACGTCAGAATTTCGTACATTTTGTAATTCAGAATACACGTTTGCAAACTTCTATGAATAGTTCATGAATATCAGGATATATTTTTTATAATACTTTCCTAATTTCAGTCAATCGCTAATAATTTTTCTGATAGTGTTACATATTCAATTTCTGATTAGAAAATAAGAGATCAAATATGTTTCTAAATATTGACTCCACTGCCAGAGATTCCTGTCTCCTCCCCTGAATGAGATGGAATTTTTCTAGTTGAACCCACATGATTACCAATGGGATAGTTGTTACTTGCAGCCTTACGATGTTTATAACAGCATGCATTAGAAAGCATGCCACAGCAAGGATGGAGAATGAAGCCCACGGATACGAGAGAGTAATATTAGCTGCAGGTATTACTGCTTTACAATTTTATGACACATGCTCAACAGATACGAGCAAGCAAAATTCACGCCACAAAGCGCCAGTTTGCTCTTCTCCATTGCAGCGACAGCTCCATAAATGGGTTCGGGCAATGAAGCCAAGCGCCACAACATTACATCATCAGCATGAAGCAGGGGCACACTCACAAACAAGATGGAGAGAGCTGACATGATCCGACCCATGTCAGGGGTAGTGTCTGCGAACGAGGTGAGGGCCCTAGGCCCGAACCCGAGAAATGCGGCATTGTGTAGGACCATGGCGAGAGAAATCCAGAGTTGGGTGGTGAAGAGGCGCTTGAGAGAGGCGACGCGGGTGAAGACGATGGCAGAGAGGAGAGGGAAGGCGAAGAGGGAGATGAGGTAACAGAAAAGGAGTTTGGTCCATTGCGAGGAGTTGGTGTTGACTTGGGAGAGGAGAGGGTTGGGGAAGAGACTGTAGACGAGAATCGCGAAGTTGAGAGGCCCGATCAAGAGGTCTCTGATGTAGATGGTTTTGGGGGGTTGGAGCTGTGGTGGTTGATCCATGGCGGTTTGGAGAGAGAGAGAGAGAGAGACTTACTGCTATGAGTGAGCTTAATTCTGCTTTTATAGAGCCCAATACACAATTAGAAGTAGTTCAAGAAGATGACCATTTAGTGAGAGGAAAAAAGAAGAACAAGAACCATTAATGTCATTTCTTGTGGCCGATAAGGATTTGGCTTTTGCATGTCCGGGCTCTATCACTTGCTTGAAAAGACAACTGAATGCAATTAAAGGGGTTTCCCAAATAAGCAAACTAGCTACTGTGATCAAGTTGCAGCTATGCACATTGTGTAATTGTGCTATATACTCAGATATGGCTATAAGGGATTTGCCTTTTTCAAAAAAAAAATAGTTGAAGCTGAATAAGACCATTTTGAAAGAGACACAAAGTAAAATGCGTACCTACTTGCTGATGGAGATATTCATTGTTTTTTTCAATTATTCAAATTGTTTGGATCAGTTTATGCACACTTCAGCTAGTTTTTGGGGATCAACTTCAATTAAAACCGGGAGAAAACCTAAAAACCTTATGAACCAGCCTGACAAGAATTCATAGCTCCTTGGAATCCTGCGGGCACAAAGCTTCAGTAATGACTTGGTCAAACCCAGAAGCTATAAGCCTATTTGGCCTCATATTGTTCTTGGGCAGGACAACAAGGGCCCAAAGCAAGCCAATCTCAAAGTTTCTGACACAGGGGCATCTCTAGGTAAGACAAACATTAAACATGATGGATACACAGCCCATGCGGCGAAAATTGTAAGAATTTTTTTCACCTAAGGAATTTTGATAGAAGAGGTGCACCCCCTTCTCCCCTTCTGTCAGCCCCTTCAGGAAGAAGTAGGAGAACAACAAAGCCAAGGAGTTCGGCCAATTGGGTACGAGACAACTAAAAGAAAAAAAAAAAGAAAAAGATTAGTACTGTATGATCTAATTTTAATTTTTTTCTGATAACTCTATTTACTTCTTTGCAAATTCAACAACTGAGAAGCCTTTTATCTCATCCTAGTTTGGAATTGGCTTTCTTTTTTTTCCTACGGCCTCTTTAAAATTTACTTCTTTCGTTTTACCATTTCCATACGACTTGCCCTGCAGCATACAGCGGTAGCCTTTCCTTTTGTTTTTTTTTTTGTCAAAATATTAGAGCTTTTATTATAACCATCGCAATGAGTACATCCAGACATCAAAAAAGACGGTTATCTTTCCCAAGGGAAGATAATAACCAATCGGGAGGCCTAGCTAACTTCCCAAGTCTTCACACCAAAGCCTCACAAACCGTACGTTGCTAACGAGTTTGCTACACCATTAGCCGACCTTCGAGCAAAATAAAATCTCACAATCTACCAACCGTTGCTTGGACAGCCTAATATCTTCCCACTATCACCTCAATATCTGTTGGGTGTGCTCTTCCCGGATAATCCTTACCAACTGTCGTGAATTTCTCCTCCATAATAATCGGACCCAGTCCCAAAAACAAAGCAAAATCGAAAGCGAATGGAAAAATAGTACTCTAGCTGCAGATGCAAGGTGTATGGTCCCCCTTCAAGAAGATGAACCATTTAAAGTCAGTTTTTTATCTGATTATATTAGCTATTGAGCTCGTTCGAACTATAGCACATGCCTATGGAATATATAAGGGAGAGTTAAGGGATATATATAGCCCAAAATAGAGTCGACTAGCAGCTCATACGCAAACCACAGCTGCAAATATACAGAAATGCTAGGGACAAAGAAAAATTACCCCGAAACTATCCCGAAAAGATCAATTAGTGGTTGAGATTCACTTTGATATGTGTGACACAATTATCAAAGTGATTCTCAACCATTAATTGCTGTTTTCGGAATACTTTCGGGGTAAATTTTCTTTGTACCTAGCATTTCCTGCAAACATATCTTCAGAATCCCAAGTTTGTTTGTTTTTTTGGTAAATATCTTCAGAATCCCAAGTTAGAATGACTGTAATGCTACATTCAAAGCTAGAATAGCTAGTGGGTAATTTTACACGGCCAGTTGCAATTTTACGCGGCCAAGTGCAATTTTATGCGGTTAGGTGCAATTTTACGCAGTCAAGTGCAATTTTATGCGGTTAGGTGCAATTTTACGCAGCCAAGTGTAATTTTACACGGCCAGGTGTAATTCTACGCAGCCAGGTGTAATTCTTTGTGGTCAGGAGTAATTCTTAACGGCCACGAGTAATTATTTGCGGTCAAGAATAATTTTTCGCGTCCATAAGTAATTTTTTGTGGCCAAGAGTAATTATTCGTAGCCAAGAGAAACTGTAATTGTTGGAATAAATTGTTCGTTCAACAGGAGAAATCGAAAAAAATTAAAAATTAAAAACCAAAATTGAAAAAATACATAGAAGATGGTACTGTAGATTAAAAAAAAAACAATTGTTAGGTTTTTTTTTTTTCTAATTTTTCATTATATTTTGACCAATTGGAAGATTTCTAAAAGCTTTTTTTCGAACTTATATCAATGGTAAAGAGGCACGCCAAGCCCAATTCAATTCAATAAACTCAAGTGGTTCACTTGAACATTCAATTGTGAAAATCATGTACATAAACAACAGACCATCGTGCACGCCAAACTCATGTAGAATAGATAGAAATCAATTTCCATATTTTATATAGGTTTTATGTATACGTCTTCTTGAGCTAATTGATTGTTATCGTTATCGTTCGTTGTGTTATCTATTCTACATACGTTTCTTGGCAAATTGGAGTAAAATTAAACAAAAACGAACCTGTTCCTTTTTGGAATTTGTTTTTTAATCTTCCAGTTTATTCAATGTTAGGATTGATATCTTAAGTCTCACCACCTAGATAAGTCATGTTCTATTTAAACGAGCGGAGTTACAACTAATTTGAGCTAGACTCGTTTACTTAAAGGACTTAACATCGAACTCGAGCTCAACTCTTTTACTAATAAACCTAGCTGAGCCGAGCCCATAACAAACCAAATATTAAGTTGTTCGCCAATTAATAAGAGGTAATTTCCCAAATCGGCTACTAAAAAAATATTAAAAATGCTTTTTTCATTACTGAATGAGCTTTTTCCCTCACAAAACACTAACAATACTTTTAGCGCTTTTAGAAAATTACCGCTGACACATCTAATTTGCAGCCCTACGTGTGGTTGAGAATGCCCAACGGTGCTAACGCTCCAGTAGCAAGAAATACTATTCCCCTGCCTAAAAAGTAGGGTTTTATCCACCTTAATTTCCCGGTCAGTCAGGATCGAGATCCTCTATAAACTGAAATAATCTTTCTATTCAATATTGCTTCTGGTGCACCACATACTTCGGAGTCCCCACCTATCAAACCTTTGCGCATAGCCATACAGTTTGCAGAAAAAGTCTACCTGATTGTGCAAGCGCATAGTCATACAGTTTAAAATATCACGTGGCGATGCTCAATAAACACTATATATAGTACTACTACTACTATATATATGTAGTACTACTATACAAGTGTAATTATAAATCCTGATTTCCCCTCTCTTCTCTCTCTCCCCAACACCATGGAAAATAAACCATGTATGAGTCATGGAACAGAGCCCTCCCCCCGTGTTGGGTACACCCAACGGATGCCAATACATACATTGTCACAGACACCTCCATTTCTCGAACCCGATTCTGATCCGCGACGTTCGTCTTCTCTCGGTAATGGCAGGCTCCCCTTCGCGTTCGCGAGGAATGAGAACTCAACCGGAGCACTCGAATTCAAATCCTTAGCTGTCTTGTCCGAAACCCATGTCTTGACGCTGGCGCTCGACCGAGGGAAAATGGCTTTGGCCGTTTTTTCTCAGACTGCCACATCGTGAGGAAAGGAGTCGGTGACCGTTGTGGAAAGAAGCTCTTTCCCGTAGAAAATCGAGACCTCCGTGTTATTGTCGAACAGGGGCGAGAAAAAGGTTATTGACAAATTGAAGGTGATTTCCCCCATGGCAGATATGAGAGACGAAGAGACGTCGTTATCGAGTGATAGGGATGCCGTGTGGACTTGGATTTTGGCCTTGTTGCGAAATTCTCCGGTCTAGACCTCGTTGTTTTCATATGCGCCATTGTTTTGGGGGGAATCCATATAGCCCCAAAATCCATGTCCACTCGGCATCCCTGTCTCTCGATGACGCTGTCTCTTCATCTTGGATATCTACCATTGGGGAAAATCATTTTCAATGTGTCGATATCCTTTTCTCACCTCTGTTCAACAATAACACCAAGGTCTCGATTTTATACGGGAAAAAGCTCCTTTCCATGACGGTCACCGACTCTTTTCCTCACGATGAGGCAGTCCGAGAAAAAAATGGCGGAAGCCATTTTCCCTCGGTCGAGCGCCAATGTCAAGGCATGGGTTTCGGACAAAATGGGTAAGGATTTCAATTCGAGTGCTCCAGTTGAGTTCTTGTTCCCCACGAATGCGAAGGGGAGCCTGCAATTGCCGGGAGAAGACAAACGTCGTGGATCAGAATTAGGTTCGAGACGAACGTCGTGGATCAGCATTAAGGCTCGGTATGACGATCCACCGGAAAGAGATTGGGGTGATGAAGCATATTACAGGTGACATTTTAGACTAGCTTCCATGTTGAACACCCCTCCATATGTGTTTGCCCTCTTTTGATGGTTTTTGCTGGTGCTATCCACTTCATATCTTCATTTTCTTGTCTTTTGAAGAAATTTTACTAATCAAAGATGAAGTAAGGATACAATGATTAAAGGGACAAGAGCAGAAACGGCATCACTAACTGAGGATAATATCTAAATTAGGTTGGCACGGCCATATCCTCACAATAATTATATGCCTCACTAGCCCCAACAAACGATAATAGACTATCAAATAGAAAATTTGTATATTTTTTGTATTCTGTAATTGGCCCGAAGGGTCGCTTATTCAGGAAAAAGAGCATGACACATCTTTTGCGTATAGTTTTTTTTTTGTATCTTCAAATAATTCAGAGAATATTTTTATGGTTAAACCTAGACTTATAATGGCTCATCATTTTGAGATGAATTATTACAGTTCTTGACAAGTTTTTTTAATAAACACCCTAAGAAGAATATATGTAGTCGATAAAGCAAAATTTTGATCGGGGAGGGCGTTGAAATTCCGGGAGCGACGACTGATTACCAAATTTGATTCCTACAAAAATAGAATATATTACCCTATAAATGAGTATCTATGTAGCCCTCATTGGGAACTCATTCAATCCTTCTATAATAATGCTCCTCTTCCTTAGTTACCTCAACTACTTGTGCATCACAGGTGTGTTTATCTTTTTCTTTAAGACTCAATAGCTTGTACGCCCGGACGAGTTGAAGCAAAATCACATATTTTAAATTAGAATGATATCTAACCCATACGTCTAGTGAGACGACGACCGAGAAAAGTCCGCTGGGAAATTTGCGGACGTCAATTCTTCACCAACTCAAAATATTAAAACCTTGGAGATGTGACTCACACTCGTAAGCGACGTCGTTTGATTTCTTTTAGTTGACTCAAAAAGGTCTCAACCACTAATTTCCAAGTCTGCTTAGAAAAATTTGAAGACAGAAAAATAACAATCACCACTTTCTTTCCTAGTAAGTTCCCCTTTGCTTGCCTAAGTCGCCCAGCGATTGACATGTCCCATGGAGCAGAAGGAGCACAGAACAAAGTTTTGGCTTTTCGAGCCCCGTCGGGGATTCGTTTTAATGATCAGAATTATTCATGTTGTAAAGTTGTCAAGAAATCTATCTCTTAAATAAATTAAATTAGCACACTAGATTGATCTAAAATGAATACGGTCCCGATCTCAATGAGTGATTTTAATTAAACGTGATTTTCATGGTGGAACCGCTCCAATCGTTAAAATTTTTCAAGATTTGGGATCTTAGAGCATCCACAATGTAATAATCAAAATCAAAAGAATGCTAAAATTAGCAATGTGTGCTTAAAAAAGTGCTTACATTGTAATGATTAAAATTAGCAACCTCCTAACCAATAATCAAATTTGGGCATTTGAATAATCAAAAGTAATAATGTGTGACTTCACATTGCTAACTTTAGCAACCCTCTAAATGAATAATCAAAAACTGATGTGGCAAGTTTTGATTATTACATTGTGGATGCTCTTATATATCAAAGGAAATTCTAAAATCAGCCCAATGGACTGACAATAATAAGTGAGTGAATGTGTATGAAAGAGTGTAAAAGAGTAAAAAAAATAAGTATTTTCCTTATTTTTTTAGTGTGCTTATTGTCAACTCAATAGACTGACAATAGCAATACCGTATATCAAAATTGAGCTGGTGTAGTTTTTGTGCCAACTGGAGGAGACTGGAGAGGATTTGGTTTGAGAAAAGATTAGGAGAAGGCTTTTCTCCTGGAGACAGCTTGTCAGCTACTGGGGTGTGGACTACACCACGCGTAGTCTGGCCAACTTCAACCTGTTGTGTGTTCATTTCGATAATTTGACTTGTTCACATTGTAGTTAAAGCTCATTGAGTACTACAATACAAACGTATAAAATTCAAATCAATCGGATACCGAGTAACATCTAATTAGAACACATTTATATAAAAACAAAATGAGTTGAACACATTGGATTAAACTGGATTATAACTTAAAGAGCTACAATTTTTTTTCCTATATGAATATGCTCCAATCAAATAATATTCGGTATGACTTTATTTTTATGTGACCGTAGAACTCAACAAACTCTATAATGTGAACAAATCGCATCGTCGAAATCAAAATGAACTCGAAACGAGGTCAGACCTTGCCGGACTACAGAGACACCCCGTGCAGAAAAGCTAATTCCTTTAAATAACTAGACCAATCCAATTTGAAATTTCGTGCTCATTCCAGACCTATTTTAATGATTGGAAACGTGCACTTTATAATCTATATCAATGGATACGATTTTAAAACACACACATAAATACTCCATATATATGGATATGATTTTAAAACACGTATCTTACGAGAAAAATAGACTATACCTGCGCCGGATCCAAAACCATTAATATTAGATTTATACATTTCGAGAAACTATTGATTTTCAGCCAATTAGTGTAATTTTCAGCACTGTTAAACCTGTGAATTAGAGCTCTAGAAAGTACTCCCTGAATCTCATTTTCATTGTTCATTTTTGAATTATTTATATCTTTTAATCTATAATGATTTTCATAATTTTGAAAACTTTGTATTATAGAAATAATTAAGATCTATCAAATAAGATTTATATTACATATTTTCAAAATTCACACTAAAAAATATAAGTAAAATACATAAAAAAAAATAAACAGAATAATAGACAATAAAAATAAAAATGAGAAGGAAAGAATAGTAAACAATTTGGATCATAAAGAGTGCGCCCAGATGGGCCCATTACAAAACTAGGGCCATGTTATTCGTATACCCGGAGAGGAGCCTCACAAAATAAAAAGACTAATGTGCGGAATGAGCAGCCGTCGATGAATATTCTGCGTTGGTTATAGACCTGTAGTCGTCTCTCTCTCTCTCTCTCACACACACACCCCGAGTTAGATTTCTCCTTCTAAAAACCCAGCAGTGGAAGACGAATCTTTGAGAGAAACAAATGGGAGATTTGGGAAAAGAAGAGGCGGCGGTGGAAATAGCGAAGGCTCGTACGGACAAGCGAGAATACAGGAGGATTGTCCTGAAAAACTCGCTCGAAGTCTTGCTCATTAGCGATCCCGAAACCGATAAGGTCAGTAAAAAAAACAATCTTGTTCACTGCACTCTTTCCATTTAAATTTTCCCAAACCTGTGATCCATTCGTTTATTCTGGTCGAGTACTGTTAAGGCCGGGGGACCGGAATAAAGGAATCGATCACAAGCATAGGCTTTGTTTGCTTAGTAGAGTTGAATTTGAGAAAAGGGTTGGATCGTCTCCCGTGCTTATTTTGGACTGGACCGAATATTGATGTTGTCGTCAGTCCATCTCGACAATCACTAGTTCAAATTTTTTGATAGTTTTCTGTTTTCTTAGCTGTAGGAGACCAATCTTATGGCTAAGATTCTATCAACGAATCTAAACCATTTATTGTCTAGATGAACTATCGAGAATTTGTAGTGTCCGGTGCAGTCCTAATCCAGAACTACAGAGAATCCAATTCGTTTGAGAAATATCCATTGTGTAGGGCTGCAATGGGGATGATCATCCGTTTAAGAACAGAAAAAAGAACTAGTTTTTTATCAGAGATCATGGACTAATTGATTGATTATTTTTTAAAGAAAACAAAATAGACATGGACTAAATGATTGATTATTTTTTCCAAAAATAAAAAATAGACATGGGCAGTCCTAATCCAGAACTAGAGAGAATCCAATTCGTTTGAGAAATATCCATTGTGTAGGGCTGCAATGGGGATGATCATCCGTTTAAGAACAGAAAAAAGAACTAGCTTTTTATCAGAGATCATGGACTAATTGATTGATTATTTTTTAAAGAAAACAAAATAGACATGGACTAAATGATTGGTTATTTTTTCCAAAAATAAAAAATTGACATGGGTCAGGGTTGCAAATGAATCGAGCAGCTTGCGAGTTTGACTCGTTTACTTCGTTAAGTAAACGAGTCAAGCTCGAGCTTGAGTTTTTGACTCGTATAGTAAACAAGCCGAGTGGAGCTCGGTTCTTTGACAAAAGCTCGGCTCGTTAAGGGAGACTCGGCTCGATTAAATAGGTTTGTTCAGTAAATGAATAAGCTTGGTTCATTAAGGCTAGAGCTGAGCTCGAGCTCAACTTTTTGGCTCGTTTAGTAAATAAGCTGAGTTCGAGCTCGACAAAGTTCGGCTAGCTCATTTGCAGCCCAGGGCCATCCTCAACAGCATATAGGTCGTTCAGTTTAGACAAAATTGATTCATTCATAAACTATTTATTTCTAATTTAAATTGTATTGATTTTTAGCTGCACCAGGAATTATCAGCAGTGAGAGCCAGTTTTGAGTATGGCCTTCAATAATTTAGCACTGTTCATATGATGCTGGAAGTGACTTAAAATGTGGAAAACTATTCAGTACTTGTAGTTATAAATCCCTTGAAATGTTCTATAAAATGTGAAAACTATTTAGGCCTCATTCCGCTAGGTTTTTATTTTTCAAGTATTTATTTTTCGATTTATGAGATAAATCATTCTCTTACAACTCATCACTTTTAATTCAATAAATAAGTACAAGTACATTACTTATTTCTCTTAGCAGGAACGGGGCCTTAGCTAATGCTAGTTTAACTACCACTCAAATCTCTCCAATATAATCTTTTCTTTGGGCTTAAAAAATTTCTCAATCCGCGTGTACTATTACAGTGTGCTGCTTCAATGAATGTCCGAGTTGGTTCCTTCAGCGAACCTGATGGTCTTGAAGGCCTAGCCCATTTTCTAGGTAACAAATCTTTGACTTTGTTAAATAATAGTAAAACCCTTTTCCATCCTATATTTGTTGGTCATATATTCAGTTTTTCACTTTTCCATCCTATATGTCTTCTTAGAAAATTTGACTACATTTCGATTATTACTATGTCTTTTTTATTCCGTACTTTTGGAACTAATTTTAATCATTTATCAGAGTTGACTTT
>CM033791.1:3880506-3902873 GCA_019656835.1 Rhododendron ovatum
TGAAAATAGGAACACTTATTCAAATGTTTCAAATATAAAGAAGGAGAGTTGTGGGAACTAGCTTATTGGTAGATCAATCGGCCACAATAACCACGAGCTGCTACGATGTTATAAGTTTCTTCCCATTGACCAAATCTATGAACCTTCATTCACAATGCATTCTCAAGTTTGCCAGAATTTAATTAGCAATCGTGTTTCATTTTATATTTCCTAGCCCGGTCCAATGAAGTTTCATTTTTCATGTCTGTCCAACTAATCCATTTATAGTTTTCATAGCATAATACGTCACACATAAATTAATTATTGGCTGACTGGTGATTAGGTTGTGCGTTGGCCATTTGAAAAATCAACTACCTTTTTCTATGCCATATGCGCCGCTTTTTGTTTTAAAAAGAAGAATCCTTGAGAGAGTTATAGAAGACCAAAAATATATATGTATGTATATGCTTTAACAAAAAAAAGTTTTATGGGCATATATAACATGAGATTGTCCTGTTTCTTGCCGTGCTTTAAACGGGTTATTTATAGCACCAATCAATTACAGTCGTCCAAAAGTATTCTGAACGATCCAAATTTCAATGAATTTTTCCGGAGAAAAGTTTAATTCTTCCCCAAAAAAGTTTTATTAATATCTGGATCGTCCAGAACACTTTTGAACAATCACGATTGAGTGTTGTACACAGCACAGCTAAAAACAAGTTTTTCTCATATAATGATAGATATAATATATGTATGTAGCAGTATCTTTTTTTTATTAGTAATATTTTTCAATAGCCTAAACATATAATTTAGGAATATTCTCAAATCTATCTTTCTTCACAACAGTTTAAGGATTCCCCCCCACCCCCCGGCCGCTCTGCGCCCCCCGCCCGCTCTTTGCAGCACCAAGCATGTGTTTGGCATCACTTACATTCCGTTTCAGAAATCTTCTTAAAAAATAAATAATTTATTTGTATTTCTGAAATGGGGCCTTAAGCAAAAACCTTTCATTTGGGGCTTAATATTATTTTTATTTAATTTCTTAATTTTGAAATTAAATTCTTGTTTTCCTTATACACTGAAAACAATTCAATACAAACAAGAAACAAGATGAATTTTTTATTTATTTATCTTTCCTCCATTTAAATTATTTTCATAAACGAAAATAATACTAAAGCCGTAAAAAGAAGCCAAAAAGTGAATCTAAACGAACGAACGAACGAACGAACGCCGTCGACGGTAACCTAAACGAACGCCGGCCCGTCTCCACGTCCCCGGTCTCTGCTCGTCGCCTTGAAACTGGCCGCCGTTCTCTCTCTCTCTCTCTCTCTCTCTCTGGTGACCGTGGTAGCGAGAGCTGCGAGACAGACTCCCCTCGAATGGCTTGCTATCATCACCGTCTAATCTCGCTCTACATGTCTCGGCCACTGCTGACTTGTATTTACCACCCAGTAAACCCTCAACTTTCTCGTTCTCTACTGTTTCAATTGCTTCCTCTCTTTTTTCTTTATTATGTTTTACAATTTCATGTTGCGAGAACCATTCGGGTTTTATCAAGCGGAAGGGAAATCATGGGTTTCACTTCATTGTTTCGTTTGCTTCTATGAATCCCTTCGTGATCCGTTATTCGGAAACACCATACAGCTGATCATGTGAAAACCCAGCATGCTAGTCTAATTTGATAAAAATCACAGTTTGACAATCGCCTTTGAATGTATTAGTAATCACACGTAATGTTATCACATCGACACACTTACAGCCGCCTATTTTTTAGAGTGTGTTAAGCATCCAACTCAAAATCAATGACTGGGACGATTGCTAAGGCTCATTTATTGGACCTTATAATTGAAAGGTATGACAGGGGAGTCGGGGACAAAGACTTGTTTGTGAAGAGGTAGATAAAGGATTATTAACGTAAGAATCACAATTAAATGTGGTTTACTCAAGGCACAAATAAAGGGAGTAATCAATCAAGAGAATTTTGTTCAGAATCCTCTGAAAGCCTAGATCTGATTCTCATCATGTTAAAGCATCAATTCCAAAACCAATTGATAACAATTTGAGAGGTAGCCATGCTCTGTGTTTGGTTTCGAGTGGTGGGATTGGGGACAAGCTTTGAAACTCATGGTTTGGTGTGACCGTAGATTTGTACGCGAAGAGATGAAAAAAGGACCCATAACATAAAATCACAACGAGACAAGGTGCATTAAAGTCACTAACAAATGGGTAATCAATAAAGCCTCAAAAGAGTTCTTCTGCGAAAGTCTCCGGAAGCCTAGCTCTAATACTATGTTAAACATTCAACTTAAAATCAATTAATAATGATTGAAGATGCCTTACATGCTCATCACTAGTTTTGGAGGTGATAATTACCATGTCCCACATCACTGGGGACAAGCTCTGAAACTCCAATGAGTGTGTAATGCTCGACCCGCACTTGTTACGATAAATCTTTGACTGACTACTAAAGAAAGATGTTATTTTGCTTCAGACGCACACACATACACACACATTTTTCTTAACATTTAAAGCATTATAATGGGAATTCGCGATTGGTGGTGCCTAAAACGCCTATCTTACAGAAAAGAAAAGAAAAAAAAAACAGTTTTTCTGTTTATACTTTTGCCATCTTAATTCATTATGCCATTTCTGCAGAACACATGCTATTTTATGCGAGTGAGAAATATCCGGATGAAGATAGTTACTCAAAGTACATTTCAGAGGTAAAGCTTTTCATTGTGTTCAGAGATAGCTGATTCTTCCTTTTGATTTTGTTATTTATCGATGATCTACTTTTATGGATCCATTCTTGAAATTCGTCTTTGTTTGTCTCTTGTGGAATATTTCAATATTGAAAGAAGTACCAAGAACTCTTCATACGGAATATGTGTTTACTAATTTGAGGAGAATTTTCTACTTCGCTTGTTTTAGACGATTCAATGAGTTGGTGTATATTCCCTCTTTGTCAAAGATTTTATGATTCTTAAGTGCCTAGAGTTACAATTCGTAGGATTCTATGTAATGTGAGATACCAAATAGATGAAATTCTAGTTAATGTGGAAATTAGAAGCTTCAGTGCAAATAAATGTGAAGCAAAGCCTACCCTACCCTGTATGATATACTTGTGCAGTGACAAGCATGGAAGAGCGATTTAAAGTGTCTATTCATGATCAATTTTATACCATTTGCTGATATACAATAAGATGGCTTGAGTATCTAAGCGGAATGTTTTGAAGCCTCAGAAACATTGAAAGTTACCTTGTAGGAATAATCAGCTTCCTTCTGAGTATGCGAACAACATTCAAACTTTGATTGCTGCATTCTATACGTGATGCCATATTTTGCAACTGTAGCGTAAGCCGAATAGCTTACGTTAGGGTTAATATTGTTTTATTGTAATTAGATATTGGGGAAACTGATTAAATTTTTCTTGAGGTCTTTGGTGATGGATTTTATGATCAAATCTGGCGAGTGATGGTTAATATTGTTTTGTTTTTACCTTAACCGGCTTTGGAAATGTTGAGCACAATTTTTGTAACTTATTTTGTTGAGGTAGTCAGTTAGAAACTTTGCAAAGGGACATTAGGTTTGGCTTCCAACATCATTATGCCTTTCTTTTCTTTTCCTTTTTGTGTTTTGGTAAGTAAGTATTTTATTTCATATGAAATTCAGTCGTAGGCTGGGAATTAGGATCACACCACAGACCCTTACCTGGATTTTTAATTACTGTTATTTCCTGGGATAATGACTATGTCGTCTTTTTTGTTGCATGATTTTCTTTTCATGATCCATAGCATGGAGGTTACACCAATGCCTTCACATCTAATGAGAATACCAACTATAATTTTGATGTCAACGCCGAGAATTTTGAAGAGGCATTGGACAGGTAAATGCTGTTTTGCTTTCTTTAGCTTTTAGCTCCCTGTTCATGTCCTCTTAACGTCAGGGGGGCAGGTTGATATCTAACATATGGTTCAGATTTGCGCAGTTCTTTATCAAACCATTGATGTCACCAGATGCTACCATGAGGGAAATAAGAGCTGTTAATTCTGGTAAACTTCCGTTTGAGTATCTTCCCCTCTTTATTTCTTGGCAGATTGTTATAACCTCTCTCTCTCTCTCTCTCTCTCTCTCTCTCTCTCTCTCTCTCCAGAGAATCAGAAGAATTTATTATCTGATACTTGGAGAATGGACCAGGTATAAGTATTTTCAACGCCATATTTCCCTGCTAAGATTACTTTGGGATTTTTAGTAGTGTATGTTATGGTTTGTACTTTGTAGCAGGTTTTTATTAAGTTGCATTTGTTAATAACTGCTAAAGCACATCCTTTTAATATCCCAAAAGTTTTGCATTTTATTATCTGAAATGCAAGCACTGTTGATGTTACACGTAATGTGAGAGAAGTGGAGTGGTACCAGCAGTTGAAAATTTATAGTGAGCCTTTACCTTTTCGCATCTCATTGCTTTTGTGCCCTGCAATGCGGGACTTTGCTTTTCCTTCTCCCTCAACACCAACCATGCGCAGGCCAGGGATAAGCATCCTACCCATCACCTGGTTCTCGTGCTCTAATATGTTTTATGATCTTGGTTAGAACTCTTCTCCAAAATTAAAGTTACATCATCTACTATGTTTTGTATACAAACGCGACCAAGGAAGGACATGTCCATCATTGGCGGGGGAAGTGATTGTTCATGGTCTATGGGGTGCTAAAATGTCGGAGACGTGTTTTGGTAACCATTTTATGTGCCAAATCAATAAAGGATACACTTTGCACGTACACATTCAGAATCCTATTTTGATTTTTATAACAACTCAACAAACAAAGTAACATACACGGCCGTCAGACCATATGTTCATGTTGAGTTATAGCTGTTAGAAACTTAAATCATTTACTTCTTAAAAGGCAGAGAATATTCTCCTAATAAATCCACCCCTCTCCCTCCTCAATTCTAAGGCAATGTATCCCTATTTAAATGTTGGTTTTTTTATGTAAAAAAAATAGGAAAATATCTTAAAATAGTAATTGACGCTATGTGTTGATTACATTTGTTGGGCGGAGTAGTCAGGTAGAGCGGGTAGTTTACTTAAATTGAGGCTGTTATGTTTCAACATGCCTTAAGGCATGGGTATCCACTAGTAATCTTACAAGCGGGAATTACCTAATAAAGTAGGCAGTACTTCGTAAAAGCTTATTCATATGCAGGGCTAGCCCTGACTTTTCAAGAGCCTTAAGCTAAAATTAAAGATGGGGCCCTTTTATGAATCTTTATGAACAATATATATATAGGTATATAAAATTTTCTTTGGGCAGTTATTAGGGGTGTGAAGTGAAGTCCCATATCGCCTGGGTACTGATGTAATATCAAGTATATAAGCGTAAGGGCACCTTTACTTTAATAGCTAGCTTTTGGGGTTGAGTTCTACCCAAGATTGTAACATGGTATCGGAGCTTGGTACCAAAGTTGGGTAGGGTGTGTGTCTCTAGCCTGCACGCGACAGGTGACAAGTGACCACATTGCGTGTGAGGAAGGGGGTGAAGCAAAGTCCCATATCGCTTGGGTAACAAAGTAATATGAAGCATATAAGCTTGAGGACACCCTCACTTCAATACCTAGCTTTTGAGGCTAAGTTCTACTCATGACCGTGTAACAAGGAGTACTAAAATAGGCAGGCCCCCTAAAATTTGTAAATTTTGGGGGGCCTAAAGCGGCCGCCCCTTAGACTTTAGCTCAGGGGCAGCTTTGCTTATATGCCAATTCATGATTTTAAGCTGAGCACATAACATAGAAAACCAGTTCAATCCAACTTCTTGTGGTTATGGAATAAAATTTTTAAAGCAAGTTTCCATTTGAGTTGAAAATCAACAAGGGGAAAATTCATTTGACGTCTCACCATTAAAGTAGCAATCATTACATGCTCTGTCACACCAGCGCAATCGTGACAGCTTTCTAAAATTCAGTCAAACCTTTACACTGATTACAGTACTTCTACGAATCTACGTTAATGGCTTGATTTATTGCTTGGAGTTGTGAAGGGCTAACCTCTTAAAGATTTAGACATAAAATTTGCTTCTCTTAACATGATCCTTACGAGGAGGTGTTTATGCTTTCTACAAAGTTAGTCACACCTCCCTCTAGGGACTTGACCCATGAACCACAAGCTGTTGCCTAGAGGAACAAGTAACCTGCCCCAAGGTCATAGTATATGACAAATATTGCAAAATAGATCTCCACTTAGTTTAACCCAAGAATAGAGTGGGACTTGAATAGACTACGAACCAATTGTGGCAACAATGACAAAAAATGAAAGGCCACATCTTTATAATGATGACTCAGTTGTGAGGATGACAAATGGTAGCTTGCATGAACATCTTAGGAAGGTCACGATACACAAAGTCCTTGAATTAACCGGAGTCCTCACTTCTCATAGGGCTTAATTGAAGGAGGTTGATTGCCTCAACTTACATCACAACAAATGAAGGAACATTATGTTGACATGCATTAGTAGTATATATAAATCAAAACTAGAATGGAGCTCAATAAAAAGTTGAATAAACTTCAGTTGCATGTGTTGGGATAGCACTTAATATCTCTTCCCATTTCACTGGTAATATTGTTTCCTTCTGCTTCCAATCTGAGCACCTAGCAATTTTTTGTGGCAAACACATCTAACTGTTCAAACTTATTTTTCTTTGCAGCTTCAAAAACATCTAAGCTCGAAAGACCATCCATATCATAGGTTTAGTACAGGTAACTTGTTTAAACTTTTATTATTTTGAGGTTATGCATTACTTCTATTTACAACCATGGGCCCTAAAATTAAATTTGTTGGGTAATAGCTCAATGGTGTGGAATGAAGGACAATCAAAGATCAACATGAACTACGAACGGGGAAAAAAGTATCTTCAAGGAATAGATATTAGTCTCAAGTAGTAGTTATAATGCTCAAAAGATGAGTCTCAATAAACTTGTTAAGTACCAAAAAGAAGCAATTTTTGGTCAATTGTGCTGTAGATTCTATCATTATATGTAGATTCTATCATTATACAAAATGAACCATTTTCAAGATTTAACAACCTTTCTTAGCTTCAAACCCATCCGTCAAAAAACACACAGGCGTGCAGAACAGAGTGCAAACTTGGGTAAAAAAATGTATGGTGATACAACTAGCTCTCACGACACTTGTAATGTCCTAAACTTTGTGGATATTGCAAAGATGTGCAACAAACTGTCCTATTTAAAGCTAACCTCGCGATCACCTGCCCGAAGGAACTATAGGGTGTGGAAGCTAATCCTACCATTTGATTTCCACATACATGTCCTTACTTGATTGCTAAGCTTGCATTAAAGCCATCTTCATCATATCAAGAAGCTTATAACCATCATATCCGTCTCGCAACCACTTGCCTGTCGTATGGATACTGTTTTCTCTGAATATTCCCGAAACAGTTTTGGTTTGGGAGTCTTTGCAGAGTCAACATTTTAGTGTGGTTTTATTCTTTATATAGTTCTATGCTTAGTTTTCAACAGACTTTTGTGGACCAAAATAGGTTTCTATTGTACTCCCAGTTTAGACCCTATGTCCGTCCTACTAGGATACAGAGGTTGTTTCATTTGCAGGGAACTTGGATAGTTTGGATGTTTGGCCGAAAGAAAGAGGTGTGGATACAAGACTTGAACTTCTCAGCTTCTATGAAGAGCATTACTCAGCAAATATCATGCATCTGGTTGTTTATGCCAAAGGTAAACTATAAATTCTGACATTAGTGGTGATGACCGTGTGACTATTCCTTATCCATATGGTTTCTTTGACATGGACTTGTACAGAGAACCTTGATAAAATTGAAAGCCTGGTGGAGAACATATTTCAGGAAATTCCAAATAAGGAGCGAAGTTCTTTGCATTGTACTGGTCAGCCTTGCACATCAGAACACCTTCAGGTACTCATGCGTATCCCGAAGTCATATATTTCAAGGACTTCACATCATACGGAAAAAAGGTTGACGGTGTAAGTGGAATGTTTTCTTCAGCTTAAGTTGTGGGTTTAGTGAAGGTAAACAAGGGAGATCAACTAAAAGAATGAATTATCATTTTGTTTCCTCAAATTTGCATAACTAATTTTATCTGGAAAAAAAAATTCTTTTTTCCTATATATTACTGTTCTATAGGGTGATAAATTCTAAGGCAACCTGCTATGAAAATTTATAAAAAAGTGTCATCACCCAGTCCTCGTACCCATTAATCCCGGGAACCAAGTTAGATTAATACAAGTTGATAGTATTATTTTTGGAGTTGAACCTTATTGTCAAAATCCTTCAGCAGTTCCAAAGACTGAGCACAGCTTGGAAGACAGTTTTCAAAATTGCAACAACAAAAGTAAATTAAAACGGTTGCATGATTGGAAATTTATTGGATAAGTTTCCAGCATTACAATTAGCCTCAGTTTTTGGCTTCACCAAAACCATTTCCCTTTTCATACGACAATGAAAATTAAACTATCTCTGAATGCTCAAAGTTAATCCTGCACCAGTACTGATTCAAGGGCGCAATTATAGAAGTCAATGTATCTAATTCCAAATTTCCAAAATATTTGGTTTTGCTAAATCAATAGTAACATTTTATTTTCTTGTCATTTATGCATGACTTTTGGATTTGAATTAGTGGATTTACTGAAATCAGATGACAGTAAAAGATGTCTTGCCTGACAAAAATTTGTGGATCCGGCACTGTGTAATATGCAAGTTCCATGTACTGAGGCATGTGTAAGACGAGAAACAAAATTTCATTTCGGTAAGCTAGGAAACAGAAGCATCTCAGAAACAAAATGAATTTGACAAAAGACAATATCATGTTTCTATTTTTCCATGTGTTTCTGTGCGTTCTGGCAGTCCACCGTTGTTGCATTTTATTTCCTGTTTCCTAGTTTCAGCCGTTTTGATGGAAACGAAATGAAATTTCGTTCTTGTTATGAATTCACTCAGACTTGATGCATTCCCTTGAGGGATTTCTCTTGAGCCTTGATTTGTGTGGTGCAGCAAAACGTTGTTTTTGCTGGATTTTATTCTGTGGTGGTGATTGTCTTTTGCACTGGTTGTGTTGCATGTCTTTTTTCAGATTCTCGTGAAAGCTATCCCAATAAAGCAAGGGCACGAATTGAGAGTTGTATGGCCTGCAACGCCAGACATTCAGCATTATAAGGAAGGGGCAAGCTACTATCTTAGTCACTTGATTGGCCATGAAGGAAATGGATCTCTGTTTTGCAGCTTGAAGAAAATGGGTGGGTTCTTAGCATAGCCGCTACCATCTTAGAACATGCTTCACTGAGGAAATCCTGCTTGCTTGGAACTTGGTGCATGTTGTAGATATATCTCACCTTGAGCAAATGACTTTTTTGACACATTTCGAATAATCATTTTTATATCCAAATTATAAGGATGTGCTTCTTAGAATGCCATATGCAAAAGATGTTTTGCTGAGTCATTGTGTAATGTTGGCGTAGAGTGCAGCCATGAGTCTATATAAGCATGTTACTTTTTTGGGAACGTGTTCAGGAGAGATGATGATTCTGGCCACAACATTGCAAAGCTCCCAAGGGAAATTAAGAGAAGTTTCTAAATACATAATGCGTGGTGATTTTAGGTTGTGAGCTAGAGAAATAAAGAGCAAAAAAAATACTCTTTCCATATCTTGATATATCAAAAAAAAAAAATTGTAGACACATGTGGACCCATGACTCCTATCAACTAAGGCCTTCTAGAACAACAGATCATTGTTGTCTGCATGTTTAGTTAATAGAATTGTAGAATGCATTTTTTTGAGTTTGCATTTAAGAAGGAAAAGTAAAGTAATGAAAGTATTTTATGTGTATGGATTGATGGTGGGATCTACCTGGGAAATGAAAGAAAGAAATTTAGCTTCTTCACTTTGTTCTCTTTTCCTTTGACTTTTCCTCTCGCCCGAAAGTCCATAAAGCTGACATAGGGCTGAAAAACTATTTAAAAAGCCAAATGTTGAGAAAATACGCTACATGGCAGTATGGCACAGGCTGAGAAGAACGAGAAAAGATAACCGTGACGATTGTACAGTTTACAAAACTCTTGAAATGTGTGGAGGGACATGTTTTAGGGGGTTGGATCCATTCTTTTGTTTCCTCTGTTTTTTTTTTCGTGTTTTATTTCTTGATTGCACAAGGATGATGCCCCTTTGGACGATCTCATAACTTGTCTTTGTTGCTGAAAAAGGATGTAGTGGAACCAACTTCAAATAGTTTACTATGTGTTTTAACAGTGAACTTGACGATAAAAAAAAACAAAAACAAAAATATGCTTGCAGTCTTGCACTGGACAAGATTTGATGCCTTTCTTCACTATGTCTTGGGAGAACTAGTGTCCCTCCCTGGGGCCAGTCCCCTTCTTATCCTTTGTTTTTCCATTCCAGAATGACATCTCATTGTTGGTTACTTTTAATGATTTTGCAGGTTGGGCTACCTATCTATATGCCGGCGAAACTGAATGGACTAATGACTTCTCCTTCTTTAGTGTAATCATTGATCTGACAGACGCTGGCCACGGTTAGCATTCCTTTCTTTCGTTGTACTTGTTTGCTTGGTCATGGTTTGTTTTATTTATGTGTGAGCTATTATGCGTTTGATTTTATGGCATTGAACCTTTCTACCTGATTGTGATCGCTTAACTGAGTGACAGAGCATATGGAAGATGTTGTGGGGATGCTTTTCAAATATATTGACCTCTTACAAAAGTGTGGCATTTGCGAATGGATATTCAATGAGGTATAGATTTACCTGCACACTTTCATCTCTCTCTCTCTCTCTCTCTCTCTCTCTCTCTCTCTCTCTCTCACACACACACACACACTCTCATTCACCAAACTATTTGTCTACCAGTATTTGTTTGAGTCTTCTTTACAATGCCAAAACAAATTATATTGCTGGGCTATCACACTCTGTATATTGCATTTTCTGCTTTTCATGGAGTTCACTTGTTCTTGCCATCACTTTGGTTAGACTTAAGTTATGCTGTGTAATGTCTGCCCTTCTCCGCCTGGAGAGGAGGGCATTGATGCCCTAAGATTGTTGGTTTGTGAAAGTAGTGACCATTTTGCTTACCTCAGACATTGGGCTTCTAGCACAGATTCGTATATTCTCTGTTAATTGGTATGTGCTGGACCATGCTTAAAAGTATCTTCTCATATGTTTGCACACATTAATCTCTGGTCTGATGGTTATGTAAATGGCTTGCTACTTTTAAACTGCAACCACACTAGTGTGTTTGGTTCCGTATGTATGGTCTATTAAGAATAGTGCTTGATATCCAAAGATGTTTTTGAGCAGCTGCTCCTTTGTTCTTACTCTATGCTTCTGCACCTTAGCCAATTTTCCTGTTTTTTGAGAATATCAGCTTCTGCAGAGACTTGCTGGCTAGCTGAGCCCATGATTTGGAAGCTATAAAATTAATCTTCTCTCTCTGTGATTGATTTCCAGTTGCATCTTTAGAGCTAATGTTGTTGGCAATGTCACTCTGAGGTGTTAGCAGCTGATTTATTTCCCACTTTCCCATCAATATAGGAACAAATATATTAAAGAGCCAGAGAAATACTGTATGGCTCGTCAACTGCTTTAATCTTGTCCAAAATAACTAGAAGGAAAGGCTTGTGTGACGTAGATTGGTTAGATGTTCGGATAAACAAAAGGAGTTAAGAGTAGTTACAAAATGTTCTAGCATATATTTCTTTAGAATCTTGGACCAGTAATGGCTGTTGTGATTTGTTTACTATTATTTTCTTTTGGAACCCTCATTGTTGTTTGAATAAATTTTCCTTCTCACAATGTATTATAAAGTGCATTTACTATTTTTTTTGAGTAAGTTGCTTTGTGTATCATGTAGCAAGTTCCTTGCATTTAGTCATTTTGGTAGTTTCTCCCGGATTCTGAAGACAAATATTATTCTTAATGAAGCTTTCAGCCATATCTGAGACAAGGTTCCACTATCGGGATAAAGTACCTCCAGTTGATTATGTGATTAATATTGCTTCAAATATGCAGGTAATTTCTGTAAGCATTTGCTGTTATTTTACAGAAGTAAGTTCTGTTCAATTTATTGGTTAACAACATTTGGTTCATCATTTAGCAATTTGAATATGGTCCTTTTTCGTCTAGTTTTCTTTCTATTTAGTTGGTCACTCAACTTAAGGCACAGGTAAATCCTTGTATATCTATTCTTACCTTTTATGCGCTTGTTTTCTTGCTGGCCCAAGTTTGGGAAGATCTCAACCTCTTCCCAAACCAAAAGCTAGCTATTGATGTCTCTCACCCTTTCGGTTTACTACATTTGGGCTGAAAGGAATGCTCGTTGGCATGGCAACCCAACTAGGGATGTTATTCAGCTGTCTAATTATTGGTTAACAACATTTGGTTCATCATTGAGCAATTTGAATATGGACCTTTTTCATTTAGTTTTCTTTCTATTTAGCTGGTCACTCAACTTAAGGCACAGGTAAATCCTTGTTAGGGGTGAGCACGGAGCGGGGCGGGGTGGGTTCGGCCCCAACCCGGCACCCAACCCGACCATGTGGGGTAGGAAAGTTTCGGTCTGCAACCGAACAGCATAGCTGGTACAAACCGTCCAGGAAACCGATTCTGTACTTTGGGTCGGGTTGGACTAGGACTGGAGTAATCCCAGAACCAGTTACCATCATCGCTCAAAACTCACAAAAAAACAAAAAAATTACAAGAGAGAGTGCGACAGAAAGCGAGAGAGAGAGAGAGAGAGAGAGAGAGAGAGAGAGAGAGAGAGATCCATTCCGATTCAAAGTATAAGTATGAGATTACCGATTCCGCAATATGGAGATGGTGGAGTAGTGGACGCCGGACTGTGTGCGAGAGAAAGAGAGCGGGACAGAGAGAGACTGAGCGAGAGAGAGATGGTGGACGCGACGGTGGTGCAGCAGAGGGTTACCGTGGAACTGGAGGTGAGGGATTGTGCAGTGAGTTGGCGACATCATCTTTCAGATCTGGAGTATGGGTTTTGAGCAAAGTGTATTGGTATTCCCCTTTTATACCTAGGGCATAATACATTGTGCATACCGATGCTCCGGACTATTAATGAAGGAAGTACGGTAATGTGCACATAAATTGAATTGGGTCTCTAGGTCTGCCCTCTTTGATGCCATTCGGCTTTAATTTGGGGGCATGGTTCCGCAGCAAAACAGGTATAGGGGGCTACTGTTTCAGTGGTATTTTGAGAGCAGCCATTTTGTGCATATTGCCAAAGGTTAGGTCTGTCTTCAATTCTCCCCCGCCTATACCCCCAATGATTGGGGACTACATGGGTTTTGTTGTTGTTGTATACCTAGGGTATAATACGCATATATATGGTCGGGTCGGACCTGGCGGGCACAACACATACAAACCCAAACCCTGAACTGAAAGCAGATTTTTCAAAGGAAATCAACCCGTACCCGACCGAAGTACCTTGCTCAGACCCGTCCGAAACGCATCGGGTTGGGTCGGACCCATGGGTTACCGGGTAATTTGCTCACCCCTAATCCTTGTATATCTATTCTTACCTTTTATGTGAGTGTTTTCTTGCTGTCCCAAGTTTGGGAAGAACTCAACCCAAAAGCTAGCTATTGACATGAGGGCTAGACTGACCAACACTAAGGAATCTGAAAGTGAATGACATTTTTATCTAAGAAAGTGAATCAAGAAATGTATAGAAGAACTTATTCTACTGTTGCACTGGGAGTGCCTCAGTTACACAAATCCAATTGAACACGAATGCTCCAGAGCTTGTAATGATTTGTCATCTAATCAAGTCTCTGTTAGTTGTATGAGGAATCACAATATAAGTCTGTAGACTCTACCCGTTTTGAAGAACAAGGTTCAAGTGGGTATTAAATATATTTAAGGTGGAGACTGTAAGCCATTCCCAGGGCAAATGACAGCTTACCTGTCTTTCTTTCTCGGTTTATATACTCATGAAAAGCCTTTGTGGCTGAAGGGGAGGATTCTTGCAAAATGATTGCTTCCTTTGGTTTTCTCCCATGACAGTTGATATGTTTAATTGCATAATGAATTGGAGTGGCCATTTTTCCTTCAAGAGTTAAAGGAGAGGATGGGCCTTCTGTGTAATTTTTTACATCTATGGAGATAGTCATACAATGAACTAGAAGAACGAGTTTGATCTGTAGTTATATTTCTTGAACGTGAATCAGGGATGCAACCTAATGAACGTTTCTATCCGTTACTTGTTTCTCACTTCTTTAAACAATTATCTCAAATTTTTCTTCAGTTTTATCCTCCCAATGATTGGCTGGTGGGGTCATCCTTGCCTTCTAAGTTCAATCCAGGCCGCATCCAACTTTTACTGGATGAGCTTAACCCAAACAATATCAGGTGAGATCATTGCTGCTCAGAAAAGTAATTAATTGTTGATATGAGATATGAGACATTATGCAAACTCCTATTATGAATTCACTTCTTTCCTAATTATAATCTCTTTTGTAATGGATTTTTTTTCTGCTGCGGTAGAGCAAACTAGCTGACTGGACACGCCAATTTTATTGGCACACTATTTGCTGTAATTATGTACCACCATGAGATAACAAACATTAGGTTTTCATTTAGTAATGGAGCTTGCTCCATGTTCCCATTATTCAGTGCTATATCCTAATAGATGTCTATAATGATGCCAACTTTATACTTTCAGCCTAAGCAGGTTATTTTCCATGGTAAGCATAAGAAATGCATATGAGTCGTTAGAAACCAAAAAAAAAGGGTAATAAGCATGGCTTGATGATGGAGATGTGAAACATGCTTCTTGCTTAGAGCAACTCAGTAGAAACTAGAAACATAAGAGAATAGTCCTACTTCTGTGATATACATAATCTGGCATAGGAAAGTCTAGATTTGCGCATTTTCGTTTGATCAAAAAAAAAAAAAAGTCTAGATTTGCAACAACAACAAAAAAAAGACTTGCTTTTGAAAAGCAAATTTCCTTTTTCAATGTCTTTCTTGCTGCCCTCTTCACTCTTTGCATATTACACTGGTGATTACACCTTTTCGTTCTGTCCCAAACAGTTATTTGGCTAACCATTTTGATGATTCACTTTTTGTCCAAACTATGAAATGTTGTAATTTCCAAAGATTGTCGTTGAATTGAGACACAAACGTAATGTGTTCCATTTTAATAAATGCTGCGGACTGTTCTCATTTTAATTTTTGAATATTATTCCCTGAAACAACAACAAAGTTAGATTTGTTTATTCGGATCTACATTCTAAGTTTTCGCCTCAATTCTCAAAACAGTAGAACTTAGATAACAATAAGTAACAGTAATGTGTAGTGAAATTGTGCATATACACGGTTTTTTTTTTTTTTCCATCTTTTGTATATTGTTGCATGACGTACAAGTAGTTAAATTTTTTATAACTACTTGCATCTGACAGAATAAACGATGTCAATCTACGGAGCTTAATATATAGCATGTGTTTCACTTAACCTAAAAATAAAAAGCATGCATGTCAAGGAAAACTTAAGGCAGTATTCAATTTCTTTAGTGTTGTAAGTTGTAAAACATTTTAGCTACATCACAGTTTCTCTTTTCCGTTTAGTTTCCAATTCCGTTGAATGGTGTTCTTGCGATCCATGAATATACTTCAACATCAAAGTGAGTAGTGAGCACTGCTAGATCTGATTCAACCTTAAGTTGCTTGCATCCGCTGGTAGTGTAGGCTTGACAGGTATTGCCTTTTTGTAGTATCTGTAGATTCGCCTGATTCATCATTTGCCTTCGGTTATATAAGAACACAAAGTCAGTCATGAGTCAACCGGGATGGATATGCAAATAAGTCTTTGAGAAAGGGAGGAACCAATTCTAGAATTCCAACCCCAAAAAAGTTGCCATGACCTTGAACAAGGGTCAAATCATAAAACTCATTTTTGAGGTTCAGGTTCAGGATGTTGCTCCATTTCCTTTCTTTGCCTACTTGAAGTATAATGCACTTTAGCTTTTTATACCTTTAGGGATAACCTGTCCCCAGTCTGACAATGTTTAGAAAACTATCGAATAGATCCTGACTATTCACACTGACTGTAGATCCTTTATCCCTTGGTGAAAATGTGCAGTCATAGCTGCAGACAATAGACCTGTTCAAGCATGTCAGAAATTTATTCTTGCAGACATTAGACATATACGGTCATTTCTTAGATTTTTTTTTTCGGGCCTTTTTGGAAAGCTGTCATTTCAAACCCCTCTTGGTGATCATGACTTAGTGTTCTATTTTTGGTGACCTTCCATTTCCAACAGCTATGTCTGGTCATGATTTAGGGTCTTACATTTGAGCCCTATCGTTACTAACACAGGATCTAGCGGCAAATATCTAGTTGTGCTCGAATGGAAGCCCTCAATTCATTTTTAATCCTTCTAATCAATTTCCACAGGATATTTTGGTCATCGATGAAATTTGAAGGACATGCTAAGATGATTGAGCCATGGTATGGAACTGCATATTGTGCGGAGAAAATCACAGAGTCCATGGTTCAGGTTTCTTTCATACGTTAATCTTTTACTGTGGAACTCTTTGTTTTATCAAGGGTAGTTTTGGCTAAATTGAATAGTTTTCAGTGAAAAATTATGATATCATGATGTATCTTGATTAGTTCCCGTGATGCAGCAATGGATGGAGAGAGCTCCTAATGTACATCTGCATCTACCAGCACCCAATGTGTTCATTCCCACTGATTTATCTCTAAAGAGTGTTGCAAAAAAGGTACAGCTTGCGCTAAATCATACAATATGCAAGCTCTTGGGGCTGGTTTGTTTGACTGGACCATTAGTAGTTAAGGGATATACAATTCCATAGGATATGTAAACCCCTCTTACTAATTGGTGATCTAAATGTATAATACCCCATGATATTGGATGTCTCTTGTTTTTTTGGGATTTCATATCTGATCCATATTTAATCGTGACCACAAAAGTTTCAACCATGTGTATGTTATGTCGTTCCCTTGGATTTATTGGCCAATGAAATTTCTTGAATCCAGCCAAACAAACAAGCTCTTAGTATCTGATTCCTCTAACTTGATTTATTTTCCATATAGGCTGAATCTCCTGTTCTTCTAAGGAACTCATCCTTTTCGAGATTATGGTACAAGCCTGATACATTATTCTCCACGCCCAAGGCATACGTTATAATAGATCTCCATTGTCCATATTCCAGACACTCCCCTGAAGCAGAAGTTCTTACTTACATCTTTACACATTTGCTGGTCGATTACTTAAATGAATATGGTAAGCTGCTGGATATGGAGATAGAAATGTAATTTATTCTTCTGTGACAGTTACAAAGACATGGAAATTGTTTGTCACCTCGGTGGCTTCATTATCTTGTGCCATAGCTTGTTGTACACAGTTTGATGGTGTCTTAAACACTTGGACCTCTCTATAGTGGAATTTTTCTTCAGTACTTCACTTCTATTTTGTTTCTTATTGAAACTAACTTTTCTGAAAGGATCATATACATTGCAATCTTTCAGCCTATGATGCTCAGATTGCTGGTCTTGGTTATAGCATCCACGTCACTAGGAGTGGGTTTCAGGTATTTTTTGTTTTGGTCTCGTATCGGTTTCTATTATGTACCAGAGCCACTTGGCTGGGCTACTACATAAATAGTTATTTGGGTATATAAATAATTCAAGCAAGATACCTAAACTGGTGCCTATATAGACTATAGAGTCATAGTCATAGACATCAGTTGCATTTGTCTTTGTTTCCACTTCTGATTCTCCTAATAGGTTCCATATATTCAGTCTGGGCCCCACTGACTAATGCAAGAAGCAAGCACATATAAATAAAAGCTTTTTTTTTTTTTTGATCCACCATATAAATAAAGATGGTTAGGGATTTTTGTAGTCGGATATATATGCAGTATATTCATCCCATGTCAATAAACAGGAAAACCTTGGGTTATATGAGTAGGTTTTCATCCCTTCATAAAGTGACATGTTTTACCATCAGGATTCAGGGCATAACCAGAAGTGGTCAATATAGCGATGGTTCGGAATGAGGACATTGCAGGATGTCTTTTCGTTTTGGTACTTAGGTCTTAATGGAATTCTTGGTTTTTGAGGTGTTACTTCGTCTTCTTCTGGATTTATTTGCAATTTTTTAGTTGGCTTCTTGAAAAAACTTCTTGACTTTATTAAAAGGCGGGTTGATATTAAAAAAAAGGGGACCTTTTGAGAAGAAAATACAGATTTTTGCTATGGACTCTACTCCAGTTAGGATCACAAACCAAACTGTTAGGTGACTGCGAGCATGTGCATGTGTTGTAGAGAAAGATGCAACTGTTCTTATATTCACGCATTGATTGCTTTTTCTTTCTTTTTCAGGTATCTGTGGGTGGATATAATCACAAATTGAGGATCTTACTGGAAACAATCATTGAGAAGGTTGTGAAATTTGAAGTAAAGCCTGACAGGTTTTATGTGATCAAGGTAATTGTGAATTGGTCTGTTGCACACCAGGTTCAATATCGCCATCTACAAATCAGTTGTGTTAGTATATTTTCTTCTTGCATTCCGTCAAACGTTGCAATTAAACGGTGGTAAATAAAGGTATATTGTGGTTGTTCACGATGTTGGTAGTGATGGAATGATTCACAAATAAAAAACCAAAATATTGATTGTTAGGTTTTTGATGGTTTGTTCTTCTGCTACCTTACTCTCCATTACCCTTTACAGATAGGTATCCACTCACTTCATACTGTCATGTTTATAGCCAAAAGGATGCAGTATAATCTATTCAACTTCCCTATAGATTATACACGGATTGAAGATGAGATAATTTTCTACACTAAAGCTGTTGGCTTCATGATTGGATCGAGTTTGTTTCATTTGATGCTCTATGTAGTTGTAGTACTTCTGTTGATACCTATGTGTGTATTTATGCAAAGGTGTCTGTGGGTGGGTGGGTGTGTGTGTGTTTATGCTTGTAATGTCTCCATCGCTCTGCTTGAATCAAGACTGATGTATAAGACTGCTTTAGTAGTCCCACAGGTGCTGTTTCTATTCATGGCTGACTGATTGATATGCCCTACACATCTTTTTGGCATATAATAGGAAACAATCACCAAAGAATATCAGAATATCAAGTTCCAACAGCCTCATGACCAGGCTGGGTCCTACTGCTCCTTAATACTGCATGATCATTCATGGCCTTGGACTGATGAGCTTGAAGCTCTTTCACATCTTGAACCTGATAATCTAGCTAAATTCGCACCTCTGATGCTATCAAGGGCTTTTTTAGAGTGCTACATAGCAGGTTCTTATGCTGCACTGTACTTTTTGAGATCAGCCAATGTTTGTCAACATTTTACTTTCTGTAGTTCATTTACTTTTTTCGGTTTTTTTTTCTAGGCAATATTGGACCTACTGAAGCGGAGTCAGTGATTCAGAAAATTGAAGATATCATTTTTAATGGTCCCCATTCTATATCCAAATATTTACTCCCTTCTCAGCATTTGACAAATAGAGTAGCTAAGCTTGCAGGCAGCACCAATTTCTTCTATCCCGTGGAGGGCCTGAATCCAAGCAATGAGAATTCTGCCCTCATCCACTATATCCAGGTACTGTATTTGTGAAAAACCAATAAATAAGGAGACAAGAAAACGAGGAAACTAGTGTTGTTAAATTATTTTGCTTTAGTTGTTGGGGTTTTGTGTGGCTTGATCCCTGGCATACCTTGCACACATCAGGTAACTGTATTTACAAAATACTCCAAGTGAAATCAAACTAAACTCAGTGCTTTGTTAAAATGAGTTGGGATGGGCCACATGTATTTATTATTTTTTATGAGAATGCACAAAAGCTTTTCATTGAAGCGATATCAGCCAAAAGATCTCAGACAGATGTAGTCTTGTGGGTTTGTAAACTGGACTAAGAAGGGGACAAGTTGGAGGGTTAGGGTTAGTGTATGGGACATTTTTCCTCGTCTTCTTTTTGTTTATGATCTATTTTAGTAATTTTCACCGTGCCTTCACCTAATGTGCCTCCATTTTGTAGCTCGTTGATGGAGTTATGTGGAGGGGGGTGGGCGTGGTGTGACCCCCAATTTCAAACATATATTTCTTTACACTAATGTAATTCGATTAAGCACTTACCATTATCCGAACAACGGGATATTTTATACCAATTATGCAAAGATCACGATGTCAAAGCCGAACAGTTTGGACAACATGAAACAACACAGATTGGACTCCCATCCAACAGCGCCACTCTCAAATCCAAATCCTAGCTCTGCCACAGGTTTTGCTTTATTAACTTGAACCTCAATCAAGCAAGACAAGGGGAGGGATGGGGTTAATTTGTCAAGGCAACAAGCTGAATGTTTTTGGAACTTGCTTGGCCGTTACACTACCTTGTATGGAACTCAACAATTAGTTCTTGATTATTTTCATTCTCTCAAAAATGGAGCTTCATTGAATATTGTTTTACTGGTACAGTTAACCCTTGGATAGGCTATGTCTAGTTACAAGTTCTAACAGACTGGTCATCTTGTTAATTATTCAGGTTCATCAGGATGATTTTGTGTTGAATGTTAAACTTCGGCTTTTTTGTCTCATTGGAAAACAAGCTGCTTTTCACCAACTTAGAACAGTTGAGCAACTTGGCTATGTTACTTCAATGTCGAGGAGGTCTGTAATTGATTATAGTTTTCTTCCTCTCCTCAATTACAATGTACTTATTCTTTTTTCTCAAACTTAGGAATGACTTTGGTATCCACGGAGTGCAGTTTTGTATTCAGTCCACTGTAAAGGTATAAAGAAATGAATCCTTCTTTTTTTATTCCCCCTCCCCCAATGCTTCACCTCATTCTGTAAATGCTAACTGCTGAGGTTGACAGGATCCTATTCATCTCTACATGAGAGTCGAATCATTCCTTGAGAAGTTCGAAAACCAACTTTGTGAGCTGTCAGATGATGAATTCAAGGTGATACATTAATCATTAGTGCTACTAACTTCTCCATGGTGAATTGATACTATTGAACACCCTTGATATTTAAGCATTTAATCATTGCCAGCTTCAGTTGGAAAAGAACTCTGCTTGATTAATGCTAATTGCATTTCTAGCCCTCTGAATGTTGAATTTCCTCATTTTCTAAATCCACAATTGAACATTGAAGTTCTATACATACCATGTGTTTGATTCTCTATGGAATTGCCATGAGAATGCCAGATCTCTATTGCAGGTTCGTGTGGTAAGTTAACTAAGCTTTAGCAGTGTGAGAGTTTGTTTTGCTGACCTTAAAGTGTGACTTGCATATTAGTTTTCTTGGGGTTCAATAATACCATTTGAGTAGTAAAATTTTCGTGATAGCATGACAAGTGGGAATAGCAAAACTTATTTCAAAACCATGGAATCTGACTTTTCGAAGACCCTTTTGCAACCTTTTGCCTTCCACCTATCCTCTCCTTTTCAGTAATTGGGCTTGACCTTGAACCTAGAAGCTGCAAGCCAAGCTTCGTTTCGGAAATCTGGTGCATAGTTGCACAACTCGTGGTTATGCTTGTGCATTTGCCAAAAAAGTTTCTAGTTTCTTGGACTCTCCAATACATGCACCAACCTTTTTTACTCTTATTGAAGTACTATGGTTGAACCTGCCTTGCTTTCAACTGCAAAGTATGGTACCTAGTGGCTTTTCCTCTGCTATGGAACAGAAGCATTTCTTTGGCTTCTCCACTTGCTAGTTTGGCTAATATAAAATGTACTTCAACTGATTTTAATTAACGTATGGATGTACAATTTTCTGCACATGAAAGTTTGAGTATTTTTACTCAAGTTATTGCTCCACTGGTTATTGTACAGAGCCGCGTGAACTCACTGATTGATATGAAGCTTGAGAAGTATAAGAATTTGTGGGAAGAATCTTGCTTCTACTGGCATGAAATTTCCAACGGAACCCTCAAGTTTGATAGGACTGAACGTGAGGTATCAAATTTACTGCATTTTTCAACAACTAACAGATACAAGGCATGTCAATTTCTCTTTCCATTTTAAAATGTTTTCACATTAGGGTGGTGGAAATTTCAACACGAACTTGGAGAAGGGAAGGCAGGAAAAAATTGGAAATAGGCATAAATTAATGGAAAAGGAAAAATCAAAAAACCTTCTTATTAAGGCTTGTCATTTGCCCTTCTAGAAAAGAAAATAGCTGACCAGCTGGACTCTCTCTCTCTCTCAATGAAACAGGTTGCAGCTCTAAAGCAGCTGACCCATCAGGAACTGATAGATTTCTTCAACGAATACATCAAAGTTGGTGCTCCCACAAAGAAGACGCTAAGCGTGCAAGTATATGGGAGCTTACA